>CM056587.1:1005000-1435000 GCA_029721435.1 Gymnothorax reevesii
CATGCGTACAGATACAGATGCGCGCGCGCACACACACACACACGCACACACACGCGCGCACACACACGCGCGCACACGCGCACACGCGCACACACACACACACACACACACACACACACACCCACACACCCACACCCACACCCACACCCACACCCACACCCACACCCACACCCACACCCACACCCACACCCACACCCACACCCACACCCCCACACCCACCCACACACCCACACACCCACACACACACACACACACACACACACACACACACACACACACACACACACACACACACACACGTACACACACACACACACCCCTCACTCACCAATTCTGTAGTAGTTATCCTCCGTTCGTTTATATTTCTCCATTTTTTTTAGGCCGGCATCCTGAGGAGAGATCTATCGTGAGAGAGAGAGAGAGATTCGTACACATGAAATGAACCAGGCCCTAGGAGGAGATGCGGCTCCACAGACAGTAAATGTACCAGAACATCCAGATTTCGCCCACCATCTGATCATGGATCCAGACAAGAGGAAACCTGATCCTGGATCAGCACTTCTACTCGGACGTACATAATGAAAATAACATCAGGTGCGCTCAGGATAGAATTCATCCAGTCCCCAGGGGACATCAGTCAGGAAGGGGAGTGGCTCAGGGCCATTGTGCAGGCCAGGTCCAATCAGAGGGCCCCTCCTCCTCTGCTCCACACATTTCCCCAGCAACAGCCTTCACCCGGCCCAAAATAGTTGATGCTACACCTCGTAAGTGTAAAACCATGGCACTCAACAATAGTTTTCTATTCCTGATAGGCGAGCCACACTCAGCGAACGGAGGCTTCAGAGAGACGGACAGCCAAGATCTGCCATCACTTCAGCACCACCGCAGGGAGCCGGTGTGTGTGTGTGTGTGAGTGTGTCTCCACACAAATCTAAACACTCTACAGCAAGGTTCACCTGTTTCACTTCCAACTAGATTATCCAGATCCTTCTGCGCCCAACGAACAGATAGGAACATCTACACCAAATCAATGTATTATTTGTGGACTAAAGTTACTCTATGACATGTCCGTGGGGATTTCTACATAAAGACTCATGTCCTCTGGCATTTACCCTCTGTAATAAGACAGTGCTGTTATTAATCTGTTTCATGTGATCAGTTATTGTTAAAGCTCTTCCCCTCCTGCCTGAGGTTAGATGGTTTTCCGCAGATACTGCGCAGCCGTACAGGTCATCAGACATGGTGTTAAATACCATCCATTACAGATGATATGCAGCTCTATATACAGTTGTGCTCAAAAGTTTGCATATCCTGGCTGAATTTGTATAATTGGTAACATTAAAAAAAAAAAAAAAAAAAACACATGATTGGCCAGGCAAAACATTTCTTTTATTTCTCAATGGACTCATATCCAACTGCACATCATGTAAAATTTCACAACCATCAAATAAAACATGGCAATAAGGGAAAAAAATGAAATGAACCCCGTTCAAAAGCGTGCACACCCTTAGCTCTTATACTGTGTATTGCCCCCTTCAGCATCAGTAAGTGAGCGCAGTCTTTAGTGATAGTTCTCAATGAGACCCCCATTTCTCCTTGGCAGAACGCCTCCAGCTCCTGCAAATTCTTTGGTCATCTTGCATGAACTGCAGGTTTGAGATCTCCCCAAAGCGGCTCAATAATAGTAAGGTCAGGAGACAGTGATGGCCACTCCAGAACCTTCACCTTTCTCTTCTGGAACCACTGGAGGGTCAACTAGGCCTTGTGCTTTGGATCATTGTCATGCTGGAAAGTCCAAGTGTGTCCCGTGGGCAGCTTTCATGCTGAAGGATGCTTATGGTCTCCCAGTATTTTCTGATAACTTGCTGGATTCATCTTGCCATCAATTTTCACGAGATTCCCTGTGTCTTTAGAGCTCACACACCCCCAAAACATCAGAGAGCCACTACAGTGGGAATGGTCTGTTTTTCACCATGGGCCTTGTTGACTGCTCTGTAAACACAGCGCTAATGGTTGTGACCATAATGTTCCATTTTGGAATATTTAAGTTGTGCGGTGTGTCAAGGTGTATGAGGTGTGTCTGGCATATTTTAAGTGGGCTTTTTGAGGGATTGGCGCAATAATGGCGTCCTTCTGGAAACTCGATCATGCAGCTGATTGTTGTTCAAGTACCTCCTTACTGTGATCCGTGAAACAACCAGACCATCTTTTCCACAGTATCCTGTGGGCCACTTCTCTTGAGGCAGCTTCCGGATTTTTCTCTGTGTCCCACACAATTCTGCAGGCAGTTTGGGCTGAAATCTTTCTTGGCCGACCAGACCCTGGCTTCATATCAACATCTCTCCTGATTTTCCACCTCTTAATCATGGACTGAACAGCACTGACTGGCATTTTCAAGTCTTTGGATTTTTTAAATATCCTTTCCCATCTTTTCAAAGTTCAAAGACCTTGTTACAAAGGTCCTCAGACCGTTCGTTTGCCCCCCCGATGGATCAGTCCAGATCAGGGCATCCACTTGGAGGCCAACAAACTCAATGACTTTACACAGACACTAGTAACAATTTTTAAAAGCCACAGGTGAGGAACCCTTCAAAGCCATTTAAAAAAAAGTGTGTCACCTTGTGTCTATATAACAAGGTCAAACGTTCAAGGGTATGTAAAGTTATGGTCAGGGTTGTCAGGGTGAATTCAGTTATTAGATAGATTGCAAAAGGAGCCAAACACCTACATGATGATAAATGACTTCCATGATCACTATCCTTCAATAAAAGTATAAAAAAAAATAAAAGTTTTTTGCTTGATGAGTCATTTTCTCAAAATAATGGCAACTTTCCACAAACTCAGCCGGGGCATGCTAACTTTTGAGCACAACAGTATCTGTAAAGCTGGGTGAAATGATCAGGTAAGTAGATTCGGGACTTGTGCTGAAGCGTTTAAAGCATGGATGACAGAAAATCTTCCCTCACTAAACCCAGATAAGACTGAAATATTGGTACTGGGTCCCAAATCTCTAAGAGACTCATTCATTAAGTTCTCTCTTAACTTAGATGGCCTCTCTGTTTCACCCGAAGGTGTTGTTAAAAACCTGAGCGTGATTCTTGATTCAGAACTCTCTTTCCTGGCTCATTTCAACATTATAAAAGTGGCTTTTTTCCATCTTAGAAACATATCTAAACTCAGAAAAATGTTGTCCCTTCACGACGCTGAAAAAATGGTTCACGCAAATGGTTCCTCAGAAAGCAGCGGATTCTGAATAAAATCAACTAATCTGCAAGTCACATTTGAAAGTCACCACACCAACATCACGACAGCACCACTACACACAGAGGAAATCCCCACCACACAGCAACTGCATCCTTGTACATCTATCTACAGTGCAGTCGCCTTTAAAACCAAAGAAACAGCATTAGTTAACGCCCAGTTACCTCGGGCATTTTGCCCTTCGAACCACAATCTAACGCGCGATAACGCGGTACTTCACACTGCATATCATTGAGCCGTATCACAGGACAATTTACCGCCAGAATAACCACGTGGCTCCGCGGAACTGAATGTAGTACCGCGTGTAAGTTATAGAATAGAGGGAATTTGACCGTTAAAATTACATTTGTGTTCGCAGTTATGCATTTTAACATCTTTTTATATTCTCTAGCAGTGAAAGTGGAAGTGAGAGCTTATGCGACCTCTGGAAAGCGTGTGGCTGATCCTCTGTTTCAAAAGCCTAGTAAGACCAAGAAAAAAAATATTATGATAAATTCAACTGTGTAATATAAGCAATTTTATTCTTGAAGGAAATTTTTTTGGTATGTCAAATATGTCTTTTTATTGCAGAAACTGTGATTCTGAGAGTTTGTGGGTAGACCTTCAGCGAAGTGTACCGCAATTGATTTATAACCAACCGCAATATAAGTAAACAAAATTGTGATTATAGATGACGTGTTTAAATATAACTCTGATATAGCTTAGACAGTGTGAACTGTAATTAATCCAAACCAACTGCTAACTTGAATAAATAATATCCTGCAATCTCTACCTGGATAGGTATTTGTATATATGGGCTTTAAATTCTTTCATATATTTTTAACAAATAACTGACTTAACGATTTCAGAACATTTTACTTTATACTGAATAAATAGATTTTTATACATGTGCCTAATTATAAAGAGTATGGCTTGTAGCATGTATGACTTCTCACTCCAGGGCGCACCTATAGACCCCAAAAGTCCGGTAGGTGTGAGTAATCCGGGATTACGGATCACCGGGTTTCGTTATTAACGGAGTTAAAAGGAATTACAGGACTTCATATGCAAGCCATGCATCTTAATTGCAAAACAATAGGCTATTCAACATCCAGCAATTGACACCTGTACTGGTCGTGACCTTGTGTTTTTTATTGCATTCAAGAGTCGTTATGGTTGAACTAAATTCATATTGTATACAAGTCTTTTCTAGTTGCAAGCTTTGTAAACATTATATTCGAACAACTGAATGGTTATGACAAATCATTAAAACACATACAGACGCATACAAACGTTATGTCATGAAAAATGGGTTAAAGATTGCCTATGAGCATTTTAAAACAAAATAGTATATAAATCGAAAAACATTCAAGTTCTTTCCGTAAATGAATTTTACTGAGACGGTGCGAGTAATCTTTGATATAGGAATGGATATAAACTACTAAATTACAGGTTTTTAATACAAAACCCAAAACCAGTGAAGTTGGCATGTTATGTAAATCGTAGATAAAAACAGAATCCAATGATTTGCAAATCCTTTTAAATCAGCTCACGCATTTGTTCACTAAGTGGTGACCCTCGCCCCTTCCTTGTTTGTGAATGACTGAGCATTTCAGGGAAGCTGCTTTAATACCCAATCATGGCACCCACCTGTTCCCAATTAGCCCGTTCACCTGTGGGATGTTCCAAATAAGTGTTTGATGAGCATTCCTCAACTCTCTCAGTCTTTTTTGCCACTTGTGCCAGTTTTTTTGAAACATGTTGCAGGCATCAAATTCCAAATGAGCTAATATTTGCAAAAAATTACAAAGTTTACCTGTTCAAACATTAAGTAACTTGTCTTTGCAGTGTATTCAATTGAATATAGGTTGAAAAGGATTTGCAAATCATTGTATTCCGTTTTTATTTAGGATTTACACAACGTGCCAACTTCACTGGTTTTGGGTTTTGTAATAGTACAATAAAGCACACATTATCTCCAAACATAAAATATTTCAGAAATAATACTTGACAAACAAAATCCTCACCAAAAATAGCACGATATTTAATAATCCAACTGCGTATAATTCCGCACTAAAGTTTTAAATAGTAGCACAGATTGAGCAAACTGTATAGTCTAAAATAAAAAGGTTTGCAGAAATGATTACCAGCAACATCACCCCAGCCAAAGCAAATCACTATTTTATGTAGGCCAACATTACTCTTGCATTCATGTATGGAAATAAATCGCCAAAAAGCTGTGCCATTATCTACATGTATGGACTACTGTCAACACGACCGCCCTCGTGGCTCAGTTATGATTAAACAAACACCTGGCTAACGGGCTATCGCCCAGCTACCGCGAGCGTGGTAGGCAGCGGGAAGTCTTCTTTTGTCTTTGTGTACGTCAAGACGCCTGTCCTACCGCACAGCTAACGACGAGATTTCCCGGTCCTACCGATAGCTTAATGCCCCCCTGCTGTGGGATTAACAACCTTTTCTTTGGTTTTAACGGCGACAGTATTGTATGCGAGGACAATACATTGACGTCCATTCCTTTTTTGTGTCTCTACAGCCTTCCCCTAATCTTTACAATATGCAACGCATGCCTAACCCAAACCCTTACCCTAACCTTAACCCATACCAAATTCTAACCTAAACCCAAAACCTTACCCTAACCTTAACCTATCCCTAATTCTAACCTTAACTCAAACCCTTAACCTAACCTTAACCCAAAACCTTCGCCTAACCTTAACCTATCCCCAATTCTAACCCTAACCCAAAAGGCCTGATCAAATCACAATTGCTCAGGTACCACAGGATTTGTACACAAGCAACAGATTTTGAGGAGGAGACCCAGAGCCTCTCCAAAGCACTGAAACCCAGGGGTTACTGGAGATCTTTCCTCAGACAGATCCGGAAAAACGTCTTAACCACGAGACCACAAGATCCGAGGAAAACAATCCCACTCATCACCACCTACTCCGCATTCAGCCAAGCAGCAAACATTAAAATGCAGCAAAATCTAAACAGATCCTTACGGAACACCAACATACTCTAGGACTACAGAATCATCTCGGCATATAAAAGAGGAAAAAACCTCAAGGACCATCAGGTAAACAGCAAATTACCAGAAATCAACACGGTACATCCACAAGACCCAGTATTTTACAAAAAAGCCACAACAATCAAGAACAACACAACAAACACAACATACCTAATCAGACAAACACTGACACTGGGAACTAAAAACTGCATATATGTCATTAGGTGTAACCACTGTTGGGGTCTCACATGGAGGAAAACTTTCTTATGTGTGGAAATTCAAAATGGATCCCTGGATTTCCCATGACCACTCTCTGCCTGCAAGCCCCACCCGCCAGCAGGCCGGGTACATAAAAGCAGTGGTCAACCATTTTATCTCTCTTCTCTAGGAGCTCCCCTCTCTCTTGGCTCTTGGAGTCAGCTCTGGACTCTCTCTCTCTCCCTTGGAGAGGCTCCTGGACCCCTGTGGACTGCTCAGGCTGGGGAACCCCTCCCCCACCTCTTAGGCCCAGCATAGACTGGCCATGCTGAAGAATCTGCCAGGCTACCAGGAGTACAGCAAGAGTTGAAGAAACAGCTTGCTTTTGAGGAGCAGCCAGCTTCCCTCCTCTTCCCACAGCAAAGACACGGACAGCACCAGAACCGCTCTTCCAGCCGGATCAGCATCGTCCACGATCGGATCCTCCAGCAACCTCCAAACCTCTTTCCTCTACTAAGGACTGGTAACGACTGGGCATTCAAACCTTCCTTTAAGACTAAAGTGACTGTGTGTATTTGTTAAATGATAGTTGCTGTGATTGTTTTTAGGATTGTGTTTTAGTTGGACAGGGTGGTATTAATGTATAGCAGACAAGCTCTTGCATGCAAATAACCTCCTGTAGACTAACACGGCGCCTTTCCTGTGCAAAACACACACATTAACGTAATACACACAAACACAAACAACATTGAGCATTTTAAGTCATTTGACTGACTTTAAAACTCTAAACTTTCCATTGCTACAAAGATTTGGTCTTTGTTACAGTAGGGTTGCCTTCCCCCACTCCACATGGTCAGCAAGGCCCCCCCCCACTCACACCTCAGATCATCCCTTTTGTTCTCTCTCACCCACACCCGCACGCACGCGCGCACACACACACACACACACAGACACACACACACACACACCTCCTTCATTGTGTATATAGTGTTTAGTGTAGTCTAGATTGTGTGTTTCATTTGTTTCATTTAAATAAATATCCTTTAAAGACATATGCTGTGGTTATTAATGTTTACAAGAGTGAACGAAACTGCCAACCTCTACTATTCAGAACTCTGAATTCTTCAATCTAACTATTGATTGGGTAAGTTGGTTACAATAATTAATTTAATCATTAATCAATTTCCAAATTAATAGTTTATTGGATATTGAGACTGAGGTTTTATTAATTGGCTATCGTTTTCCCTTCACTGAGGAAGGGTGGTGCCCCGAGGTATTTATATTAATATTAAATATTAATATTACAATATCATTTTTTTTGAATAGTCAAATTAATAATATTGATATCATTAGGCAAATTGCATTTTTCCCAACATTGGTGTTCTGTGCGAGGCCATTACCCAAACACCACTGTGACGTAAAATATGTAGGAGAGACGGGTAACAAGATCAGAACTAGATTAGCTCAACACATGTATAACATTAGAAATCAGAGACACAGACACACTTCTAGTTGCTCACTTCCTTCACCATGGACTTGAGGCACTAGAGATATCCAGGCTTCAGACAAACAACAACTGGACACCGGATGACAGATGTCGGACAGAAGCTTAACGAGCCCATAACGCCTGTATTCGCATCTTTACATTCCCTTTGAATGTAGCTAAAGTGTCGCGCGAAAAATTTGTTTCGTGTCCGGTGTGAAAGCTGCTTGACAACATGTATTTGCGTCTTTTCATCGACTTTGAATGTAGGCTAATCTGTCCTGCGAAAAATTTGTTTCGTGTCTGATGTGAAAGCAGCTTTATGGATACGCAACAGCTAGAGAGAGCTCAGTTATGTTTTGAACATAACGCAGGTTTGGCAGATCGTAAGTTCCGTTAGCGCGGAAAAGTTGCTTATGTAGAGCTCGCGAATTGATCACTTCTACAGGGAAGAATTACCCATTTAAACTCTGCCTTTTTCAGATTTTTATTAGATACAACAATTTCTAAAGGGGGATGAAATTACGTCACGGTAGAGCTTCTGCTTTTCACATTGCTTTCATGGTAGCACCAGAGAGCTTGCTCAGACATTTCTGAAGTATCCGGCTGATTCCGGTCATGGATAAGTGAAGCGATCACTAACTGTAGGGGCTACAATCAGGCAACGTTAGGATGAAACTGCCACATTAATGCTTACCGAAGTAACACAAGCAGAAGTAACAGAATTACTGCATATACGTTAACCAGGAGCATTTTTAATCAGCACGACACATAAACTAACATGCAGTAGCTGGTAACCGAGCGGTCATAACCACAGAGGCAAACCCTTGCAATACAGGTTTTACAGACAGCAAGTTCTGTTACTGTGAACAGTTGTACTAAGCATATAAATTACAAACAAGCATTAAAAGTTTGCTTCAAATGAGGTTTACGTTCACACACCTTCTGTAGAATTTCCCCTGATATCACTCCTGCATATTTACGACACAAATATTCGCAACAGTAACTTGGCTACGTTAGCCACAGTGCCACAGCCACAGTCAACTGGCTATCACGTCAGGTTGGCTGATGCAGTAAAAGCAACTTACAGCTTCAGTGTCTGTGAGTGACGGACAGTCGCGACCGATACAGGCTTTATCTTCAGATATTTTACAAAGCCTGCGTTTGAGGCCAGTTGTTAGTGCTAACTATCGCTAGTGGTCCTGATAGCCACCTGTGACACATTAGCATCACTTACATTATTTGCTGTTATATGGTTACTTACAGCTTGTGGCTGCGAGCGCTTGATCGATGCAGCTGCTTCAGATTTGAAAAGCAGCTGGAACACTTATCCTGTGTTGAATTATCCTTTATTGACAAAGCTGTCTTTGGTGAAATGCTGAGCACAAGCAGCTAACGTTCCCTTTGGTTGTGGCTGTTTGCTGCCAGCCAACAAAAAAGCTACCCACTGATTTCTGGTGGCATCGTCTTTTGGAAGAGAAATATTTGTTTTTCTTTGCGTCCAAAAGTAAATGGACAAGTAGCTTTGGGAGAGATATTGACAAAACGGCACCTCAAATGATCTGCGGTTCTTCTTTTGTATTTCCAAAAGTGTAGACGCTACTAAGGCATTGCATGATCTGTCGTTGTTAGTGCCTGCTAGAACAGTTTCCGATGTGGGCAGGTCCAGCGCAGTGGTAGGCTCTGGCTAGGTCTGTACTAATTGGACGGCACAACCTGACGTCAGGTTTTACCCAGATCTCGTGAAGATCTCGGGAGGAGCTCTTCAAAGACGATATCACGATCACAAAATCACTTTCTTGGATTACGGCAAAATCCCTGAATCTTATGTTCAGAAACTTTTCAGAGCTTGAGTATGGACAACCAACATTATAACATTACTAATATGTATTAAAGGAACTCTCTATTACCGGGTACATTGACACTAATTCCATTGTTCTGTACTTGTAAACTATGTCTGCGCCAAAAATTCCCATGAAAATACGCACAGTAATAATTGTAGGCTTGTTTTCGGATGGCAGACCTTGATTTTCAGCCAGTTTCTGCCCCACCCACAATTAGGCCCAACTTCCGGGGGATTGACACGACGTCATACAAAGAACGAGATGAGCTCAGTGGAGCTCATTTTTCTATAACTGCCTATGGGACACGAACTGGAGTAGATTTATAAAACGCGAAATTTCTGAAAACGGCGGAGCAAATGCCTACCAGATGCACTGTAGCAGGAGATAGTAACGTATCCAAAAGAGTTAGCTTTCGTCGATTTCCAAAAGATGAAAAAATAAGCAAAATTTAGGCGTCTCGGGTGAAACTGACTCGGGCAAAATGGCAAGGACCAAGCGACAGTAGTGCGATTTGTAGCGACCACTTCAACAATTCTGACTTTGAGGATATAGAGTTTTGATCTGAGTTTTGGCCAGATGCTATCCCGAGAATCAAAAGTCCAAAGTCCATTCGAGGAGAGAAGCACCAAGGAAAAGGGGAGAAAGAAGAGCAGATCGGGCACTGAAAAATGGAAAAAAATGAAGGTAGGCTGCTAATGAACAATTATAATGCGTTAGCTACGCCAGAGCTTCAGCAGGGCTTTCGTTTCAGACACTATAGAGCTTAATAGAGCGCTGGCTGCGGCTAGCACTTAGCAGGCTTTGGCTTGCATTCCACACGCTCAACTCATTCTCTTCGCCCGCGCTCTATTAAGCTGCTTTCACACCGGACGAGAAACGTGTGTATTCGCGTCTTTGCATTGACTTTGAATGTACTCTGTCGTAATAAAAATTTGTTTCGCGTCCAGTGTGAAAGCGCTTCCCCCTAGCTGCTGCTGCGGGTCTAGTTGCATGCTGCCGCTGTGTCTTGACTCTTGTCTGGTATTCTAATCTTTTTATCTTCGTAAGATCATATTATTGTTTTATGCTAGCCTGACCAAATGCCGTACATAATCGAACAAGCTTGTTGGATGTCAGCTCAGAAGAGCATAATGAACAAAGTCAAGTCAACATCAAAGTGTAGCGTAGCACGCAGTTTGGCAAACTCGCCAACAGCTGATCGAGGAATTAGATTTTCATAACAGAAATCTGGGTCATACCCTTTAAAAACGCCGTACTTATGTCGTTATAAATGGAGAACCAAACACCTGGATAACGCGTTTAGCAGTAGCTTTCGCAGACGGTGAACGCAAGTAAACCACGGCTCTCTAGCCCATTTAGCGTGTCTCTGATTGCCCCTTAAGAAAACCAGCTTAAGATTAAATAAAAAAATACATATTGCTAATTTTTCTTTTGCTCAAAATGTAAATCAAACCAGATTTGAAGTTATTAAGCACTGGGGTGACAAAAACATGTAATTAAGTGATCTAAATGATATTTTTACATGCATTTGTACATACCGGCTATGCAGCGATTTGGTCCTGAGTTCTTTGTATGACGTTACACTGAGAGGGCGGCATTATCGATTGAAGTGATTAACCCCTTTGCGCGGAATACAAAATTTTGCCAATTTTTCCTGTTGTGCATGAGCCTATTTAAGCTTTAGAACTCAGGATTTGTGACACAGAGATTTTTGAAAATTATTCAAGTTAAGCTAGACATTTGGAAATTCAATTACAGGATTGTTTAGGAATTAAATTTTGGAATTTACGGACGCCGGCGTCTACATCTGCAGAAAGGGGTTAAAAAGGGGTGAACCCCAGGGCAAGTAGAAAGTTACTAATTACTCCAAAGCGGTTTGATATTATGGAAAATGACTGCCATGTTTTTTTTCTGGATGAAAAATTGCACTAAGAGAGCTTGTTTGTGAAAATTCGCCCCCTTGACAATATAGTTCCTTTAAGAGAAGGAGCTGCATGTTAGGTCCCCTTTAATGCTGCTCAAGCGGCTACCCAGACAAACATTGTGACTGTAGTTTGCCTAAATATTCTGTCTGCATGTTTCTCTCACCGACAGGGGCAGGACCTCCACTGTGGTGTTCTCCAGCTTGTCGCCGGGGTGCTCCTGGTTTCCACTGCGGAACAGGAACCTGTGGATCACACACATACAGCATGAGCATCACACAAGCAGGCCGCGTGACATCTCAGGAGTCAGGGCACCTGCAGCCAGTCTTGCACAGTGGAGCCGCGCTGACACACAGGTACACGCTGGCGAGTCGTCACTGCTGCAATAGCGCAAACCCCTTCCAATTTCGCTAAAGTGCAGCTCGATGTTGTCATCAACGGAATAATAACTACAGTGCATTATCTAGAGCGCGGTTTATTTATATCTCAGGGCTGACTAACAGGTGTCTGTGCCTTAGCAGTGAGCACAGAGTCTGTGTGCTGCTGGCACCACTTGTCGAACAGAACAGAAAAGACTGACACTGCTGTTATGGTAACCATGATAACAGGCTAAAGTGCCAAGATATGGGCTGGCTGCCACCATCTCATTTTGCTCAGCGAGACTCAGACGAGAGGCAAATTTCACAGAGACACAGCCATCCCTCCCTCGCAGGCCTCCTTCTCAATCTCTTTCCCTGCCTCTCTCCACCTCTCCGTTTGCCTCCCCCAGCATTACGCCTCCCTCTACAGCTCTGTGCCAGGAGAGCCTACAGCCTTCATCTGATGACTGTGTAAAACTGCATCTCCCAGAATGCCATGCGCTCTGCTCACACTCACCTCTGGATGCTCACAGGCCGGTCGAACTTGAAGAGGATGTAGTCCCCAGCGGTGGGCGTTATGGCCCAGAAGAAGTCCTCTCCCAGGTAGGTCTTCTCCAGCGTATGGCCCTGATACACCTTCAGCGTGGTGGACACCTCCGCTGGGGGGTTCACATGGATCTTGTGCAGCAGAGGCTTCAGGAAGTCCTTGTCCTGGGCAGAGCAGGAGGGCGAAGTGAACCCAGCAGGAAGAGGACATGAGCTCGGTAAGAGGAGGAAGTGAACATGACAGAAACCTTTACACTCTGCGTCGTATGGGAATTCATCAACCATTCAGTGGGCAGCGAAAACTGAGACATTGAAAACATCTGCCCCTTCCATCCACAGACTGTATAAAAAGATGGACGAAGCAACTGTGACGTCGCCCATCGGTTCCAGCACACCATTAAGGAAGCCTCGATTTGGCAATTTGAACAGGGCCATTTTGTCATTTTGAAACCGGATGTGAATTCCTATTGGACGAGAGCGTGAATTGAAAATCCAGGGAGGAGCTAGGAGTGGATCTACAGGTGTATCTGATCGTATCAGACGAGGACCAGCGGATAGCCACGCCCCTAAAGCATATTCTGGCTTTATCCTTTATTCTAGTCTACTGGGGACCATAATTTACAAAAATGAACCTAATGATATATCGAAGGAGATGTGAAACTTGCGATCGATATCATAATGTGGAAAATCATTATTTAAATAATAAATCAGGTGGGATAGTAAGGTCGTTTTCTCATAGACTTCTATTCCACTGAACTTCTTTCTGCAACCACCAACGTCGCCTTCTGCTGGCCATTAAATAGACCGCAATTTTAAGAGATTTCCGCATTGGCCACCGTTTCCAGACCCGGGTACTGCGTCCATTTTTTTAATATAGTCTATGCTTCAATCATCAATGAAACAGGCTTGCATTAGGGTGAAACAAAACTACAACTCCCATAATACACTGTGGAAATACGACAGGCATGAGGCAGGGGTGTGTGGGTGATGCAGGGTTCTGGAATATTCTCTGAACAAAACAACTGATCTGGGAACTTCAAAGACAGTGAAGATCAAAGCCAGGGCTGGAGCTCGAGGGAGGAAGGGGGCATACTGTGAGCTTCTGGATCTTTCCTTCCAGCGAGGAGTGGAGCCCCACATGCTGGAACAGAGAGGGTCTGAAACGCACACGCAGGCTGGATTTCTGCCTCTCGCAGTGTTTCTGTAAGGGGGAGGAGAGAGGGAGGGCGGGGGGAACACAGGGGGTGGGGCAGAGGAGACGTGTTCAGCTGAATGTTCTTCTGAACCTGATGAGTCATTTTAGCACAGCCTGTCACTGCACATGATTACTCACACACACACACACACACACACACACACACACACACACACACACACACACACACACACACACACACACACACACCAACCCTAACACTCACACACACACACACACCAACCCTAACACTCACACACACACACACACACATACATACACACACACACCAACTCTAACACCAACCTCAACACTCACACACACACACACACACACGCGCACACACACACACACACACACACACACACACGCACACATACATACACACACACACACACACCAACACTAACACCAACCCTAACACTCACACACACACACACACACACACACACACACACACACACCAACACTAACACCAACCCTAACACTCACACACACACACACACACACGCGCACACACACACACACACACACACACACACCAACTCTAACACTCACACACACACAAACACACACACACACCAACACTAACACCAACCCTAACACTCACACACACACACACACCAACTCTAACACTCACACACACACACACACACACACACACACACCAACACTAACACCAACCCCAACACTCACACACACACACACACACACACACACACACACACACACCAACACTAACACCAACCCTAACACTCACACACACACACACACACACCCACACGCACACACACACACCAACTCTAACACTCACACACACACACACACACACACACACACACACACACACACACCAACACTAACACCAACCCCAACACTCACACACACAGTCTCACACACGCACACACACACTCAAACACCAACCCCATCACTCACACACACAGTCTCACACACACACTCTAACACCAACCCCAACACTCACACACACGCGCACACACGCGCACACACACTCTAACACCAACCCCATCACTCACACACACTAACACAAACCCCAACACTCACACACACACACACACACACACACACACTCTAACACCAACCCCAACACACAGTCTCACACACACACTCTAACACCAACCCCAACACTCACACACACACACACACACACACACACACACACACACACACACACACACACTCCCTCTTCCATGCATGCGTGCTCACACAAGCACACCCAGATGCTCACAGACACATATACACACGCACAGTCTTAAATTCACTGACACACGCATCCACCCACTGACACAAATGTGTACATGCTCACACACAAAGCATTGCAGAAGCACATACACACGCACACACACGCGCACACACGCGCATCTTAAATATGCGTTAGCTTCTTATCTGACACTACATTTCTTTTGTCACATTAGAGGTCTGTTAGCACTGTGGCTAACCAGGTCCAAAAGTTATTAGCCACATTATTTAGACAGATATATCCACATGACAATGAATAAAAAGGGCAGAATCTATTTAATTTCTTTGATTTAAATACATGACATACAGTCAGTTATGAGGAATTATACAGTTAAGCCTTTTTTCATCCCACAAAGTCAAGATAACACGTTGTCCATTTCTGGAGACGTGCTTTATGTAATCCCATTCCAAGAATTATGCTGGTCAGCTGTGTTTCGTAAACAATGGGTCAATGACAGCCATCTTGTCCACGCAAATTAATTCAGGGAGCTGCACAGTAACATGTGACTCGCGTAGGAAAATCTTGGGAACAAGATTGGAAATGATCATTTTTCATGAATTTGCAATGCATCATGGGTACTGGCAAAAATAGACATCAATTTTTGGAACTGGATATAGCAGATGACCAATGTATATGCTATTCTACAATGTACAAAAGTATGCCAGTGGTAAGTACGCAAGCTAATATGGTCCTACACAGAGAATTCTGAAGAAATATCAGCGGAATACACATTGTACACTCACTGATGGTCAGAAGTCTTCTAGTGTTTTTCCAAATCATCTGTTTTTGGGATCAGTGAGCGATCTTTCTCTTCAGCTAGCTTGTTTTTCTTGTTGGTGTTCTGTCAATTTCTGCTACCTATCGAGATATGCTTCCTCGCGTTTCTGCGCTCGCACAAACCCACCATCTTGGGCTCCATTTCTTCCCTCACATCTGTATGATCATTAAAAAAACTTGAAAATGCAGTTTTTCGGTGCGCATTTCAACCTATATGCTAAATGACTGCATGTACACACTGGGTTTTCCAGAAAAATGCAGAAATTAGACTATAGTGATGCGCAGCATGATGTCTTTAAATTAAAATTATCCAATTGATTATAACATCTGCGTATGTTATAATAAGCTAACAAATAAAGTTGCTGCTGAAGGCTGATTCATATCGCAAAATAAGGCGAAAACTAAGACTTGACGATCTTCCCGCATTAAGGAGGCATTTTTTGACAAGGCAGTGCAGATAGTCAGAACACCAACCTCGCAGCACCAGGAGCGATATGACTTTATCCAGGCCGTCGGCACATAACTAGGGTAACTCACGAAACCAAGACTGATGAACGCTCCTGCGATCACTCCTATCGCATGGGTAATGGGCCACAGGGGATTCTGGATTTCAGGAGGCCTCTCTGCCGTACACAAAATCATGCAGGGGTCTCTCCCGATTCCAGCACGTGGAAGCCATTATTGTGACAATACGCATGAGGTCAACCCTCGCCTGCCCGATTTGGATTGCCGTATGCAATGTCAGAGGCAATTTATGTACAGCTAACCTCGGCTCCGCAAAGGAAATAATTTACGATTATTTATTATAATGAGGCAGCTGTCAATGAGAGCCCCTTGTCAGTGGTGACGGGAATGATTTCCTAACTTCTGTCTTTCGCCACTTTATTTTTTAAAATATTGGAATCCATCATAAAAGATGAGCTGGACTTATTTCTTGAACGGAACAGTATCTTGAAGGATAGCCAGCATGGTTTTCGTTAGGGAAGGTCATGCCTGACAAACCTTCTGGAATTTTTTGAAAAGGCCACCAAGACTTATGACCAGAGCAGGGCTTATGACATCATATACTTCGATTTTCAGAAAGCATTCGATACAGTACCGTGTGAGAGACTAATTTTTAAATTGAGCTCCATTGGAGTTACAGGAGGTATTCTGGAGTGGATTCAAAACTGGTTACAGGACAGAACACAAGGAGTGGTGGTCAGTGGTATCTCATCTGAGCTGGGTATGGTGGGGAGTGGCGTCCCCCAGGGACCAGCATTGGGGCCCCTGCTGTTCCTCATCTACATTAATGACCTTGATAGTAATATTGAGAGCAGATTAGTTAAATTTGCAGATGATACTAAATTGGGGGGTTTGGCAAATAGTTTAGAGTCCATTTAACTGATTCAGGATGATTTGGATAGAATCCAGAATTGAGCAGAAATGTGGCAAATGAAATTTAATCTGGCAAAATGTAAAGTTGTACATGTAGGTAATAAAAACATTAGACGGGATTACTTCATGGGAGGTTTAAAACTGGAATGTGCTCCACAAGAGAAAGATCTGGGAGTGATTGTTAACCAAACCCTCACTGGTTCTAGCCATTGTGCCGTAGCAGTTAAAAAAAGCCAATCGGATGCTGGGATATATTGCCAAAAGTATTGAGTACAGATCTAAGGAGGTGATGCTTCTTTTGTACAACACATTCGTCAGACCACATCTGGAGTATTGTGTACAGTTCTGGGGACCATACTTTAAGAAAGATATAGAGGCTCTAGAGAAAGTTCAGAGAAGAGCCACGAATCTTATTCCAGGTATAAAAGATGAAAGCTATGAGAAGAGGCTGAAGATCCTTAATCTCTTTAGTCTTAGGAAAAGGAGACTAAGGGGTGATTTGATTGAGGTCTTTAAATATGTTAAAGGGATTAACAAAGTGAACTAGAAATGGTTTTTACACGTAAAAACAGATGTCTCCCCCTTCCCCCATTTCACATTTTAGAGTTATGGTCCGGAAACGAGTCCCACCCTTCAATATGCCTAAGTCCAAATTGTTGCCATGGAAACAGAAAAAATATTAAAGCTGCAAGCAGCGTTGGACGGGTCCTCGCCCTCCCGCGCATGTCGAAACGGGGGCGAGACACGTTCGAGCGCCATCGAGCACTGTCATTCGTTGGACAGTACGAGACTGAGGAAAATGTTTTAGGTTGAGTTGAGTGCAAATCCCTTTACTGAAAGAGATTTTTCTTTAGTATAATGGAGCTATGACCCATGCGACCTGGTCAAACTTTCTGAAGCAGATTTTATCACTGCTGTGTATTGTGCAATCTTCCCCCATTCATGAACTTAGTGAAGGGAGATGAGCCATATGATCCTACTGCCACCCGGTGGTCAGAATATGTAGCAGCACAAAGAAAAACACTGAAAATCAATAATAATCAAGAAATTAATAAATGCTTCTTCCAGGTAAATCCTAGAAAGCTGAAATTTTGGAGGATGTTCACAGAAGAAAGACAAAAGTTTTATACACTGCAACTTATGGTGAATTCAGAAGTGCGTCACTCTATATTTTTCAAAATATGAATATTCATAACATGTTTACATCTCAAGAAATATCAATTGTAATGGTGTTACACTAGGCAATTTGTTTGGCGACATGGAGATAATGAATTATACCAAAGGACATTTTGATGCGATTAACGGTTTGTCCACAGCAAGAATGTATATCTTACTGTACAGTGTATTATGTACGTAAAATTTTTTTTTATTTCAAAAAGTCTCAAATGGATTTTCACGAAATTAGGTGACAGTACAAGGCATGGGACAGCAATGATGAGTGATTTTTTTCAGAATTTTAAGACATTGCAACAGGCTGTGGTGAAAGCGAAAGTCCCATTTTGGCGTATTTAGGTGGCGCTAGAAAGCCATTTTGTCTCTTTGGTGGAGAATTTTCAGATTGTAAAAATATTTGAAGCCATGTATAAATGACTGCAAAATTTGGTTTGTATTCGAGCATGTTTAAGGGGTGAAATTAAGGTTGGAAATGCCTAGACATCGAAAAAAAAGGCAGTGAAAGTGGCTGGGGACCCCATCTTTGACGAATCATAAAATCCACACCGTTCGACTTTTGAAAAAGTTGCACAGTAGTTTTCATTGGCAGAGTGTGCTTTGTCATCTGTTAGCATTTGGGGTCGATACGATGAATGCCCTTAAAGGAGTTCGCGTTTGTTCGAGGGCAATTTTGGCGAAATTTAAGGGAAAAAGTACATTTTGATATGCAAATTGCGGACTTCCTGTTCGATTTAGGTAATAGGTGTTGATTGTTCATTTATAGGCCTTGATGAGATGAACAATATAGTGTTGGTTTTATCTCTCTATGACTTTCCTACCGGTCGTGGTGGCCGTCTAAGTGCAAATGAAATATTTCTTCATGACGCTAGAGAGCCATTTAAATTCAAAAGCAGTTCAAACCATCAAATCTACATGTTATGGAGAGACACTATATGAAATTTGGTGAGAATCAGTCAAAGAGTTTCAGAGTTATGCTCTGGAAACAAATGGGAACGCCGGCGCCAACGGGAATTCAGGCAAAAACAGTATGTCCCCCCAACCCCCCCCCCTCCAGGAAGGGGGAGACATAATTATGTAGGACAGTGGTTCTCAACTGGTCTGGCTTCAGGACCCACAATCACCCCTTAATGATAAGCCGTGACCCAAATAAAAAAAAGTCAACTTTTCAAATTGATTTAACGTAACATTCAGTAACACTTCAGTAACTGTACTCTTAAAGTTTATTCAGTCACTTATTCTGGCAAAAAAAATTAAATTAAAAATAAAATTAAAAGTGCAAATATGACAACAGTGCACAATGGAATAAATTCAGTTTCTTCAGTTTTTATCCACTCACTCAAAATAAATTAAACAAAAAGTGCAATTCAAAAAGATTCAAGTATACAAAATAAGCTTTTCTTCTTATTGGCTTATCAGTTGGTAAATACTGAAAAAACATTGTGCTTTGAAGAATATTTAGCAGCAGTAACTTCAGCCTTACTGACATCATAGATCTGTGTCTGGAAGACTTAATGGAAGAGCTGGGGAGCGGCATCAGGCAGTGCGTATATTATGCTTGCGTTCTATGCTCGGTAATGCCGCTTGCACACTGGACGCGAAACAAATTTTTTGCAGGACTGATTACAGTCAAAGTCAATGCAAAGAGCTATGGACTTTTCTTGGTCTTTTTATTCGTCTGTTTTCTTCCTTTGAGGATAGACAACAGTCTTTATTCGGTCTTTCTTTTGAAAATTAGTCAGATGGATCGAACAGATTCACGCTTTATTTCCACAGCCGAAATAAAATAGTGCTTGCAATCAGAGAGCAAATCAATTCCATGACCATTGACAGTGTGAATATATTATCGCATGCACGATCAAGACTGTCCGACGCGAAATGCAAAATACTCCATGTCCGGCACCCAGCAAAAATAAAAGTAGCCGATTGATATGAGAACAGATTTTTAACGGAATAAAGAATAAAAATACATATACATCACCAACCAACAGAACATCCAAAAAAAAAATTAACCGCAAATAAATTAATCGCAGTGTTCGTTGGATTTTCTGTTGTTAAAATGTTTCTTTTCATTCTTTATTTCGTTATCAATCTGTTCTAATCGTCCTCTTTTTTTTTGGCTGTCAGACACGGAGGCATTGTACATTGTCCCGTGCCAATGTCGACTCGCTTTACTGAGCAGAGCTTAAACAGAAACATTGATTGAAATTCTCGGTACTCATCTTGAAGAACTGAGCCCTCTTATCAAAACATTCACGTTTAATATCTAAAAGAGTCAGTAGATTTGAAGAAATTAAAAACAATAGTAGACTGTCGGACACGGAGATATATTAAAACCCTGTCAGACTTTCTGACACAAGACACTGCTTTCAACGCAATCTGTCGAGCGAAAAATTCGTTTCGCGTCCAGTGTGCAAGCAGCTTAATACTAGGCTACTATAACTGTCACCTAGGTTTTATCGTTTATAGTGGGGGAAAGGAACACAGCCTGATTGCTATGATCTCGTACTGAGGTAAGATCACATGTCGAGAATAAATGTGTAACGCATCTTGCATTGTTGTCCATGCATGTTAATCCCAAAATTTTAAACAGCAACAGGCTGTAAAAATAGGAACACGCTATCCATCGTTTCTCTTGCCAATAAGCAATATTTGACTCGGCTGTGTTATACCCAAACACGCCTTTGCCAACTTGCGCTGGACGGAGGGGCCGAGGCGGGACAGAGGAGTACTTGCGCCAGGCTACGCAGGGCACGAAATTGCAACATACGCCTGGACACACCCCGTTGGCGCTGCGCACCCCCCATTCGCCGCGCATGCGCCTGGTCTACGAAATTAGAGCCCCTAGTGTTAAGGAGTGTGAATAGACGGCACTCCGCTGCATAAAAAAAAATCCTCTTCAAAATAAAAGCACAGATTTTTTTATTTGACCCGGCAAAGGCCTGCGACCCAATGAAAACGGGTCCACGACCCACTTTTGGGTCGCGACCCACCAGTTGAGAATCACTGATGTAGGATTCCTTCGACCAAGTGTTGTGAGTAGAACTCGAGGTCACAAATGGAAGTTGACCAAAGGTAAATTTAGCACTGATATTCAGAAATATTTATTCACCCAAAGAGTAATTTCAATGTGGAATAGCTTACCTGACCATATTGTTGAGGCAGAGACCTTGGGGGTTTTCAAGAGCAGGTTTGACCTAAAGCTAGATACCATTGAGTCATTGAGTATCTGAAGGGATATATTCACAATAGTATAAAGAAACTGGTGAGCCTAGTTGGGCTGAAAGGCCTGTTCTTGCCATTCATGTTCATGTTATGTTATCTGTACTGTAATAGTTTCTGAGAAAAGTTGTCCCCTTTCTCTCGGACGGACGCACGCACATACGCATGCACAGACGGAGGTCAAACCTATATCCCCCTCCCACTTCGTGTTGGTGGAGATAAGAATACCGGCACATAAACTTTTTTTTTAATCGCTTTAGCGAACATGGCAAGCAGTTAGCGCAATCCCTGACACACACACACACACACGCACACGCACTCGCACACACACGAAAACAAACAAACAAATACGCACCGCGTCTTTCTCTGGGTTGCAGACTTTAACCCAGAGGATGTGGTCCAGTAACCAATCGATGGGCTTCTCCTTGTAGAACATCAGGATGAACTGCACAATCAGGCTCAGATCAGGGGCCTGGAACATCTTCCCTGGGGAGGGATGGAAAAAGGACACAACTCAGCCAGAAAAACCCAATAAATGCTCCCCACCCTTCGAAAGACAGATGTAGGGCCACTCAGTAGCAGAATATCCTGTATGTTTTTGAGATGAATTTACATTGACCAAGGGTGCGAGAGGTCGTCTACAATCCACTTTGCTCCATTCATCATGAGAACAGCCAACCGAGGCCAAGGATCACAGACTAAAACCTCCGACCTGTCCTAAGACGAGCGGTTTGAGATCGCCCTGCTCTTACCGATGAAGCCCAGCTGGGAGAACTCCAGGATCATCCAGTCCTCGGAGGCCAGCTGCAGGGCGAAGTTCTTCATGGTGGCGAAGTAGTTTGGTTTGGCCACAATGTCATCCTCCATCTGCAGAAGAGGGGAACAGGTGTGAGGCCAGGGCTCATGAGACAGAATAACAGGCGAGATATGTGGGTGAGCCAATAATGTGCGCCCTCATGGTCTGAGGCTCACTGCGCATGTTCAGTGAGTTCAAAAAGTCTCCTTTCACTTCAACCGCGACCATCAGAACCAGGAGCTGAGAAATGCCACTATATCTCCACTTAGTGACAAAAATTGAATCAACCCAAGAATGACATGAAAGAATACGAACGGAAATTATGTTTTTACTGCAGAGAGAAACAACCCAACAGGAGTCTAAACTTAGTTATTAACAGACAAACAGCATTCTGCTGAGAAATGACCATCTGTGGAGGGTGTCTCTCTCTCCATGACCCCAGCCCTCTACCTTCTCCTCTCACAGAACACAGTCCTGAGAACTAAAACCAGACATAAACCTGAGCCTCGGGCTCCCTTAACCGGAGAGAAAAAATCCCCATGGCAACAGGGATCATTTGGCAGAAGGATATAAAACTGCCTTCCGCAGGATGAATACATTTCCAAAGTTAAACATATCTCAGTGAATCCGTTATCAAGGCAACACTCAAGCACCAGGTGGCAGTGCGGGACACTGTGCGTGTGTGTGTTTGTGTGTGCACCATGTTTACCAACCAAAATGTCCCAACAAGACATGGAATTCCAGATTTTGTGGTACTTATGGGGATAATTTCAAATCCTGACAAAAAATGTAGCTATTTTAGGGTTAGTGGTAAAGGTTAGGGTGAGGGCAGAGGCTGACATTTGTTCGGGAATCCCACCGGGTCACGGATTCCTGCAGGATTCCCGCGGGATGGGAGAATAGGCTGGGCTCTGCCTTTTTATTTCTTTAAACTCTCACTGTAAAGCGTCTTTGTGACAGTCTCTGTGAAAAGCGCTATACAAAATAAATTGAATGAAAATTGAATGAGTCAACTTCACTATTGATCACGTGATTGGGACGGTACGGGAGTAAAAAGTTAACGTGAGCAGACTGGAGCGGAAAGCGAAATTTTTATTCCCACTTGAGTTCCGGACCCCAGCAGAAACTCATTTGGGTACAGCCAATCAGCAGCCTTGTGCCGGACCTCTGAAGGAGTGTCTCGAGACGGTTACGTATTTGTCTCTCTTCCCTGGCCTTGCACTAATAATGTATTAATAAGCGATATCGCGTCAGCTTATTCCAGAAAATATGAATGCTCTGAACAGATGATTATCAATCCTAGCTAGAAACATTAAAAATGATTGGCAAGTTTGGAAACGGCACCGCATTTTCAAGGACACGAAGATTTATTCAAAACCTCTTTCTAAGAATAAAATCATTAGGCTGTATCACACCCCTCTGTCTGAGTATAGCTATGGCCCCCTACTTACGATGCACCTTAATCGCGAAAACGTATATATTCACACCCGACAGCAAAGTGCGAATATGATTCATTAACAGCACTTGCCAAACCTGCCGGTATGTTTATAACGTTCAGCAGGGAGGCTAGATTAAAATAATCTGTAGGCGTACAGAGCATTCATATTTACTTTGTTATGGCCCCAATTTGTTATTACATTTATAACACAACAGCAACAGCAAGGGATGACAAACACAGCTTTAACAACTAAAACACATTTAATTTTTAACAAAGACAAAGACTAATAACAACCTACAACTAAAGACCAAGATTGATAAATAAGAAAAAACAGAAATAATTACAGTCCCTTTTTAGTGGGGTGGCTTGGTGATGTCCTGAATGAAGAAAATGCTCAAACACAGGCAAAGAAATCCACAAAAGAAACGTCACAGGTCTTGAACAGAATGGCAGGTCTGGTCATCTTCTTGCAATTTCTCCTACTACTTTACTGTCTCAATTCTTTTCCTTATATACTCTTTTGCAGACCCCACCCACATTTAGACCTCTTTTTTTTAACTTTCTGAGACTTGCCCCAGACATGTCCAGGACATGTCTAAACATGACTCCCAGTCAGAGCTTAACAAAAAAAGGTAAATACTGCCATCTAGTGGCCTATATTCACATTACACCTCCATTCCAAAAGGGAAAAATTTTGACTCATAAAGGCAAAATTTTTCTTTTCAATACAAAATGGTTAAGTGAACACTTGTCTATATATACATATCATACAATATTCAAACACATGATATACACATTCAAACACGGGATAAGCAATCAGCAATTACATTGTCTGTACCCTTCAGATGCTTAATTTCCAAGTCAAACTCCTGTAAAATCAAACTCCAATTCAACAATCTCCGATTCTTGTTTTTCATCTTACTCAAAAACATTAACGGATTGTGGTCAGTGTACACAATCATTGGCTTTTGTCCTGTACAAACATAAACCTCAAAGTGTTGTAAAGAAAGGACCAGAGCCAACAGTTCCTTCTCTATTGTGGAATAGTTCCTTTGGTGGCGATTGAACTTCCTGGAGAAGTATGCCACGGGATGCTCAATGTCATCAGAGTCACTTCTCTGTAGGAGCACAGATCCACAAGCTTGGTCGCTAGCATCGACCGCGATGGAGAACGGTTTGTTGAAGTCAGGAGATTTGAGCACCGGGAAGTGACACAGCAGAGACTTCAGGTGATCGAAGGCTCTCTGGCATGCATCATCCCAGGTGAACTTTACGCCTTTCTTCAGTTGGTTAGTTAGACTGAGAGCAATCTCAGCAAAGTTCTTGCAGAACTTGCGGTAGTACCCGATCATTCCAAGGAAGCGGCGCAAAGCTTTTTTGTTGTCAGGAACTGGAAAGTCCATGATGGCTTGGACTTTAGCATTTATGGGTGCCACCTTACCCTGGCCTATGACGTAGCCAAGATAGGTGACAGTAGCACAACCAAAGTCACTCTTGTTCAGGTTAACAGTCAGGTTAGCCTGGGTCAGGCGCTGGAACAACGTCTCTACATCTTTTAGATGTTCTTCCCAGGAGTCACTCCATGTGATCAGGTCATCGATGTATGCACCCGTGCGTGGCAATCCGTCGATTGTAGACTGTATCATCCTTTGGAACGTGGCTGGGGCATTTTTCATGCCAAAGGGTAGGACTTCATACTGGTACAATCCAGATGGTGTGGCAAAAGCAGAGATGCTCTTGGCCCTCTCAGTTAAAGGCACACACCAATAACCCTTCAATAAATCAATCTTGGTCAGAAACTTTGCTTGCCCTACACTATCAATACAATCATCAATCCTAGGTATTGGAAACACATCAGTTCTAGTTACAGCATTGACTTTGCGATAATCTGTACAGAATCTAGTACTTCCATCAGGTTTTGGAACTAGCACACAGGGTGAACTCCAATCGGAGTTGGAGGGTCTGATAATATCATGTTTTAACATGTACTCAACCTCTTTCTCAGCAATCTTTCTCTTTTCAGGATTCATCCGGTATGGATGCTGTTTTATTGGTTTGGCATCACCAACATCTACATCATGAGAGGCTATAGTAACTCTCTTTGGAACATCAGGAAACAAATCCTCATATTTCTTGATCAACCTTTCAAACTGATCTCTCTGTGAGGGTTCTAAGTGCTGGAGTTTTACATCAAGATTTTGCAACACTTCAGTGTTTGACAATTTACATGAAAGAACTTCAGCTTTAATTCTTGGTTCATCATCTTGAAACTCCCCCTCATCTTCACACGTTTCGACCATTGGAGAATCTGAAGTGACAGCTGCAACCCTAGCATTTCTGTCATGATAAGGCTTTAGCATGTTAATATGACACAATTGTTTTGGTTTTCTCCTATCTGGAGTCTTCACAATGTAATTGAGATCATTGAGTTTTGTCAGAATTTCATAAGGACCATGAAATCTAGCCTGCAATGGATTGGACTGCAAGGGAAACAACACAAGGACCTTTTCTCCTGGTTTAAACTCACGGCTTCTAGCCTTATGATCATACCAAGTTTTCATTTTTCCCTGACTTGATTTCAAGTTCTCTTTGGCAAGGTCACAAGCTGCACGCAATCTTTCCTTGAACTTGCCAACATAGTCTAACAGACTGATATGCGGCTCTTTCTCTTGCCATTGTTCACTCAATAATAGCAAAGGTCCTCTCACTTCATGACCAAACACTAGCTCAAATGGACTGAATCCAGTAGACTCCTGCACTGCTTCTCTAGCTGCAAACAACAGCAAATGAACCCCTTCATCCCAGTCTTTCTCATGGTCATAACAATAAGTCCTCATCATTGTCTTGAGAGTGGAATGAAACCGCTCTAAGGCACCCTGACTTTCTGGATGATAGGCACTAGAAAGAATCTGTTTTGCACCTAGTTCATACACAACCTGCTGAAACAATCCTGAAGTGAAATTGCTACCTTGGTCTGACTGAATTTCCCTGGGAAGACCAAACAACGTGAAGAACTTTATCAAAGCCTTCGAGATTGCAGTTGCCTTGATGTTACGTAGAGGTATGGCTTCGGGGAATCTGGTAGATGCACACATGATTGTCAACAAGTACTGATTTCCAGATCTAGTCTTGGGTAATGGACCAACGCAATCAACAATGACCCTAGAGAATGGCTCCCCAAATGCTGGGATAGGCTGCAATGGAGCTACAGGTGGGTCTAACTGGTGTTTTCCAACTACCTGACAAGTGTGACAGGTTTTGCAAAAGTTGGAAACGTCTTCCCGAAGCCCAGGCCAAAAGAAGTGTTTCATGATCTTATCAACAGTCTTGTTAACACCAAGATGACCTCCTAAAGGTAAACTATGAGCCATTGTTAAGATCTCATTCCTATAGACCTTCGGAACAACAATTTGCCTGACCACTGCCCAATCTGCATTGGCAGGGATATCAGGAGGGCGCCACTTCCGCATCAACACACCATCCTTGAGATAATACCCAACTGGAACTGCATCCATTTCTTTTTCAGGAAGGGCTCTCCTCTTTAGTACACAAATTTCAGGATCATTAGTTTGCTCCTCAATCAACCGCTTTCTGGACAGAGACAAGTCTCCAGACACATCAGAATCACCAGACCCATCCGGCTGGCTGAATAGAGAACTGATAAAAGTATCTGATAAGTCCTCAAACGGAGAAACCATAGTAGGCCAATCAGAGTCATGAGGCGAACCACCTGAGTCCTGACTATTCAATGTACTGGACGGCACCACATCATCTTCTTCTTTAGCCTTCTTGGCCATAGCACGAGTCACTGCGCAAGAAGGATACAGAGATGGGTCCTCATCCCCATCTTCAGTGCTCGGCTGTGAAGTAAGATGTACAGGGGGAACTACTTTGCCCCCAGCCAGGTCATTGCCTAGCAACAGAGAAACACCCTTTATAGGTAGACTTGACATAAGTCCCACCTTTACCTGTCCTGTAACTAAATCTGACTTCAAGAATATAGAGCGCAGGGGTACAGATACAGTCCTCCCTTCAATACCTTGTACAAGTATGAAATCCCCTGAAGCGGTCTCATCACGTAACTCCAAGGAGTCCATCAACAAAAGTGACTGAGAAGCTCCGGTATCCCTTAGGATATATATGGGGACAGGAGTAGTATGCTCATTCAGAGCCACAAATCCCTCTGACACAAATGGAAGAAATTCCTCCCTCACAAAGTCAGCTGTATTAGGCTTTTTAGCCCCACAAGAAGCAGGCAATTTAGCAGATTGGTTATCTACTACAGGGGTTTCTAACCTTGTTTTCACAAAGGCATTTGGTTTGGTATCCTTTTCTTTTTCTTTCTTAGCTTTAAGGAACCAACAGTTAGTTGTAACATGACCAGATTTCTTGCAATAACTGCAAACTAGACCACTTTTGTCACTGTCAGCTTTCACACTTTGATCAGACCTGTTACTGGATTTCTGAGCACCATCACCAGATTTGTCTTTGTCTTTGGGTGAGGAATCTTGGGTATCACCGTAACCCTTTTTCTGAAATTGGGACCATTTATTGTTACTGCTAGACTGAAATTTGGACTTATGAGTGAGAACATATTCATCTGCAAATTTGGCAGCTGATTGCAAGTTCAGTGCTTGCTTCTCATTAAGGTAGGTCTTAACATCATCCTTAACACAGTTCTTGAATTCTTCAACTAACACCATCTCTTTTAGTGAGTTGAAATCATCCTTGACCTCCATAGAAGTACACCAGCGCTCAAAGCAAACCTGCTTCTCATTAGCAAATTCAACATAAGTCTGATTTTCAGATTTCTTCAGACCTCTGAATATCTGTCAGTAAGCCTCTGGAACCAACTCATAAGCTCTCAAAATAACCTTTTTGACAACCTCATAATCAGAGGAATCATCTGCAGACAAAGCCGAATAGGCTTGTTGAGCTTTACCCTTGAGGACAGTTTGCAACATCAGAGGCCAGTGTTCCTTTGGCCACTGGCAACTCTTTGCTACCTTTTCAAAACACTGGAAATAGTTGTCAACATCCTTTCCTGAAAATGGAGGCACCAGTTTTACCTCCTGACTGGCACAAAATTTATTTTTAGTTTCAATTTTAATTTTTAGTTGCTCCATTTGGAGTCTTTCTTCTCTACCGAATTACTCTAATTCAAAATCTCTCTGTCTCTGTCTCTCTCTTTCTGCTCTTTCCTCTTTCTCTCTCTCAAATTCTCTTTGTTTTTCTTCTCTTGCTAATTTTTCTAACTCAAACTGCCTTTGTTTTTCTTTTTCTTCCCTCTCAAATTCTCTTTGTTTCTCTTTTTCCTCCCTTTCTTTTTCTCTTTCTTCCCTTTCTTTCTCTTTTTCCTCCCTTTCTTTTTCTCTTTCCTCCCTTTCAATCTCTAGCATTTTTAAGTTCCATTTCTATATTTGGATTTTCCACTGGAAACTGTTCCAGATCTCCTGGTGCAAACACATTTTCATCAATGTAATATTCAACTATCTCTCTAGCCAGTCTTGCTTTTCGCATGGCTGGTTTTACCTCTGTCAGCTCCAACTGTCTGCAAATTTCTAGCAGTTCTGTCTTTTTAAAAGACTTCAAAACCCCTACGGTTGGTGATGCCAAGAAATCATCCATTGCTGTTGTCAATATATATCTAGGAAAATTCACAAAAACAATTTCACAATTTGGAATGTTAGATTTTAAATAAATTACTCACACAATGGTCTATCCCGGACCTTGAGCCCCCAATTTGTTATGGCCCCAATTTGTTATTACATTTATAACACAACAGCAACAGCAAGGGATGACAAACACAGCTTTAACAACTAAAACACATTTAATTTTTAACAAAGACAAAGACTAATAACAACCTACAACTAAAGACCAAGATTGATAAATAAGAAAAAACAGAAATAATTACAGTCCCTTTTTAGTGGGGTGGCTTGGTGATGTCCTGAATGAAGAAAATGCTCAAACACAGGCAAAGAAATCCACAAAAGAAACGTCACAGGTCTTGAACAGAATGGCAGGTCTGGTCATCTTCTTGCAATTTCTCCTACTACTTTACTGTCTCAATTCTTTTCCTTATATACTCTTTTGCAGACCCCACCCACATTTAGACCTCTTTTTTTTAACTTTCTGAGACTTGCCCCAGACATGTCCAGGACATGTCTAAACATGACTCCCAGTCAGAGCTTAACAAAAAAAGGTAAATACTGCCATCTAGTGGCCTATATTCACATTACAACTTGAATAAAATAACGCAATCTCGGTTATTTCTGCTTTAAATTCATTGGATTTTGTTCGGTGTCACAAATTAAGTTTATTATTTATATGATCAGTGCAGGATAAAAAAGCGGCGAGTGCTAGACCACAATCATTGTAACCAGCTCATTTCACCAGCTTCAGATATTTGAAAAAATACATTCAGAATGCATTTATCTAAATGGCAGGCTAGACGAATGATTTGGCCAACAGTTTTGCAGAGAGCAAGGCAGGCATCTTCGATGTAAGTGCAGTATTCTGGGTATGGAAAGTGCAGTCAGTGGTTCCGAGACCGTGCGTCGGTGCAAGGCTCGTAAAGACAAATAAATGTCTCAAGATACTGCTTCAGTGGTTCGGTACAAGATCGCCGATTGGCTGTGCGCAAATGAGTTTCTGTTGGGGTCCGGAACTCGAGTGGGAATAAAAATTTCGTGAGCGGGAATCAACCAATAGGACATGCTTTGCACACCGAAAAACATGACAGGCGCGCCGCCATTTTTGTTGTTTTCTTTCCATGAGCCGACACGGCAACGTAAGTGAAAAGAACTACACGGCCCAGAGGCCAACAGTGCTTCCGGCTGCTGCTTGCTGCTCCCGCTGCAGATAAACACAGCGATGGAAGGAGCAGCAGCAGCACAGAAGCTGAAAAAAAATATACTGCAAATTAGAGTAAAGAACAACGATATTTCTGTAAAGCTACCTGAACTACAGGGGAAATCGCAGATTCTAGGTAACAGATGAACTGTTCCTGGTGGCATTTTTTAAAAATAAAACTGCAGACTACAAAGTAATCTTTAAATAATCGGGAGAAGATCAAATCAAATATAGTGTATGCATAGAGACTAGAAGGAAAAAAAATGGGAGTGGGACAGGAGTGGGAGTCACTTCGAATGGGAGTGGGACAGGAGTGGGAGTCATTTTACTGGGAGTGGGACGGGAGTGGGAGTCACTTTACTGGGAGTGGGACGGGAGTGGGAGTCACTTTACTGGGAGTGGGACAGGAGTGGGAGTCATTTTACTGGGAGTGGGACAGGAGTGGGAGTCACTTTACTGGGAGTGGGACAGGAGTGGGAGTCACTTTACTGGGAGTGGGACAGGAGTGGGAGTCACTTTACTGGGAGTGGGACGGGAGTGGGAGTCACTTTACTGGGAGTGGGACGGGAGTGGGAGTCACTTTACTGGGAGTGGGACGGGAGTGGAAGTCACTTTACTGGGAGTGGGACAGTAGTGGAAGTCACTTTACTGGGAGTGGGACAGGAGTGGGAGTCATTTTACTGGGAGTGGGACAGGAGTGGGAGTCACTTTACTGGGAGTGGGACGGGAGTGGGAGTCACTTTACTGGGAGTGGGACGGGAGTGGAAGTCACTTTACTGGGAGTGGGACAGGAGTGGGAGTCACTTTACTGGGAGTGGGACGGGAGTGGGAGTCACTTTACTGGGAGTGGGACAGGAGTGGGAGTCACTTTACTGGGAGTGGGACAGGAGTGGGAGTCACTTTACTGGGAGTGGGACAGGAGTGGGAGTCACTTTACTGGGAGCGGTATGGGACAGGAATGAAAATCCACTCCCGTGTCACCCTCTAGTGAGGGGTGAGGGTTAGGGGTTAAGGTTAGGGTTAGGGGTGAGGGTTAGGGGTTAAGGTTAGGGTTAGGTCTATACTGTTGAGGGTTGAGGTCAGGGAAAGGGGTTGGTAATGAATGGAAATATAGAATGACCCCACAAAACAAGAAAACAAACGTGTGTGTGTGTGTGTGTGTGTGTGTGTGTGTGTGTGTGTGAGTCACTGATGGCCTGCTGCAAGACCTGTAACACACCCTCCCAAGTCAGTATCCATGGCAGAACATCCTACATTAAGATGTAGACACTCCCACACTCACCTGCACATAGTAAACCCCTTTGCTGACGGCGTACATCATCAGAAAGGAATAATCCAGGTTCTGCTTGGTCCGCCACCTGCGAGCAGACAACAGCAGAGAATAACACCTGCGTCAAACGGTCAGCCTTTACTGACCGTTGCGGTCACATCGACCACAGCAGAGAGCAGAGGATAACACCTGCTTTAGACCGTCTCAGCCTTTACTGACCGTTGCGGTCACATCGACCACAGCAGAGAGCAGAGGATAACACCTGCTTTAGACCGTCTCAGCCTTTACTGACCGCTGCGGTCACATCGACCACAGCAGAGAGCAGAGGATAACACCTGCTTTAGACCGTCTCAGCCTTTACTGACCGCTGCGGTCACATCGACCACAGCAGAGAGCAGAGGATAACACCTGCTTTAGACCGTCTCAGCCTTTACTGACCGTTGCGGTCACATCGACCACAGCAGAGAGCAGAGGATAACACCTGCTTTAGACCGTCTCAGCCTTTACTGACCGCTGCGGTCACCTGGCCTCATTTACTGATTCTGGGCACTAAATCAGGACATCTTTGCTTTAAAGGAAAACTCCCTTCCCTCATTTCACACCCTTCTGTGTTCTACTGCCATCCCATGTTTCAAAAGTGCATAATACTGAAGCAAACGATTTGCATTTGAGTTTTGAACTTAAACATTAGCAGTGTAAACAGTTTCAAAGATGGAAGTGGACAGAGTCATCGATAGTTCAGATCTGGTTGCAGCCGTGCTCATTATGGAAAAAAAAAAAAAAATCAGAAACACACATAAGTACTGCCTATTCCTGCACAGAACAGCAAACCCACACACAACACAAACACAGTATGTGTCCCCAGACAGAAAGTGGTTGATAAGCATGGGCAATCTCATTAGGTTACAAACGCCAATTTTTACAAAACTAATTTTTCTAAATAAACCCATGTGTGCACAACAGTTATAAAATTCTTAGCAGACCAAAGTTTTTCAAAAAATCTTTTAAAAAGACCTTTAGTTTAGAAAAAGGTGCTGAGTTTGTGAGCAGGTTTATTATATTTTCAGAGGAGGTAAACGGTGCGGTTCACCCACTTCCTGATTCCATCCATCATTGCCCATTTGTCACGCTAAAATTTTTCAGACCCTCAAACCAATTTAAGACCACCCAAGTCAACACACAGCTTCAGTTTTGAAGGAATAGACGTCTCCGACCCCACTTCCCATCCGCGAAAAAGTAGTTGCCCCTACTGTTACTTAATCATCCAGTTAAATTTAATTCAGTCCAATTTCAACACCTTCACCAGACATGATTACAGCCAGCTCTGCCGAATCTGAACATTATTTAAACAGGCCCAGCCTGGTGAGAAGTAGGCAAGAATCAGCAAATGATGTCATCAAAGGAAATTCAATGTTTTTGACGTCTATCAATCTGGAAAGGGCTGCAAAGGAATTTCTAGGGCTCTGGGGCACCAACAAACCACAGCGAAAGCAAGGAGCACAGAAACATTTTCTTTAACAGAATACTCCTATTGCTCAAGAGTATTTGAATAACTGCAATGTAGTTTTTTTTTTTTTTGCAAACAGTCTATGAAGGTTTCACAACAGAATCAATACGCACAGCATTAGGCTGTTGTTTTCAGTGCCTTTTACAAATCTTTTCTGAAATTAGGTTTGCACGAAATTGGTTGAAGCTTCATTCATAACCATTGACAGATTCTTAATCATAATGTATTTATTCTATTTAAACCCAGTATTTCCTCTAAAACAGGTATTTCTGCACAGTTCCAGGCAAAGATCAGGCTATAGTAACATTATTAGCATAAAACTTTTTGTTGAATTAAATTACAGCAGTGGCTGCGCAGGATTGTTTCTTACTCTCATAAGCTGAATATTTTCCAGTAGCTTAAGTCCAAATTCCAAAAGTACAAATTTATTAAGAAAAGATGGATCATTTCCTAAATTCATCACACTTTTAGCCGACAAAAATTTCTATATCAATCCATATGGCAATTAGTATTTCAAAACAAAAGTTTTCGCTGCAGTAAAAAAGTATTTGTCCCCCACTTAACTCACATGTATGGGGCTACGTCATCTAACATCACCATGTAATCACAGAAACTAAAACTTCAGCTATTTTACCATTTCAGCTCTAACACTACTATAGAAAATACTCAAGTCATAGACAAACACAATCATACGATGAAATCTCGCCCGGCGCTCTGTGCTCCATCACGACACAACCACTGTAGAAAGATGTCAAAGAAATTGTCGGCTTGGAAACATTTTAACAATGTTGACGATGATCCCTTAGGGCGCGATTCTTAGGCTAACCCCTTATTATTTTACGCCCTTAACTGGATTTCTTGAACATATGTTGACAAAACTGACAAGCTACATTCATCACAGACATTTGATTCAACAAAAAAGTAGCTCATTTAATGTGATGAATCGCTCTTTTCAAATTGAGGATTTTCCCCCAAAGAGTTTTATATTTTAGGGGTGATGACCTCCTGTAGCTCAAATAACAGTCAGCTAGGCTTATAAATTTTGTGCCAATGTTTCATAGGGTTCAACATGCCCATTTTAACATAAAAGGTGCAGAATAGGGAGATGGAATTCTGAGTGAGTTTTGGATTAATTAATCACGTGCATAATTGTCATCTTTACAATATCACATATATTACATGTACATTTTCAATATTGCCCATCCCTGGTCTCTGAGATATTTCTCCATAAAATTTCTGAGCCATAATGCGCTGATGAATTGGTCTTGGTAATTCATTAAAAAAAGCGTTTGATTGTTAATCAGGCGCTCTTAAACAGGAATGGGTGGCTATCAATCATGCTTAGTGAGAGGCTTCCATACCCCTGACGGCACATAACCAAAAAATCCCATAAAGCCGGCGTTACCAGGAGATGGGGTTTAACACAAAAAGCAACAAGCATGATGGCTTTTTAAATAAGACATTTGGCTCAACATGACATGGGGAACTGACTGGGATACACTGAAGAAAAAATACCAATTATCATTTTATAACCAGTTATGATTCATTTGGCAAGTACTTGTTTACCCAAGTACAACCCCGATTCCGAAATAGTTGGGACATGGCGTTAATTGGGAATAAAATCAAAACGCAATGACTTTCAAATCACACCAGCCAGTATTTTGTTCACAATAGAACAGAGATGACAGCAAATGTTGAAACTGAGAAATTTTACAATTCTATCCACAAAATGGATAGATTTTGTGGATAAAAATGCGAAATGTCCAAACTATGCTCTACTGTAAAAAACGTATTGGCCATGTGATCTGAAAGACAATGCATTTAGATTTTATTCACAATTTACACTTTGTCCCAACTATTTTGGAATTGGGGTTGCATTTGTTTGCAAACCAAGTGGGAGCCATTATCTCCAAATGTAGAGAAACTGGAACGATGGTGAACCTTCCCAGGAGTGGCCGGCCTACCAAAATCCCTCAAACAACGCATCAACAACTCTGCAAGAGGTCAGAAAAGAGCACAGAATAACATGCAAAGAACTGCAGGCCTCATTTGCCTCAATTCATGTCAGGGTTCACAATTCCTCCATCAGAAAGAGACGGAGAAAAAACACCATCCATGGGAGGGCCGTCAGGCTAAAGGGTCATTCCGTGTCAATTCACTCACCCTCCCCAGTAACACCTCTCAGATTTCCGTGTAATAGTGTTTAAACATTGGATTCATGTCAAACGAAAGAATCTCAAATTTGAGCTTTACATCTCAACTGGAGTTATGGCCCCACAAAGTCTGGGTGTCGCCCCTTCTCTGCACACCTGAAGTGGGATTTTTATTCATCAGCATTTTTGGTGTCCCATACCTTTTGATTCTATTGAGCTAGAAGGCTGAAATGTAATAAATGTCTTCACTCTGACCCGGTCTACCAAATTCTGAGCTTGAAAAGAACCTATTTCTGATAATTTATTAATTACACTGCTCGGCCAAAAAAAAAGTCACCGTTTGGAAATTAATGAACAAATTCTAGAATTGGATCATTATTGCGGTTACTAATATGTTTCAGCCGGAAATAATCATTTTTCCCCTGACTGATGAAGCGCATCGCTACTCATTTCTCAAAAAATCATGTCGGATGACACATCCCTTGCTGGTGGAAAAGATGTTACAGTATTTCAGAACAGGAAACTTATTGGCCAGTATTTAGCAAAGAAACTCATGAATGTAAAAACAAGTATGAGGAATCATTTTCACAAACATATTTGCCACCACAAAGTCCTGATCTTAGACACAGTAAAAGTTATTGGGATGTGCTCAAGAAAGACCACCGAGTGGTTCAACCATTATGTCGAGAAGACAAGATCTCGGCCAAAAATTATGGCATGTATGATCGAAAATAAATGTTCTGGCATTGCATATAGTTGTCAAAACAATGACAAAATGAATTTGCACTGTAATCAAAGCTACAGGGGTTCCAACTAAATATTTGAGTGTGCGACTTTTTTTTTGTCCGGGCAGTGTATTAACCCCTTACAACCAGAATTTGGATTATTCAGAAGTTGATTTTGAGGACTTTGGGGGTCCAGAGCAACAAGTATCAATAAAGTTTTTTGCAGATAGACTGTTATTTGGCTATAAACTGTATAAACTGTACTTTGCACTGAAAGAGTGGAACTGAAATCTGACCTTTAATGGACGTACAGCGTCTCCCCATAAATGGTGTCCAGACAAACTGACCCTTCAATACCCCCCACCTTCAGGCTGTCCGCAACAAAGACTTACACCGATTCCCAAGGTATAGAGCCAATAAAAACTCTGATTATGGTCCCCCTTCTGTAGAAACTGAACCTCTGAAAATGGATACTTTGTAATCATATTATCACATAAAAACTTTGATATTAAAGCATTTGACATTAAATCCAATGTTTAAACACTTTTACAAGGAAATTTGAGAGGTGTCACCTGGGAAGTTTGTACGGTTTGTGTGAATTGACATGGAATCACCCTAAAACCACTGCTGACCGAAAACACAAAGTCTCATGTCATATTTGCCAAAAAATATCTCAACGACCCCAAAGATCGTTGGGATTATATGCTGAGGACTGAGGAGTCGAAAGTGAAAATTCTGGAGTGCAATGATACTGTGACATCTGTCGTACAGCTCACGCAGCATTCTCCAAGAACATCCCCCCATGAGTCCAATACGGTGCGGGTCGTATGATGGTCTAGGGCGGTTTCTCAGAGTCAGGACTTGGGGAACTTGTCATCATTGATGGATCCAGGAATTCTTTTCTCTCCCACAGAATCCTTCAGACTTAGCGCCAGTAATCAAACATCTGATTACAGTCACTGACACCAAGAGAGGCACAACCGGTTTTTAGGTTTAAAAGGGGAGAACTACTCTTTCACATGGGTGATGCAAGTTTTGAATGACTCTTTCTTCATTAAATGAATTGATCATTTAAAAGCTGCATTTTACGCTTAGTCACATCAAAGTCCTATATTAAAATTAGTTAATGACAAATTGAAAATAATGACGAAAAAGCAAAAATGAAGAAATTGGGAAGGGGTCAATGCAGTTTCACAGTACTGTAAATCACTGCTTTGCACTGTGATGTCAGAAAGGAAGGGCACGCCCTCTCCGAACCGAGCTCCCCTCCCAACCGGTCTTCTTTGATCCAGTTGAAAACAGACTGCAATGTCATGTCTCAAGACTCACTAAGGAATGCTCCACCCGAAACGGAAAGCACGAACCCTTTCACCAAACATGACCAGGAAATACAGAGAACTGGAAGTTTCCCCCATTAGTGTTTCAGTCTGCAGGGCTGGGGGGAGCAGGCGAGTGTCCGGGCTGTTCTGACACAACCAGTGACAGGGGCAAGTCAAGGAATCTCTGACACCAGCGGAGGTGAAAAACACATTTTAGCATCACTTCTGATGTTCCCAACGTCATGACACAAAGTGCCAGTTAAATTTAGCCAGTAATTCAGACAAGATGAATTAATACAAAATGTCAAAAGGCCAACATGTCTAGATCCATTTCATAAGAGCGCAGTCTCTCTACAGCATTACCCATTTCAGAATGAGTTTGATCTATAGCCAATATTGCCTGCTACTCGCACTTATCGTTCGCGATTAGATCATAGTGCATAATCCCAATGCATCATAATGCTTGAAAGACAAAGTTTCACATGCCACTATGCTAACGTTATGACAACTTTGACCAATATTTTCAATAGATCGCTCAAAAAAATTAACGGGCTGAGGTTAGATGCTGAACAAGCATAGCTGTGTAGTCAGCCAGCTAACATGCCTGTTCGTTTCATGTTGAGCTATACAGCCTGTGCGATATCTGATTTCAGCCTAAAGCACAAATGGAGCGTCAATTAGCTAGTATGAATAGCTTCAAACATTGCTCGCCAAATGCGTGAACGCAGTGTAGCTTTTGTACTTGGCGAACATTATCACCGTCCCAATATTTTCAATCCATCGTTGGTTAAAGGTGGCAGGAAGAGTGAGATAATGAATGTGTTGTCCAGAAAATGAGCAAAACGTATCTCTCGCATTGGACTGATTTTGACAAGGTGGTCCAACCTGGCTGGAAACGGGGCCATTGCGTTGCCTACACCGATGAGCCTTTATTATCACCAGCATAGTATGTGCGAAAATTCCTTAGTTCTTTAATTTGTCTATTTTAAAATCTAAAATTAATTTTAATTTTAATAAATCGGCATATGCCCGTGTTCAGATATACCGTCTGAGAGAACAATTTGGTTGGATGCACAAATCAAAAGGGGACAGTATCTTTCACCTCAAACTTGGCTATGACAACAGCCAAATATGTGAATAATGCTCCTGTATCATGAACAGCATGTGAAATTATGTGGCATACATGATAATTCCACCAAACATGGAAGAACAAACCCCTGCTGCATATTTGAAATGGAAATTCTCATAGGAAAGGAAACGGGGCAAGGGGTAGAGATCGATATCCACCAGCAAACATTTTGAATTCTAACTGGGCACAAAGGAAGTCTAAGAACAAGTTAGTTACCCACAGCTTTAAACTGGGAGTCAGGACTGCTCAATGACCCTTAACCTTTTCCATTATAGTCAATGGGAAATTGAGAGGTGCGGTGAACTGGACGCCACACTGGTTTCTTCAACTTTTCACTCCGACAGCCTCTCCTGTTCTATACACCCTCGATGGTCTGAACCCAGCTACCCTTTCACTCAGACTTCCTGGATGAATTCATGGCTGCAGTGTGATGTCACAAAAGAATGTCATTTCCTCCTTGGAAACCGGTCCACCCAGCTCCTCAGCACACACAGCAGAAGAACCTGCTGGAAACATTCTGCATTGTGATGTCACAGAGGAATGATCCATCCTACCTCACCCTGTCCTTCGAGTCCCCAAATGTCTCCTTCAGGTTCTTCAGGTCAGGGTAGTAACTGGCAGGTGGAGAGATGAGCTCCAGAAGGCCAGAGCTGAACTCCTTTGAGAACCTGAGGGAGAGACCACAGCTCCTCTTATAATGATCACACCCATGTCAAATGCACGTCTCAGACACACAAACTCTTTCTATGCCAGCTCTTAAACATTTGCGCTGTTCAATCCATTCTTTATTAATGGCACCTCTTGCCAAATTATACAACTGAAAAGAACAATTTTGTAATCTCAGCATTAGGGCCATTCCATGTCAACTCAACCAGAGCCCCCCACATCAAAATTTTGATTTTGATGAAACTTTGCACATTTCAAGAAGATATGCATTGGCAGTACTGAGGTCAAATACTGTACTGGTAAGAGTAGATAATGATGCAACAGTGCTCCGTGAATGAACCGGTGTGATCATTAAAATTTGTTGGTGTGCTCCAGTCACAAATCATGGTATCAAGGCTTGAAGGAACGCCAAACCACTATGATGTAAAATCAAAAAGAACAGTTTTACATCTCCAGTTTTTTACCATCTTAGGCCCAAGACCCATGCCTTCAAGCACTAAGAATATGACAACAACTTGTGCCCCTTTTGAAATATATACCCATAAAAATGCCCCAAAATACACACCTTTCATTCTAAAGCCAACTTCCAAGGTTATTAAAACATTTAAGCAAACCATTGTGACTTTGATATTTTTGTGGTCTTCAGAAAGTTGACGAGCAGTTTGCATACCAAGTCTCAGGGCCAGGGCTCGAAAAGTCGACCAAAATTTGCACTGTGCGACCTCTGAATTAAAATAGTCGCACCTGAGCGACCGCTTTTTCCCCCAAATCAAACGCCTCTTTTCAGGAACATTTGGAAGTCAGAAGGCATGCCAACCGCCGCTGCAGCTTAAATAAAGATGGGCATGTGTCTCGGTGCAGTGCATGAATCTACTGGACATACCGCAGCCGGGCGCACCCAGCGTGTTCCCTCGAGCTGACAGTGACTATTCTGACCAATCAAAGGGGAGGTTGACGTACTAAACCTCAGTACTGAGAATGGTTAGAATGGTCAATATTAGCCGTCAATCACTCCATTTCGCAGGACTGAGAGTTACTATTGTAACCATACACAAGATTTAGACGGAAAATGAAACGAAGAGCTATGGAAGGTTTTTTTTTTTGGTACCGTTAACGTTCAAAAAAGTCCAGTGGGTAACAAAAGTTACTGAAACTGAGATGAACCAGCGGCAAAATCAGTTTATTATTTTCGCAAGGAGAAAATTGCTTCGAAATTTTGAATTGCTAAGGTTATAAGAAGGTGACGTACACCGTGTTCATGGTAAAGAATATAATGTATATATTATTCTATTCCGTAAAGAAACTGGCAAGCTTAGTTGGGCTGAAAGGCCTGTTCATGTCATGTCATGTCATGTCATGTTGAAGATAATGGCTCGGATCTCGCAGGTAACAGCACGTTATCTACTGAGTTCAAACACTTTAAAGTGAAAGTCCTTCCAAACATGAAGAAAGTACGAAACACAATAAATACTGTGACAAATGTGCATCAACGAGTAGGTCTGGTGTTCTGTTAACATTTGCATCTTATCGAAATACGCGCAGCCCTAAAATCTGTGTCTCGTTTTCGTCGCTCATATCTTCAGTAGCTTGTCTGCAAAAATCATAATAAGCCAAGTAGCAAAGTTATCTCCGTGGGCTGATTCATATTGCAATATTGAGGCGAAAACAAGGACTTTACGTCAGATCTGCAGTTACCCCCAACACAGCTGAAGATCGGATTGGGATCAGTGAGGAGGGTCCTCTGGGCACATCTGATGCCGCACAGGCAGCGAGGAGATGGACAGAAGGACAGAGAGACTGGAGACACCATTTTAAAGCCATATAAGCCAGTGTAGTGGAAACCTTTGTTAATCAATGAACTCAAGACTCTCATATTGTTTAATAACTGCCATTTGTTGGAGACAGTTGTATTGCTGATGTGGAGTGTTATATTGTAGTTTTTTAAACGTTAAATATATATATTGGTGCTTCTTCGATTTCGGTGTGTGCGCTCCTCAATTTTGGCTCGCGCCCCTAACTTTTCGAACACAGCGCTACCAAGAAAAAAAAGTTAATTTCGAGCCCTGCAGGGCTTCATCTTAATTAGTTACAGAATAATAAATACATTAAATTTGAAAAAAATTAGTATGGTTGCTGTTTTTTTGCTTTTTCCAGGCTGTAGTACAAATAAACTGAACACACTGAGTAAAGAAAAGTATCTTAAGCCAAGAGTTCAGGAACTATTCTGATGACAAAATGAAACTTATGGGTTTGTTTGCTCTGCAAATGCATCACAGGCCCTCAAACTTACTCCAAAATTATGGCAATTTTCTTAAAACTGACCCCCCCTCCATAAAAAAGCTGGCAATAATTGAGCTTAATTATTTTACCATTTCACACAGGATATATAAATCTTCCACTTTGGGGAGAATAATAAAAAATAAATTATTTTTTGGTGGGGAAGTTCGTAAAATTGTTGATTTGACGTGGAATGACCCACTCGTGAAAAAAGTGTTTTTTGAATGTGTCCAGTGACCGGAGGGCTGATACAGGTGCCCACAGCGCTGAAGCATGACACAGGACTCCAGAGATAAACACCGAGGGCAGAGGAGAGACGGCCCACTCACTCCTTCTCCAGACCCCCCACCACGCTGTGCACATAGTCAGCGTCCGTCTGCGGAGAAACAACAAGACAAGGCTGACACTGGAAAAGCAGCGAACAGTAGGTCAGGTGACAGACTCATTTAGTTCAACAGAAGCTGAAGCCTTGTCAAAACATACGCACCACCAGGCACATCGCCTGACAAACAATTAAGTGACTGTGGTATCTCCAGAAGAGTCGGGTGGTACTCAGTGATATCCCATATTAGGCATTTAAAATGGAAACCATGGTAGGAGGCAATCAATTAAACTAATACCACAGTTCTGTTGAATACTTAATTGTGACTGACACCCTTATGGGCTTTAACCAATCATTTTCCATTAACAGCGCAGCAATAAAATGTTTCAAAAGGCTGAAATGTTTGGAACTAACGGATTAGTTTGCCAAGTTTTAATTGCAGGCTACAATTAACACCGAGTCACAATGTTACAAATAACGGAAGTTCAGGCTTAAATAGACACAAAAAATATTTTTTGCATTACCGATATAACGTAGGCCAAACTGTTAAAATCTTTGGCAAGTCTGGTCATTCAGACAAAGGAGAGGAGACAACATGAAAACGGTGGAGTTGGACGATGGAATTCATAAACACCGCTCTTTCATAACAACAAAACTGAACTGAATGAACGACCACAGTCCTGCACGCAACAACACATATTCCAGCTTGTTTTGAAGTAAAGTAAGAGAATTGTGACAGAAGCAAACAGCCCACATGTAAACATACAGATTTTTGGAGAAAAATGCAAAAATGAAGTCTGTAGCGAAGTGTGTGTGTGATAACTATGGTATAAGTGCATTAAGCAACTCAATCATGCTGGTCATTGTATGAAAATAACTGCGCACTGAAGTGGTTACCGGCCCTTCGCAAAAACTACTGAGGTAAGCGATTATTTTCAGATAGTGATCAGCATGTTTTCATTTATTGCTTACTTAATAACATAATTACTGGTTTTATTAAGAATCAATTAGATTAAACGTTAGAAGTCTTTTTTTTTTCTATTTTTACATACTTTTGTATTTAACCAAAAAGAAATTGAACAAAGCTGAATAAACTGATATTTTAGATGATTTCTACATTGTCAAGCATTTTTATTAGAAGCAGAAAATCCATCTGGTAGCAATACTGCAGTGTAATCAATTTTAATCTACATTTTGCCAGTTCATTACAGCAGTGAGAGCCACTGCTTTTAACTGCCTGTCCGCCTGTCAACACCTCAAACCCCACTGATGCTTCCATGGAAAATGACATGATAACAGTCTTGACCATAGTGCACTGCACCCATGCATGCACAGACAAACCAACATAAAAACACACACACGCACGCACGCACGCACGCGCACACGCACACGCAAACACGCGCACGCACACAAACCAACATAAACACACACACTCACACAAACCAACTTAAACGCACACACACACGCGCACACACACTCTCAGACTCTCACAATCACCACAGTCTCTCTCACCTCCCCGACAAAGACGATGATGACGCAGTCCTGCTTCTCTTCGGGCGAAAGCTTGTCAATGAGCGAGTGGAGCGTCTCTGCCAGGTAAGACTTCACCTTCCGCTTCACCGTGGGGATCCCCATCACCATGGTTACTGCAGAGGAAGTGGCAGAGAGTCCAGCGGATTGGCTGTGAAATCCTCAGCGTGGCCCAGCCGTTATGCCAACATTTCAGGGCAGAAAGCCTTGGCTGAGTTTAAGCAGTTTGCTGGGAGTGGTAATAATGGTAGTGGGCCTGAGTCCTGAAACTCGGGCTGGGTGACACATTTCTCACAACACTTTTAAGTGCAATAATACCTCCCGCCACGAAGCGAACAGACACACTCGCTCCTTCATCTTCCACTGATCATACCTGATGTGGTCTTGAACAAACTGCATTCAAACATCAGAGGGCACTGAAACTGAAACTGAACAAGCTGTATAAATAACCAAAAGAGTACTGTACAGAATTGTGTCATTACTGCAAGGAATTTATGCCCTGTCATCAAGACCCGTCCAACAACCAAAGATAAACACGCCCAGCACAGGGTGTGCTTAAATGATCCTGGATCAGGACACATGAAGCGGAGTCGAGCAGGAAGCACAGAGTGGTGCAGCAGCCCTGCCGTTCGTCAGTGGGGCCCACACCGGGCTCTGAGACTTTATGTAGGTAGCGTAGCGTAGCCTGGGGCAAGAGGCAGAGAGTAAACAGGGTACCCAGCTCACAGCCGGCGCTCATCAGGAGTTTATTTCACAGAAGGGGCTGGCGAAGGGATGGCAAAAACACCTAAATCTCAAACCAGCACAAGAGCACTCATTTCCTCTCTCTCCATCCCACAATCTCAATGTCTCTCGCCCCCTCCCTTCCTCTCACGCCTCCATCAAATGCCATCAGTTGGCATGACAACACTGGTTTAGAAATCTAAATTCAGAAGGCAATGATTCATCATTTTCTCAAGACACTTTTCAGTAACGCATCAGATCTGGGTTATATAAGAGCCAAGAGCCCTGCTGCGGTGGTCTGTCAAACACCTGCACCATCTCCACACGGTCAATATTCCCACAATCCATCAAGTACCATCACATTTCACAGCACACCACACCTACAGTGTGCTTCATATCTTCATATGCAGGACATTATTACTGCAACTTGCTAAATATCTTCATATTTCTATAAACATCATTCCTGCAGTAAGTTACATTTCTTCATATTTCTCAAGACATCATTCCTGCAGTTAGCAAAATAATTTCATAATTCCTGCACTTTGTCAAACGTCTTCATATTTCACTGCACATCTTTTCTGAAGTTTGATAAATATCTTCATATTTCACTGCACATGATTCCAGCAGGTTGATAAACACGTTCAGTATTTCGCTGCACATCATTCCTGCAGGTTGCTAAATATCTTCATATTTCTGTGGAAGGCAGGTGCAGCTGTGAGTCTCCTGTACCTCATCCAGGCTGCACAGCCGTCCCCACAGAGCCCTAGCTCCCCTCCCTTCAGGACATCTGTCCCAGCAGGTCACAAGCACATCCCTTTCCCTTCCAAAACCTGGGGACCCCCACAGAGACACCACTGCCCTACAGCGTGCTGCCCGAGCGAGAGATGAGGGTCTCCCTCTAAAACACTCCTCTCTGCTGTAAGACCCTCACCAGCGTCCGTGGGGAATTAAAAACACCCACGCAAAACGCGTCTGTCGGGTCGCTCAGCACGGCTCCCCTGGACCACTGAAATGTCATTAAAGTGGGTCAGGATGAAAGGCAACAGGACAATAACATTCAAGGTGTCCCCCCCCCCCACCCCAAAACATTTTTTTTTTTACTAAGCTTTAAAATGATAAGCAATATGCCGGGAATACTCACATAATTCCCAAATCGGGTTTGTTTGAATACACAACGGTGAAGCACTGAAGGGTTGAGCCGCACCCTCATTCATTTAAACCCCAAATGAATTTCTGCCCTTTTTCTGACCTTGTTAACTATGGCACCACCGGTCCCACTCGTTTTTCCACAGAAGCAGCCCCTGCCTCAGAATAATGTTCATAATGCTGGGCTTTCCCCGTGGGGCCGAGGGGGGGACAACCTCCTCTCAGTGCGGCAGGGACCCTCTAATGAGAGAACGGCCCCATTTTTGCATCTAAAAATAAACCCTCCTGTTGAGCGTTTGGAGAGAGGCTGCAAGCCTGCTCCATTTTCACAAGCGATTAATGGGATGAGAGCACCTTTACTGCTGCCTGCTGTTCCACATCCACCGGCCTCAGGCGAAAGCTGGCCACGCCCACTTCTCCCCTGAGGGGGTGGGAACACCGGCACGGCTGATTGACAGCTGAGAGAGAGAGGAGGCCACCTGCCAAGCAACGGTTTATCAAAGCTGCCCGAGGCCCGATGCAGTCCGACACACCGAGCACCTGGTGCAAGCCCAGATAAGCGAACACACACACGCACGCGCGCGCGCGCTCCCGCCCGCCCGCCCGAGGGGGCACATTCCGCAGGGACTTACAGTTTAAGCCAAGAGCCCCAGCCTCTCTCCTCTCATAACCTACAGGAGAGAAAAACACGAGTATGCTCTCAGGGCGTGACACGACCTTGCACCACACTGTCCCCCATGACAGGGTGTCACGTCCCTTGGAAGTCAAATCGATAAAAAACACCTGTGGGAACAACAACGACTATAAGAGGAAACAACAGCTTTATTTCAGATTGTACTCCTCTCCGCTCCTGAGAGAAACAGCAACACCCGCTGCAGATAAGCTGCAGCTACAATGGCTGTGAAATCTGAGCAGAGTTGGGCAGGGTTGGGTCCCAGTTTGGGGCCATGGCCATTTTAAACCTGAACCTGTTCTTGAATCTTGAGACATAGAGGTAAATATCCGAACGATATGATACCGGGCGTCTCCCCATTTAAAAAAGTAACAGAATTCCACAGATAACGGAAACCGGTAATAGATACAGTCCAGTGCGTCAACACATCTGAAGGACCATAGAGATGCGGAGAGGTCACATGGGACTCATTCAGTCTCTGTTCCCGCCCGTTGGCCATCCTGCTCTCATGGGTCCCTTTGATGTGATGCAAAGCCACAGATGCCATTGTAGTGACTTGCAGTGGCCCTGTATTGGAGGTATATTCCCCACACCCTTGAAAGAGAATCTGATCCCCCCCCTGAAATGTAGTGCAGACATATACAAAGACCTGGGTGCCCCAAAGCAGGCGAGGTACCAGAGGCCTCCGTCCCATTTCACTGCCAGCAACTGTGACCTCAGATCACATCTCATGTCTGGGACAACCTGTACGAAATTCCATGAGAAGTACGGAGGAATTACAGGCACAGCAAAATCCACCACTGAAGTGACATGAAATTATCTTTCCCTATGGACAAATCTACAAATGAGTCAATTTCCTCACATCAGTAGCATAATTTCTCTCCCAAGTAAGACGGTAATAAAAATAAGTGTTTCATTTTTAAATGCACAATTTAAATGCTTGGTGAGATTTTCTCCCAGAGCGTTTGGATTCAGCTTTGAGGAATTCTTTGTCAAGCTTTGAAAACTCCAGGCATAAGCTTTGAGGAATTTAGGCCCAGCTAGGAAGAATTCTTGACCCAGATTTGAGGAATTCTGGCTCCAGTTTCCAGAAAAAAGGTTAAAAACTTAAATCAAAACTGAGCCCCATTTGGATTCAATATTTTGGGACAACTTTGGCACCTGTGATTCTGGAGCAGGAGATCTGAACACATTCCATACTAACCAAGTCTTCCTTTCCCCTCTGCTGCTTAAAGAGTTAATCAATAGTTTTGCACATTTGATGGAACAAATTATTTTTGAGGTATAAAATTCATTATTAGGGCAAATTACTACATCCCACAGTCCAACTACACTGGAGCAAAGCTTTTAGAGCTCTTTTAATTTACCAAATACCAAAGACAGGAGTTCTCAACTTACTGATGCCAGGGAATTCATTTTCAGAGGCAGCAATGCACAACAGAATACCTACAGCCCAAGCATCAGACGGACAGAGAAGTGATTTAGTAAATATGATTGGGCAGAGTTACAATAAACACTATGGAGCAGTTTCTGTAAAACCCATAAAGGGAAGTTTATGTAAAGACAATGGAGCAGAGTTTTAATGGAAATTAGGCTTATGCCATCGGAGGCGACGGCTGGGGGTATATCCCCAAACGCCCCCAATCCTTGAATAGACCTTGAATAGACTTTCATTTGAACTTCATTTCAGGTCAATCAGACAAATGGTTCTGAAGATATGGCCAAAATGGTAATTTTCCATCACAAAGCGCCACCTGGTGGCAAAATATTGAACCATACAGGTATGATGTCATCATGTGACACGTTGTGAGGTCATCACCTTGCAGTTGCACATAGTTTCATGTCAATTGGACAAATTGTTCCAAAGATATGGCAAAAATGGTGAATTTTATGGGACAAAGCTCCACCTCGTGTCAAAATTTTGAACCAAACAGGTATAATGTCATCGTGGGACACATCCTCAGGTCATGACCTTTCATTTGCGCTTGAACTGAGGTCAATCGGACAAATATTTCCAGACATATGATAGTGATTTTTCAGTTTTTGGCCCCTGGTGGCCAATCTAGTGATTGTAAATTGTCCAAAATCGAATCAGTTCTTCCTCTCTATGATACTTACTTATATGCAAAACATGAAATTTCTAATTGAAATATTACTGAAGTTATCGCGTTAACATGTAGGGCGGCGGTGGCGGCGGCCGGACCAAAAACATAATATCCCCGAAACGCCATTCAGTACAGTCACCCCAAAAATTATTTGTCTGCTTAGAGAAAGTTGAGGAATAAGAAAATGACTGATTAGGAACCCAAAAATCCTGAATTATAAACACCAGTCACATCCTTCACCATTTGGGAACAAAATTCAATACACAAACGGTTGGTTCTGGTTCTGAGGTCATTGCAGACTCAAGAATTATTTGTACTCATTACGCACTTGGAGTTTGTGGCAATTTTCAATACTTAGTTGGCTCGCCCTTTTCCACGATCTCTCCTTGCAGTGTCCTTGGTTTACCATCGACAGGTTTGTTTCAAACATCCTGTGCTGTTCCATTCCAGATTCGCTGGAACAGAATCTTGAGCGGTCTCTTGTTCGTTGGTGTGCCACCCTCACACTGTCACTCAACTTCATCCCAAGGTGTTCACTAGGGTTCAGGCCCAGGTGTTATGCAGCCAGTCCAGAAAATCGATGAGTTTCTTCTTCACGAATCCTTGAATACGCTTGGCTGTGCGCTTCGGATCATTGTCCTGTTGGAATTTATAACAACGCACAAGAAGCCTGGATGCAGGTGGCATCACCTTCGTCGACAGTATTGCTTCATCTCCGAGTTTATGATGCCATTGATGAGATGGAGATCACCAGCACCACTTGCTGCTATACAGCCACGAACCATGACTTTTCCACCTCCATGCTTCACTGTTGCCTTCACGCAGCTGGGGCAGAAAGCCTCCGTCACAGTACGGCACACCCTCAGTCTGCCATCTGTGGCAAACATGGAGAGCATGCAGAACTGGCTCTTCTGTGACCACAAATCCGAATTCCAGACTCTTTAAGCTCATTAACATGCATATTTGCAAAGGCGAGATGCTTCCTCTTGTTCTTATGACTTATTAATGGCTTCCCTCTTAAACCTGTCCATTCAAATCAGTTTGGTTCAGTCTGTATATACAGTCCCCCCAAAAATTATTTGTCCACTCAGAAAAAGTTGAAGAATTAAAATATACTTTGCCAAATAATGCGTCCAGGCTACTTGGGCGTCAATATATAATCCAACAAGACAATGATCCAAAGCACTCAACCAACCATATTCAAGGATTCATGAAGAAGAAATGCGTGGATCTTCTGGACTGGCCACCCAAAGCCCTAACCTGAACCCGGCTGAACACCTTTGGGATGAAATGGAGCGACAGCGTGAGAATGCCACACCACTGAACAAGAGACAGCTCAGGATTCTGTTCCAGCGAATGTGGAATGGAACAGGACAGGATATTTGCAACAAACCTGTTGATGGTAAACCAAGGACACTACAAGGAGAGATCATGGCAGAGGGCAGGCCAAAAAGTGCTGAATATTGCCACAAACTCAGTGCTTAATGAATACAAATAATTCTTGGGTTGGTAAAATAACCTGATGAGGTACCAGAACTAAAGGGTTAATTTGTGTATTTCAATTTTTTTGCCAAAGAATGAAGGACATGACTGGAGTATAAAATAACTAGAGCACTCGGCAACCGAGTACATGTATCCCCGAAGGCCCCCCAGTTGGGCCCAGATGGTCCCAGAGTACCCAAAATCAATAGGTGTCGTGAACTTACCATAATACATGTCCCTGCAAAATTTGAAAAGAATCGGTGCACTTATGTGGGCTGTAGAGCGTTCACAAGAAAATCTCTGCGGACGCGGATGCATGACGAGGCCAAATCCATAGTATCCTCCGAACTCGTTCGGGGGATACAATGATGCATTGTGTCCCTAGTCTTTCATATTCTTCATTCTTCAACTTTTTCCAAGTGTAAAAATAATGACTGACTGAAAATAGGCCTCAGCTTGCATTGCTGTAGGTCAGCGATGTGAATTTGCATGTAAATCCTGCACAAGGTTGATCTCCTGTAGGACTGAATGTAATGTTGGTGCTGACAGAGCTGCTTCTTCAAAGTCAAACAATAAAAATGATCCCGCAGTTCAACCCCTTAAGCCCTGAGCCTCTTTTTTGAAAATGGTAAGCCCAAAATGAAATGAGTATATCTCTGCGACTGCTTGGTCCATTTGAATAATCTTGGTATCGTAATAAAGGTAAAACCATTTGGGATTTCTGCCCTGGTGTAAAAATCACTATATATGTCACTGAGTCAGAGTAAATAGAGATGGAACACAGTGTAAATGAAAGATCTCATTTTGCACCTAACAAAGTTTTACTTCTATCCCTTGTAAATTTGTGGAGTTGCAGTCTGAAACCTCTGAAAAATTACAGCACAGAATGTCATTATTATATGTGCCAAAGTTTATTCTGATCAGGTCAATCAGAGCAAAATGAGAGAGGAATGTATAGGTGGCTTCTCCATTCTGGCAATTTAGGTACCTTGTGTTCCATTTCAGATTTCTCAGATACCAAACTGTAAAACTCATTTAATTTCACTTATATTTCACTACAGGCACCCATTCCATCCAAATATAACATTTTATAATTTTTAGAATTAAAAAAAATAATCATTTCTGCCAGTTTAGTTGCCTATACAATTTCCCATTCAAAGACAATGTGAAAATGTGAAAAAATGTTAAAGAAAAGTAAGAATAACAAAAACCCCAGCAAAAACCCCAGTCTATGGTCAAATTGCCCATTCAACAAATGGCTAAAGAAAGTACGTACTGTACTGTTGTAGTGTCAGTATTTGTGCGGAATAGTGCAAAGATTCTGTCAGCAAACGACTTTTAAAATGAATGTTGAATATTTAGCAGATAATTATTGGGACAGTACCTCAAAAACTAGCTATGCGTTTATATTGTCGGCTTTTCAACATGCAAATGTCCCATGGACTCAGTTTGACGCACTGTGAATGCAAGGCTGTAGCTCAGGCTCCGTTTCTGCCATTAAGGTGGTTTTGAGTTCATTAGAAACAGCAGGACGTATAGGATCAAATGCCTGCTGGAATAGTCTCACTGACAGCATCGCAAGCCGATTGCAGAGAGGAAAATACATTGCAAGCACACTGAATGCTAAGGAGCGGAGCATCGCCCTGGGAAAGAACATGCTAGGATACTGGCATACCGTTTCGTTATAACATGAACACATTGGGCTAACAATAGCAAGCGCAGATTTACCCTTATGCAGTTTTTTTATTGCAAAATATCAAAGGCAAGAACTTTTTTCTGCTCATCTCTGTAGACCGTAAAGTGTCTGCCTGCTGTTCTTTCAATGTGGTGTCGGTTTAAAATGACAAGGCTCATATCGTTGGATTCTCTGGACTTTCCTCTTTTATTTGAGGTATCGTTTTTATGCATAGCACGAATTAAGGAGAAATTCTGGTGATTCAGCCCTGATATGATTTTATCAAATGTTTTGCTGCATGCTTATTTACTTGCTTGGTGCTTGAATTGTGTTCGGTTGAGGTAAAAATGGTTTCCATGAGCTTTTGGCCGAGTTTCTTCACATAAAGTGGATAAGCCACATGACAATGTTGCGATTTGGAAACATGCTGTATTTATAATGTGTAACAACCGGCCCCCGGAATCGGGGCGTAGATCTTAAGATATTAACTCATAAAAAAAGCGAGGAGAAATTTTGTTTCCCGTTTGGTGGAAATGCAGCTTTACCACACAGCTGCACATCTGAATCCACTAATCAAAGCTAAAACTCTAAGGCTGACAAAACAGAATCAGGTCTGTAACTGACTGGTAGGATAGGAGAGTTTGCACCAGTACTGACTCATTCTGAGCTGCGAGGGCAGTCGGTCAAGCACATACCTCCGCCACACCATATGTCAGCATTATTGGTTCTGGATCCACAAGAATGTTTTCCAGATCACCAACAACAGATTCTATTTGGAGCTGAAATTATAGAAAATCTTAAAATCATTCTATTGGGGAATATTTTAACTTCTTCCAGATCTAGAATCCAGAATATGTTCTCGATGACATCCAAAACTGAATCAACTCATCCTTGGACCATCGCACTAACTTTTGTTCTGTTCCAATCTGTTCATAACTTTTTGAGTTATCCTGTAGAGAGAAGATAAACAGAGAAACACTAATAAAAACATAACCTCCGTGGCGGAAATAATAACAGCGAGTACAGCCCTCCAGTCCCTGCAGAGCCGTACAACAGAACGCAGAAGGAGCCTGACAGGCTTCGTGTCAAGCTCATTATTCATTCTCAAATCTGCGAGTTTCAGTCAGTGATGAGGCCAATCAGTTTGTGTGCGGAAGACTCTGGAAATCCTGGTTTGCTGGAATTTCCAGGGCGGAGTGCTCACCTCCAGTCCTGCCCATCCCCACCTGCACAGCAGGCCTCAGGCTCTCCTCCCTGTTCAGCAGGTGGGGCATGTGGTGGTAGATACTGGGCACCTGGAGGGGCTTTCTGTGAGCCAGGTCCCTCAGCAGCTTCTGAGTCTCATCTGTGGACCAACCGCAGCAGCACAGGATCAACACATGGGAGTCCAGTGCAACACCAGAAGGCACAGGAACAAAGATTAGCCCTCAAAACAAAGTGAAGTACATGTCTCACCCAGCATGACTCGGCAAGAAACTCCACCTCAGGTGATATCACTCACCGTGATGTCTGCTTCTTTCCCGATGCCACTGCTACGCTAATAATTCCCTTCAAGACGATATGAGACAGGTGTTTTTGAATGTGGTTTATGGGAGTAAACAAATTATTTTCGCACCATTTATGGTCATGTACCTGTTCAGGCAATGTGAACAAGTTTAAGTGCTGTGCCTTACGGATAAACCACTGGCCAAATCATAATGTAAAATCACCTGTTCGACAGCAGCAATGAAAAAGCATCAGTCCTGGAAGGAAACAAGTTTTGCCGTCTGTGGAAGAGGAGCTAATAGACATTAATCAGAGTCGTTCACAAATTAAGCACCGCTCTGGGAGACCTAGAACAGGGTAATGACTTTAACAGTGACATTATTTCACATTTATTGGAGGTCAAGTCTGCATGGGTCAGAATGTTTCAAAAGACAGATGAAGTAGATCTTTAAGAACAGCCATTTACTTACATCATAAACAAAGCATACGCCACACCTCTTCCAATACTTTCACGCCAAAGTAAAATGGTTATTTTTGGCCCAACATATCACGACCATGTCAAAAAAAAAAACTCAAATACAAAGAAAATGATGGTTTTTGTTTTAATAAAAACACACTGTCACAGAGAGCCAATTAAACCTAGTGTTCCTACTGAAAGTACGGTTGTGGTGAAAGAGTCCTTTCCAGGAAGCAGAAGTGCTGCCTGTCAGCCACTATTTATGGAGGACACGGGAAGCATAAAAAGGAGGCCATAGAGGTTCCCTTAGCAGCCAGTGTGGTGTAGCGTTCAGAGCAGGGAGAAGGACACTGTGCAGCGATTTTTTTCAGGATGGGCGAAGTATTTAGCGCATAGTTTTTGAGAGCGTGCATGAGTATACAAAGGCAAGTGTGCAGGCGTACGTATGAGTGACTGTGTACATGCATACTCACGAGAGAAAGTTGAGAGCGCATCCTTGCTGCCATTGGTCTCTGCGACAGCACGTCTAAACTGATCCAGGACGATGTTGAGCTCGGAGGAGCGCTGCAGCGTCCTGTGTTCCGCCACACGGAGGCGCTCCTTCAAGGCATGGAACTCCCGCTGGTATGCAATCAGCTCTTCTGCAGAGACAAACAGGAGTTTCCGATGAAATCAACACCTATGCATGGACACACTGAGTTGCCAAAGCAATCAGGTCCTCTACACAAACACAGAGATGCGAATGTTCTGAGCTGCTCGACATAGACACCCAGATGATGCTGGTGCCATCAGCTCCTCTGCACAAACACACAGAGATGCTAATGCTACCAGTTCCTCAACACAAACAGAAATGCTAATGCCATCAGCTCCTCTAAAAAAAAAAAAAAAAAAAAAAAAAAAAAGAGATGCTAATGCTACCAACTCCTCAACACAAACACACAGATGCTAATGCCACCAGCTCCTCAACACAAACACACAGAGATGCTAATGCCACCAGCTCCTCAACACAAACACACAGAGATGCTAATGCCACCAGCTCCTCAACAAAAATACAGAGATGCTAATGCCACCAGCTCCTCTACAAACACAAAGAGATGCTAATGCTAACAACAGCAGTTCTGCAAGAAAATATGTATGAATTCTGCCGAAACACGACGCATCTGACTGTAAACCAACAGGAGCTTAAATGCTATAATTACTATAATAACGTTAATGGTAGTTTGTCAGATGTTACGCGGGCATTTTATTTTATACCACATATAGAACTGAATATTATGTAATTACTGTTGGTTAATTTTCACTAACTGGTGCCTCTGAATCTGACTCCATTGCCGCATTTCAAGATAATTTCACACTGGACGCGAAACAAATTTTTCATACGACAGATTACATTCAAAGTCAATGCGAAGACGCGAATACGCACAAGATTCCAATCTTTGCATTGACTTTGAATGTCTTCTGTCGTCTGAAAAATTCGTTTCGCGTCCGGTGTGAAAGCAGCTTCATTCGCGCTGCTCACTTTCTCACCGCAGGCGTCAGGGGAGCCTCCGAGGTCAGGCAGGGGGAAGGAAAGGTCCATAAAACTACGCAAAAAAAAACCTGTACAAAATTATGTCGTTTTCAGGTGTTACCCCTTCTGGACACTTGGATTGCAGCGGATGAGCAGTATGGAGGAATATTACAAAGTTTTTGCATAGTTTTATGGACCTTTTCTTTTCGGTGACCATAGACGCTTGTTATATGGATTTGTGGTGCAGGAGGTAAACCACCCCAGTCTCAGGTCTGCACTTTGAGGAATAAAAAACTACACCGGACTTCTCATCAGCATGAGGGTAAGTCGATAATGACTGAATTTCATTTTTGGGTGAACTATTCCTTTAAGGGATCCACTCTGAAGAAGCCAGTTTTTCTTGCCATACCTGTAATGTGACGTTCATCACCCAATTTGGTGCCCAAGTCACACTGCGGCAAATCAAACGAATCATGCATTAAGTCATCACACTGCACTTACCTCAGATCGCACATTTAATAATGATGCAAGATGAAACAAGTTAGTGCTTGTCTCAAGATTTCATTATTTGTTCGAGTTTTAACATGATGAACTGAACATTACTTAATATTCATACTTTCAACAAATCTATAGCATTTTATGATGAACGATGGTGCGTTTAAATGGCCAATACAGTGTGTCTATTGAAAAATTCACATAAAATAAACTAGGCTGAACACCATCCCAATTTTTTTGTCAGATGAAGTTGACAACTATATCAATCCATGGTAAAGATTTGAAGGATGTGGTCAATTGCGCAAATGGGGACCCATGAACTTCAAAATTGCAATTTTTTCCGTAAAATGAAAAACAAGCAAAATAAAAAAAAACTATTTTTTCTTCTCACTCCTGCAGAGATACAAACAGGATGAACGTGGATTACCCATGAGAGGTATCAGGAATTGTCACAAAAAAATTTCAAGCTTGAAGAATTCCCAAAACTTTCTGATCTGTTGCATTTAAAGAGTAAAGCAATTTTTGCGATTTTTGGCTTTTCGGCCTAATTTAGAGCCCTATTGTGGAGCAACTATGGTAGATACACCCAATCTGACTAGAAATTCTGATTCTAGGGGAAAAGGTGACCAAAGAAACCAAAAACCTGATCTGCAGGTTAATAATAGAGGAGCAGTGGAAGCCCAAAGTTGGACGAAACACAATTTCGTCAAAATAAAAAAATAAATAAAATAAAAAACAAGATGTGCTTGTAAACACTGATGCCCCCGTACATAACATGCGAATGCTAACCATTAAAGGCCTATCATGAGTCAGTCAAAGGTTAAAGGTCAAGGTCACAATGTCAACATTCATTACCTCATCAGAAAGGCCTTATCCTAAGGAATACATACGCCAGGTATCAAATGCCTAGTACTACCTAATGAAAAGTTATGGCCAATGTTAAAGTTTTTGTCACCAAACGTCATGCTCCAAGGTCAAGGTCAGAAGGTCAAAAGTCATGACTCCATCTGAAATGCCTTCTCACAAGCAATGCATATGCCAAGTATCAAAGTCCTATCATGAGCCGATCAAAAGTTATAGCCATCGCAAAGTGTGGACAGACAGACAGGTGAAAAACTATATGCCCCCGAAACTTCGTTTACGGGGGCATAAAAATACTTAAAACTGTGACAGGTCATCACTTCAAAACTATTAGGGATATTGGTCTATTACTTGGTATTATTTCATTAGTCCACCAGAGGTACCCTAATGAATTTTTTGAGAAATTTCTGAGGGGGTCATCTGGGAGGGTCTGGATGCTTAGATATGGACTGACCCAAATGCTAATGCCGCCAGCTCCTCAACACAAACACAGAGAGATGGTAATTTTTTTCTGGAATGTCAAGCCCTGTTATACTTGTCAGCTGGCTTCACAGATCAGTAGGAAAGCCTCCCAGAGTCCCATCACAGGTGCTTCACATTGATCAAATCAGATACCTGAAACTGATGAGGGTTGGAGTCACAACTCAAGATGGTTCTGGTGGAACAGAGTAGCAGCATTCTTGTGATTTTTTTTCAGGCAGACAGAAGGGATGTCATAAAATAACATAACATAAATGGCGAGAACAGGCCATTCAGCCCAACTACGCACGCCTGTTTCTTTATACTATTGTGAATATATCCCTTCAGATACTCACTGACTCAATGGTATCTAGTTTTAAGTCAAGCCTGCTCTTGAAAATCCCCAAGGTCTCTGCCTCAACAATATGGTCAGGTAAGCTATTCCGCATCGAAATTACTCTTTGGGTGAAGAAATATTTCCAAATATCAGAGCTAAATTTACCTTCGGTCAACTTCCATTTGTGACCCCAAGTTCTACTCACAACACTTGGTCGAAGGAATCCTACATAGTTCACTTTGTTCGTTCCTTTAACATATTTAAAGACCTTAATCAGATCACCCCTTAGTCTCCTTTTCCTAAGACTAAAGAGATTAAGGATCTTCAGCTCTTCTCATAGCTTTCATCTTTTATACCTGGAATTAGCTTAGTGGCTCTTCTCTGAACTTTCTCTAAAGCCTCTATATCTTTCTTAAAGTATGGTCCCCAGAACTGTACACAATACTGCAGATGTGGTCTGATGAATGTGTTGTACAAAAGAAGCATCACCTCCTTAGATTTGTACTCAATACTTTTGGCAATGTATCCCAGCATACGAGTGGCTTTTTTAACTGCTACGGCACAATGGCAAGAGCCTGTGAGGGTTTAGTCAACAATCACTGCCTTTCTCGCGTGGAGCACACGAGATGAAGTAATCCCATGAAGTAATCCCGTCTAATGTTTTCATTACATACATGTACAACTTTTACATTTTGCCACATTAAATTTAATTTGCCACATTTCTGCCCAGTTCTGGATTGTATCCAAATCATCCTGAACCACTTTTGTGGACCCTAAACTATTTGCTAAACCCGCCAATTTAGTATCATCTGCAAATTTAACTAATCTGCTATCATATTCCTGTCATGGTCATTAATGTAGATGAGGAACAGCAAGGGTCCCAACACCGATGCCTGGGGGACGCCACTCCCCACCATACCTAGCTCAGACGAGATACCACTGACCACCATTCTTTGTGCTCTGTCCTGTAACCAGTTTTGAATCCACTCTAGAATACCTCCTGTAACTCCAACGGAGCTCATTTTAAAAATTAGTCTCTTATGCAGTACTGCATCAAATGCTTTCTGGAAATCCAAGTATATAATGTCATAAGCCCTGCTCTGGTCATAAGTCTTAGTGGCCTCTTCAAAAAATTCCAGAGGGTTTATCAGGCATGACCTTCCCTTGCAGAAACCATGTTGGCTATCCCACAAGATACTGTTCCGTTCAAGAAATAAGTCCAGCTCATCTTTTATGATAGATTCCAATGTTTTGCACGCAATGCAAGTTAAACTGACTGGCCTGTATTTTCCTGGCTCGGTGCAGTCGCCTTTCTTATATATTGGTATTATATTGCCCTGTTTTCAATCATTTGGTATTTCCCCAGTTTCTAAAGACAGTCTGAAGATGGTGGATAGTGGCTTAAAGATGAACTCACTAACTTCCCTGAGTACATCTTTCGCATCCCTGAGCTTGATGTTCTTCAGCACCATTGACAGTGAAGTGCTCTCTCAGATCCTCATCCTGAAGCAGAGCTGATGCAGGTTTTTCCCCCCACTAATAGGCTGCTTATTCAGGGTGAAGTTCAAGGGAGTTTCCTGCAAAGATTACATCATTTCCTGTCAAGCACTACTGTCTTTGGCCCACTGAAGAGCGTCTCCATATCACAATGACACCCAGCCCTGCAGATGGGGAAGGTAATGACCTTAAGTGGCAGTGATATGTGGGAGTACATAAATGTTGGGAAGAGTACAAGTGCAGTAAAAAAAAAAAAAAAAAAAGTTGCCTCACAAGACGGTGTTTATAGTCCAACACCACTGATGAGGGGTCACAGTAGGCTGCTGTCCTGGCCCATTACCTCAACTCAACCGTAACGGTTTGCGGGAATGTGGATGTCAGCTGAAACTGAAAGATAAGAGGGGAAGAACATGAAAGCATCAGACACTGACCTTTGCTCCACCCCCTGGTTAACTACCAAACCCTGACCACAGTCTCCGCACTAACAGCTTCATTCCCACTGTCAGAAGGTCACAATCACTCAAGTGAGAGAACAGGGTCACCCATCCTCCGGATTAGGCACCCTAAATACAGGTCAATTTGACTGCCAAATACTAGCATTGATAAAAAAAAAAACATTACATCACGGCCAGAGGGCTTGCTGGATAAACAGTCTGTGACTCGACTGACTCGCAGGTACGCACACAGATTGACAGAGGCAGACAAACAGACCAACAGTCAGAGATGCCTGCTCAGCAATCAAAATTGTATGGAAATTAACACTGGCTCACAGGCTGTGAATCCTGGGCAAAGACACAATGGTGGAGTCCATTTGCTCTCTTGTCCAGGCATGACTTCCCCAGGTAGCGAGGACAGCCTCAGTGAGCCCCTGTAAGCACTGTTAAGCCCTTCATGACCCTCTTGAGTAGGAAGTGTACAGGCTCACCCCAAACTGCACTTTGGGCACAGTTCCTGTTGCTGCTACAGGACACACCACAGAGGGGCTGATCATATACGGTCAGGAACTGGGGGTTTCTGGGACTAAGAGATTCCTCCAATCAGCTCTTCAGAAACTCAGATCCTCTTCCTATATTGCTATTCCTTGTTGCTCATATGGTCAACTCAGTTCTATTTTGAGAGCAGCGTAGAATATGCAGTCTCAGCTCCCAAAACTTGCATGATCATACCCCTCTACAGGAAACAACAGGACAAGACTGCAGCCATCGGCCGCTTATCAATCGCCTTTCTTTTGTTTGTAGCTCACTTGATTTTTCCAGATTCCTGAGACCAAAAAGACTGGTCATTAGAAGAAGAAAAAAAAAAAAACACTGATGAGCAAGAGCCCCAGTGCACCCATGATCCTCATATCAACGCTCACATGAAAATGTAGCCAAACCCGGCTTAACAAGGATCGCAGTCACATCTCGACTGGGAAGCAAGGGGATACTACTGAGTCAGTTAATTATCGCTGTGAGTCTGTCTGTCATGTTCTGGCAAATACAGCCATTCCAGAATGAAAACTATCTGACCTTCAATCATCTCGTATCTACTGTTTGAGTTATTCAACAATCCCAGGGAAAGCACGCCTGGTCCTGAAGATCCTTTTGCAGGAATAGCCCAACTTACTTCGACAAAACTGCATTAAGCACCTTCACCCATTAACCAAGAGCTCAGTGGCAGAGACTTCCAGCAGAGCCCATGGCTGTGGCAGGACGAGAGGCTGGGAAACTCTGCTGGGGTGTGCAGTGCACAGACTCAGTGTAGAAACTACCATCAGACGCCCTGAAAACGCCGGAGATGCAACACAAGCTGCTGACATTGTCAAGCAATATCCCCCGCAACTGGCATTGCATTTTTGAAGAGAGAATGTTTATATGCATTTAGATTTCTAAAGAACTGTACTAATTGCAAAGCTGTTAATATCCTTGCATAAAACATAGGCCGGAGAGTATGCATTAGAAAACTCGGAAACCTATACCAAATTGTTGTCATGACGCACCTTTATGCGTTTTCACACCTTGATGCCAAATACGATCGCAATCGGACGATTATTTTCAAAAGTTACAGCCCGGACACGAGACATTACAGATTTCCAACAAATTTGTCCCTTTTTGCCCGGAAAACGTGAGAAATTACAAAATTATTTTCAAAATAGTTTTTCATGACACACCTTCATGTGGTTTTACACCTCGATGCCAAATATGATCGCAATCGGATGATTAGTTTCAAAGTGATAGCCCGGACACGACACATTACAGATTTCCCAGAAATGCAATGTTGTTGCGGGGGATTATAATTAAATGCAGACGCAAACGCAGGCAGCGCAGCAGCAGAATTCTGAGATGGCGTGAGGAGTGAGGTGCTGAAACCGCCCGGGAGAGGAGGTCCTCGGAGATGAACACAGGGATAGTGTCACTCCAACAGTGCCCTGACCACACGACTCCCAAACTCAAACCCCCCCAGCCCCTCCACCTCACCTAAACTGGAGCCCATGCTGAAAAAGCCGATGCTGAACGCCGAGAGAACCCCACAACCCTTAACGAAGTATTAATTAATCACAGCATACACCTATAGCAAGGCACAGCTCACTGCGCCAAGGTCAAAATTCAAATCCTCGAATGACCCTTACCCTGCAAACCTAACTTTCACCAGGAATGCGCACACCAACCACACACATTTTTAGCTGCTGTGGTCAGTACACTGGTGCACTCTTCTCAGCTGCTTTTAGTCAGAACTGCATCATCCCTGAATCTGTCTGAGACGATACGGAGTCTCTTCGCTCATGGTTTCACAACACCTGCCAAACTGCCATAGACCTCGCAGCTCCATTAAAGACCAGGCAGCATCAAGGCAAATCAGAGCCTTGGCTGAATGAAACAACCCGTACAGCCAGACAGGAGTGTCGTAGAGCTGAGGGCGAGTGGAAAAAGGACAAACTGCAAGTGTCATTTCAAATGATGAGGGACTGCTGGCCTCGTTACCAATCAACTGTCAAAGAGGCTAAGAGAAAATATTTCTCAGACATGATTCTGTTAGACTGCCATAAGCCTTGTGTGTTGTTTAAAGTGATGGACTCAGCTCTGAATGCTCCAGACTGTTGGAGTTGAGGCCTCCCCTGCTGTGTGTGAAAACTTTCTTCACTTCTTCATTGACAAAGTCACTTCTACTAGAGCACTTATTTAATCTCCTGCTAATGACTCTTCAGTGTCTGACCCCTGCTCTGCTGTGTTTGACTCCTTCGAGCCTGTGACTCTGTCCTTTGTGCAGGACATTGTGGGTCATCTGAAACCATCAGGTTCTCCAAATGATGCTGTCCCTCCCCGTCTTTTCAAGGTTTTCCCCACTGTTGGGCCATCTAATCTTACAGCAGTCTGTCCTCAGGAGTGGTCCCTGGAAATTTTAAACATGCCGTTGTGCAGCCCTTGATTAAAAAACCTGGGTTGGATCCTACCGTTGTAGCTAATTTCAGGCCAATCTCTAAATTGCCTTTCTTTTCAAAAATTTTAGAGAAGATTGCCCACTCTCAGCTCACACACTTTTTTTAATGAACAAGATAGTCTTGAAATTTTCCAATCCGGTTTTAAAACATTGTATAGCACAGAATTGGCACATTTAAGAGTTTTTAATGATATCTTTTTAGCTACAGATTCTGATAAATGCGTTATCCTAATGCGTTTAGATTTGACTGCAGCCTTTGACACAATGGACCATGAAATCCTGATTGCTCGTTTAAAGCAGTGGGTGGGCATCAGTGGCACTGCACATGATTGGTTCAGGGGCTTCCTGTCACATCGGACGTTCTGTGTCAGCCTCGGTGAGACCATGTCCTCCTCTGCTCCTCTCTCACGTGGGGTCCCACAGGGCTCTGTGCTAGGCCCTCTTTTATTCTCTCTGTATCTCCTCCCACTTGGTTCCATTCTCAGGAAACATGGCATTTCATTTCACTGTTATGCAGATGACAGTCAGATCTATGTGCCCCTTAAAAAGGCAGACTCCCTCTCTGTTAAGCCACTGCTAAAGTGTACAGTGACCAGAAAGCCTGGATGGCTTTGACAGCCAGATTAAAGCTGTGGTGAAATCCAGTTTCTTCCAGCCAAGGCAGCTGGCAAAAGTAAAACCAGTCCATCAGAGACAGCACTTTGAGACAGTCATCCCCACCTTTGTGACACTCTGCTGGATCACTGCAGTGCTCTTTATATGGGGGTTAGTGGGTCCTCCAAAGGGGGTCTTATTTCTCCAAGTATGAGTAATTGTTCCAAGTTTGATTGTGTTGCATTTTCAAGTTCTTTGAATAAGCTTTCATTTGAGGCCAACTTTTAGAAAATCAAAACAGGCCCACATGGTCAAAATGAGGGTCAAAAAGTGCACCGTTTCAGTAATTAGCTGAAAAGGGGTTAATGTTTCTCCAAATTGGATGAAGATAGAAAGATGTTTTTACCTTCATTTGAAACTCCGTCAGGTATACTATCAACAATGAAAACAGCAAAGGGGACATTCAAAGGATACTTCCATAATATTTCATTTGAAATCGACATGTTTAGCACCAAATTTCAATGCTTAGGGGTTAATTGCAAAGCACTCAAAGGGTTAATCACTATATTAAAAGGTTTGTTTCAGACTATAAAACAGAATAAACATATGCTGAAAGAATGAAATTTGTATCCTTATTAGTTCATTGGTTATAACACTTTGAAAATGGTCACAAACTGACCAGAGGGTTAACGTGGGCCACGCCCCCCTTTTCAGGGGCCCATAAAGTGAGAACGGAACGAGATATCAACTTGAAACCACCTGCAATTTAATTTGCTCATCACAGGCAACAAAATATTACCAATTGAAGCATTTCTGAGACCATCAAGATGGAAGCTTGGGTGATTTCATATGGAATGACCCTCCTGCCTCACTTCAGAGGAGTTAATTCAAGTCCTCAAAGGATACCCAGAAGAATCCAGAAAGTAAAATTCCTTCCACCTTTTTCCCCACTCGTGAGAAATGCCAACAAGTTTACCTCCTCTAGATGCGGAAGTGATTTGCAAATTAGCAAATTCTGGTGCTTGGAAGAAAATATTAGAGGGCTTTTATTTCCAGAACATTGATTCCCACCTCCGTACAGTTCTAGAGCCAGAAAATTTAGCTTGCACTGATCCAGCAAGTTGTTACAAGCAGAATCAAACCCTTTGGAGAATGGAAGGTGCCATGAACCCGGATACCGCTGACTTGTCAGCACCAATCACAGGACTGTGCCTCTTTTTTAGGGTTTAGATCAAAGGCACAGCGGTCAGCACTGCGACCTCACAGCAAGAAGGTTGTGGGTTCAAATCCAGCCTGAGGCCTTTCTGTGTGGAGTTTGCATGTTCTCCCCATGTGGGTTATCTGCGGGTACCAGTTTCCCCCACAAAAACATGCAACACAGAACCAAAAAACTGACTTTAGAAATGGAGTTATTCCCTGGGCTGCCCACTGCCAAATAAGTAATAAGTAATAAGTAAGCCTGTATGAGCCTAGTGGCCCATCGGGCCGGTGCTTAACCCCAGTTTCCATGGCATGAAGCGACCATCACAGGTACTTCCCCCAGCTCTTAGACAAGTTTCCCTGCCTATTTGCTGGTACCCATTTATACACCTGGGTGGAGTGTGGAAGTAAAGTGTTTTGCCCAAGAACACACCGCGAGGGCCGTGGCCGGGGCTTGAACTCAGGACCTGACGATCAAGTCAAGCCTACTTGACCACTGCGCTACCACGTCTCCTCCTGCTCCTAAATAAAGGGTCAAATACAGAGGACAAATTACCTCACAGGGTTCAATAAAGTATTTATCCATTTAGAAGCTCCATCCAATTATGGCACAGAGCAAAGTATTAGACCTTATAACTAGATTAGCAAATAAGCTCCAGCACAGCCCTCTCATCTCATCATCTGTCCACTCCTCCATCCATCCATCTCCGACTGTAGGAAAAGGATCAGGCCACAAAGGAATGGGGGGAGAAACAGGCTTCGGGGACAGGCACCGAGGCACATTGCTGATTCTGATTGGCTGGGCTCCTCCACTTCTGGACTCCAACAGAAATGTCAGCTGCCAAAGAACACGCTGGGGAGGATTCTTTATAGCTTGTTCGCCACCCCCTCCAACTGTGAGGCCTAAACAAAGTGGCGATTGACTTTCTAGTCCTGAAATGTCAAGCACTTGCTCATGACGAGGAGCAGAGGGAGTTGGCTGCGAGCCGGAGAAGAATCTGACACACTTCATTCTGGCATTGCAGAGGGCGCTCTTATTTGTGGCCGTCTAGGGACTTTCAGCCCAGATTTTTTGAGTGTGCAGACCAGTGGGTGGCATATTTCTGACTTTCAGAGCCGGCGTGAAGGAAAAGTTCTGTTGCCACCCATTTAACGGGCCGAATGAGCCAATTATCTCAGTGAACTTAAGATGGTTCAACGGCATCTACAAAAAAGCCACAAAGTCAGTCAGGATCACTTTTGTGAACTGGCTACAGGCAGAAACGGCCTTCTTACAGAGTCCATGGAGCAGGTCAGTGGAAGCTGCCTGCAGTTCCTGTAAATCTGAACTGATATAGCAGCTGTGCAACCCTAAACACTGCAAGGACAGCATTCAAAAGCAGCTCCACACCTCAGGACAGTTCACACCGAGCCCGGCCACTATGGATTGTTCTCAGGGGATCGCTTGTAAAGAGGTGGTGATAATTCTTGGGGCCGTTTTAACTCGACTGGCAGGAGCAACTAAGCAACTGCAGTAATTACAGCAGATCTGTCCCATGCCAGGTCAGACAGACGGACTAATACAATCAGCATGGCCGGTAACACCAGGCAAAGACGACTCATGGTGCAGAAACATGGGAGACTGCTGAATTATCTGTGCTCACATCCAAAAGCATTAATATACAGAAGCTGCAAAGACAATAAGGGCTCCACAGTGTTCAGATAGAGAAGGATTTTGCTCCTCTTCTTTCATGAGTCAGTTCCGGCAGGCTCATCCCTGTCCCTGATGACGGGCACCTTCTATACCTTTCCTCTTCAAGCCTCGGAATCTGTAAAAGGATTGTAATGGACATGGGAGCACCTTTGTTCCTGTTGGCGTCACTTAAATCGGTCCTTACACCGAAGGGAAATACTGCACTTTGATCCCCAGGTCTTTGCACTATCTGTTTGCATTGCAAATCACTAAGGATAGGAGCTCTGGCTGAATGTCAGGAAAGGACATTAGAACTGAAGGCAAACTCGGTGCTCCTGCTGCGCAGCTCCGCTCGATTTCGGCATTTCCCCAACGCCACCCTCGCTCCAGTGCATGCAGGACTTCCTGCCCACTCCCTCAGTGCCAGGGCTGATTATATCAGGAGTTTTGCGGTAATGTGACGGACTGAGATAAACAGGATGTTACAGACGCATGAAACTCCCTTCCTCTTGCCATTTTCACACAAGAACGTCTCAGAAAATAATCATCCTGAGTGAAGACCATGTGCCCTCAACCCTACACACACACACACAGGTCTGAGCTGGAGTCCAAAGCTCCAATCAGTGATTGATTTTTGCCTGCCCCTGGCCTCGATGTCCTGACGTGCAGAGGTGAGAGCAGCAGCTGCCAACAGCAATAAACAAGCGACATAACAGACCAGCACAGGAGGAAACAGTCAGATCAGGGGTTCGGCAGGAGAGGGGAACGCACAATCACAGAGAGCACAGGAGGAAACGCTCAGATCAGGAGTTCGGCAGGAGAGGGGAACGCACAATCACAGAGAGCACAGGAGGAAACAGTCAGATCAGGGGTTCGGCAGGAGAGGGGAACGCACAATCACAGAGAGCACAGGAGGAAATGCCCAGATCAGGAGGTCGGCAGGAGAGGGGAACGCACAATCACAGAGAACACAGGAGGAAACAGTCAGATCAGGGATTCGGCAGGAGAGGGGAACGCACAATCACAGAGAGCACAGGAGGAAACGCTCAGATCAGGGGTTCGGCAGGAGAGGGGAACGCACAATCACAGAGAACACAGGAGGAAACGCTCAGATCAGGGGTTCGGCAGGAGAGGGGAACGCACAATCACAGAGAGCACAGGAGGAAACGCTCAGATCAGGGGTTCGGCAGGAGAGGGGAACGCACAATCACAGAGAGCACAGGAGGAAACGCCCAGATCAGGGGTTCGGCAGGAGAGGGGAACGCACAATCACAGAGAACACAGGAGGAAACGCTCAGATCAGGGGTTCGGCAGGAGCAGCGAACGCACAATCACAGAGAGCACAGGAGGAAACGCTCAGATCAGGGGTTCGGCAGGAGAGGGGAACGCACAATCACAGAGAGCACAGGAGGAAACGCTCAGATCAGGGGTTCGGCAGGAGAGGGGAACGCACAATCACAGAGAGCGCAGGAGGAAACGCTCAGATCAGGGGTTCGGCAGGAGAGGGGAACGCACAATCACAGAGAACACAGAAGGAAACGCTCAGATCAGGAGTTCGGCAGGAGAGGGGAATGCACAATCACAGAGAGCACAGGAGGAAACGCTCAGATCAGGGGTTCGGCAGGAGAGGGGAACGCACAATCACAGAGAACACAGGAGGAAACGCTCAGATCAGGGGTTCGGCAGGAGAGGGGAACGCACAATCACAGAGAGCACAGGAGGAAACAGTCAGATCAGGGGTTCGGCAGGAGAGGGGAACGCACAATCACAGAGAGCACAGGAGGAAACAGTCAGATCAGGGGTTCGGCAGGAGAGGGGAACGCACAATCACAGAGAGCACAGGAGGAAACAGTCAGATCAGGGGTTCGGCAGGAGAGGGGAACGCACAATCACAGAGAGCACAGGAGGAAACGCTCAGATCAGGGGTTCGGCAGGAGAGGGGAACGCACAATCACAGAGAGCACAGGAGGAAACGCCCAGATCAGGGGTTCGGCAGGAGAGGGGAACGCACAATCACAGAGAACACAGGAGGAAACGCTCAGATCAGGGGTTCGGCAGGAGAGGGGAACGCACAATCACAGAGAGCGCAGGAGGAAACGCTCAGATCAGGGGTTCGGCAGGAGAGGGGAACGCACAATCACAGAGAGCATAGGAGGAAACAGTCAGATCAGGGGTTCGGCAGGAGAGGGGAACGCACAATCACAGAGAGCACAGGAGGAAACAGTCAGATCAGGGGTTCGGCAGGAGAGGGGAACGCACAATCACAGAGAGCACAGGAGGAAACGCTCAGATCAGGGGTTCGGCAGGAGAGGGGAACGCACAATCACAGAGAGCACAGGAGGAAACGCCCAGATCAGGGGTTCGGCAGGAGAGGGGAACGCACAATCACAGAGAACACAGGAGGAAACGCTCAGATCAGGGGTTCGGCAGGAGAGGGGAACGCACAATCACAGAGAGCGCAGGAGGAAACGCTCAGATCAGGGGTTCGGCAGGAGAGGGGAACGCACAATCACAGAGAGCACAGGAGGAAACGCTCAGATCAGGGGTTCGGCAGGAGAGGGGAACGCACAATCACAGAGAGCGCAGGAGGAAACGCTCAGATCAGGGGTTCGGCAGGAGAGGGGAACGCACAATCACAGAGAGCACAGGAGGAAACGCTCAGATCAGGAGGTCGGCAGGAGAGGGGAACGCACAATCACAGAGAGCGCAGGAGGAAACGCTCAGATCAGGGGTTCGGCAGGAGAGGGGAACGCACAATCACAGAGAGCACAGGAGGAAACGCTCAGATCAGGAGGTCGGCAGGAGAGGGGAACGCACAATCACAGAGAGCGCAGGAGGAAACGCTCAGATCAGGGGTTCAGCAGGAGAGGGGAACGCACAATCACAGAGAGCGCAGGAGGAAACGCTCAGATCAGGAGGTGGGCAGGAGAGGGGAACGCACAATCACAGAGAGCGCAGGAGGAAACGCTCAGATCAGGGGTTCGGCAGGAGAGGGGAACGCACAATCACAGAGAGCACAGGAGGAAACGCTCAGATCAGGAGGTCGGCAGGAGAGGGGAACGCACAATCACAGAGAGCGCAGGAGGAAACGCTCAGATCAGGGGTTCAGCAGGAGAGGGGAACGCACAATCACAGAGAGCGCAGGAGGAAACGCTCAGATCAGGGGTTCGGCAGGAGAGGGGAACGCACAATCACAGAGAGCACAGGAGGAAACAGTCAGATCAGGGGTTCGGCAGGAGAGGGGAACGCACAATCACAGAGAGCACAGGAGGAAACAGTCAGATCAGGGGTTCGGCAGGAGAGGGGAACGCACAATCACAGAGAGCACAGGAGGAAACAGTCAGATCAGGGGTTCGGCAGGAGAGGGGAACGCACAATCACAGAGAGCACAGGAGGAAACGCCCAGATCAGGGGTTCGGCAGGAGCGGCGAACGCACAATCACAGAGAGCACAGGAGGAAACAGTCAGATCAGGGGTTCGGCAGGAGAGGGGAACGCACAATCACAGAGAGCACAGGAGGAAACGCTCAGATCAGGGGTTCGGCAGGAGAGGGGAACGCACAATCACAGAGAGCACAGGAGGAAACAGTCAGATCAGGGGTTCGGCAGGAGAGGGGAACGCACAATCACAGAGAGCACAGGAGGAAACAGTCAGATCAGGGGTTCGGCAGGAGAGGGGAACGCACAATCACAGAGAGCACAGGAGGAAACAGTCAGATCAGGGGTTCGGCAGGAGAGGGGAACGCACAATCACAGAGAGCACAGGAGGAAACAGTCAGATCAGGGGTTCGGCAGGAGAGGGGAACGCACAATCACAGAGAGCACAGGAGGAAACAGTCAGATCAGGGGTTCGGCAGGAGAGGGGAATGCACAATCACAGAGAACACAGGAGGAAACAGTCAGATCAGGAGTTCGGCAGGAGAGGGGAACGCACAATCACAGAGAGCACAGGAGGAAACGCCCAGATCAGGGGTTCGGCAGGAGAGGGGAACGCACAATCACAGAGAGCACAGGAGGAAACAGTCAGATCAGGGGTTCGGCAGGAGAGGGGAACGCACAATCACAGAGAACACAGGAGGAAACAGTCAGATCAGGGATTCGGCAGGAGAGGGGAACGCACAATCACAGAGAACACAGGAGGAAACAGTCAGATCAGGGGTTCGGCAGGAGAGGGGAACGCACAATCACAGAGAGCACAGGAGGAAACAGTCAGATCAGGGGTTCGGCAGGAGAGGGGAACGCACAATCACAGAGAGCACAGGAGGAAACAGTCAGATCAGGGGTTCGGCAGGAGAGGGGAACGCACAATCACAGAGAGCACAGGAGGAAACGCTCAGATCAGGGGTTCGGCAGGAGAGGGGAACGCACAATCACAGAGAGCACAGGAGGAAACAGTCAGATCAGGGGTTCGGCAGGAGAGGGGAACGCACAATCACAGAGAGCACAGGAGGAAACGCTCAGATCAGGAGTTCGGCAGGAGAGGGGAACGCACAATCACAGAGAGCACAGGAGGAAACGCTCAGATCAGGAGGTCGGCAGGAGAGGGGAACGCACAATCACAGAGAGCACAGGAGGAAACAGTCAGATCAGGGATTCGGCAGGAGAGGGGAACGCACAATCACAGAGAGCACAGGAGGAAACGCCCAGATCAGGGGTTCGGCAGGAGAGGGGAACGCACAATCACAGAGAGCACAGGAGGAAACAGTCAGATCAGGGGTTCGGCAGGAGAGGGGAACGCACAATCACAGAGAGCACAGGAGGAAACAGTCAGATCAGGGGTTCGGCAGGAGAGGGGAACGCACAATCACAGAGAGCACAGGAGGAAACGCTCAGATCAGGAGGTCGGCAGGAGAGGGGAACGCACAATCACAGAGAGCACAGGAGGAAACAGTCAGATCAGGGATTCGGCAGGAGAGGGGAACGCACAATCACAGAGAGCACAGGAGGAAACGCCCAGATCAGGGGTTCGGCAGGAGAGGGGAACGCACAATCACAGAGAGCACAGGAGGAAACAGTCAGATCAGGGGTTCGGCAGGAGAGGGGAACGCACAATCACAGAGAGCACAGGAGGAAACAGTCAGATCAGGAGTTCAGCAGGAGAGGGGAACGCACAATCACAGAGAGCACAGGAGGAAACGCTCAGATCAGGGGTTCGGCAGGAGAGGGGAACGCACAATCACAGAGAGCACAGGAGGAAACAGTCAGATCAGGGGTTCGGCAGGAGAGGGGAACGCACAATCACAGAGAGCACAGGAGGAAACGCCCAGATCAGGGGTTCGGCAGGAGAGGGGAACGCACAATCACAGAGAACACAGAAGGAAACGCTCAGATCAGGAGTTCGGCAGGAGAGGGGAACGCACAATCACAGAGAGCACAGGAGGAAACAGGGGAGAGACAGAGGACAGAAATGGAAAACAGTGAAGAGAAAAGGGGGGGTGATGTGCACATCCATTCAGACCCCTATCCATCAATCACCTCATTCGGGAAACTTCACTCTCGGGAATCCAATCAGTGATCTACTGACTGACACAGCTGCAGCCCCGCCCCCCAGTCCCCAACAAACGGCAGGAGAAAAATCTCACTCTGCCAAAGTGTGAAAAAGATGAGCAGCGGGGTTTGGCCTACTGCCAGGATCTGAGGATGCTGAGAAGTATTCCGAATAAGAGGGCCACATTCAGCCTGGGTACAAGATGGCTGCCATCATCATCTCCTCAGTGGAAGAGGAGTATTGCCTGGAGGTGACGGGCCTACCATAAACAAGACACCTGTGTGTATGCGTGTGTGTGTGTGTGTGTGTGTGTGTGTGTGTGTGTGTGAGAAAATAGAAAAGATTGAGTGTGTGTAACTCTCCCGCTCTTCAGCAGCAGAAATGCACTCCCTGTACACATTTGAAACATTCAACCCACCAAAACAAGGCCTCAGAGAAAAGGACATTTCCACACCAAACAAAAAAAAAAAAAAATACAGAACTATAGCCAAAACAGCATAAAATCAGAGGCAAGATGACCCGAGTTTGGGTTCGCTCCAGTAACAGACTATGTCAGTTCACACAGGTCGTTTTTAAAACTCGAGTCACTAATTTCCTCCCAGCAGTCGATTCCTCTCTCAGTCCCTCCATCACAATCATCAGATGTGCTTCATCAGATCTGAGACTGAATAAATGACCCAGAGCCCTTCAGGTCTTCACCAGGCCTGTCAGAGCAGAGCCTCCGCCTCCCGGCACAGGAACCCTCAGGCCCCTCCAACAGCCGGTATTTTGTTTGTAGGACAGGAGAACAATAGAAGCTTCCGTGGTTCTGCTCTGCTCCTGCTGCAGCTTCTCAGGCTATTCTGGGCCACATCGATGGGCCGACCCTGCCCACCCGGCAAAAACACACACAGTTATGGGGGGGGGGGGACGAAAACCAACTACATTTTTCTTCTCAAGAGAGGGGGACTGTGTTTTGTGACCTGAGAACAAGAGCAGAGAGGAGAGGATCTGCTGGGCTAGTGTTAGGGCAGCATATTCATAACACCAACACAGATCGTACACACACACACACACACACACACACTCACACACACACACACACACACACACACACACACACACACACACACACACACACACACACGCTCGAGATGGGCACGCACATATCTAGGACAACAGCACTTTGAACAGAACGCCCTTATCACTCAGTCACTGAACGGTCAGCGAGGACACGCCCACTGAAATCCAGCTGCGAGCGAAGCATATTTCCTTCATCAATAAAACTCATTTATACCACTATTTAACCATCACTCACACCTCGCCCCACCTACTTTAATCAGGCCGAAAATAAACTCCAGGATTCTCCGTAACTGCCATTTAGTGTGGATCAACAGTAAATAACGATAAGCCATAATAAAGTGGAAGAAAGTCCAGCAGACACAGAGCCCAGTCGTAGGACGACTGCTTCATTCCGATGTGAAACCACACGCTACGAACCTCAAAACGCTCTCTCAACCCTCTGAATCTGCCCACGGAGGCCACACTGAAGCCTCTAAAAAAAGCAGATTTTACCTGCTCCATTTTCATCCCTGAACAGTTTTTCCATCCACAGCCTTCAGCTTCTACCTGTGAACCCCAGCTTCAGACCAGCAGCAGGGTCACCAGCTCAGGTCTTCACTGCAGAGCCGCCATCCTTTAACACCGACAGGAATACAAACTGCATATCAACCACACGGAAGAACCTCACAGCCCTGCAGCGCCAAAGGTGCCCAAAGCCTCCATATGGCTGTGTGCAATGAGTGACTGAATCACTGAGTCTCACGAGGCCTCAACTGGTTTAGGATCAAGGTTTCATCACCACCGACAACAAAATGTCCCCTCCGTGATGAGACATTAAATCCCCACCCCCCCAAAAAAAATAAAATCCTGCGATACATTAAAACGTATTTTTTACATTTAATTGGTATAACAGTGCACTGCACTACAACATCAGAGAGGAAAAAGCTAAATGTTTCCCTCCATCTCAATTTGGGGATCATTTTAGTGTTGGTCACGCAGGGGACATTTTGTTGACAATACTGCAGAACTGTCCACATTCAAAAGGTCCTCCACAAACTCCACACTACACAAGGCATTTCACAAATCTGCGGACTCCACTGCTGTAAGAACAACAGAATGAATATGAATAGCATTATTAAGTAGGAAGAATTTACCATTATTGTGCACGATAATGACACACAAATTCATGATGTGCCACAACACACTGAGAAAGAGTTGACCAAACTACCACAGGTTAGCCAGCTGACAATTTCAAAAGTTACCACAGTTAATAGCCAGTTTTGTGAATAGTTACAAAAGTGACACATTATGGCCAAGTCACCGAACGACATTATCGCAAGGATTTTGCAGGAAAAGTTACTTTTTTCCAACTTTATTTTAACTTGCCTAAATCACAGCTGGGATTTAGTCCCACAGTAACATCATCAGTTGCCTGTTGTACCCAACACTGCCGTCGGCTACAGGCTGCTCTATTCTTGTCAGACGTGTCTCAGTGTTGGATGACCAAACTGATTCCCGAAAAACAGAAGAAAAAAAAATTAAAAAAAGCTGTCAGGCAGTTTTGAGTAACTGTCTGAAATGTGCAACATCGCAGACACTGTTCCAAAGGCTGGACAGATGGAGAGTTCTGACACGGTCATGGAGACAGAAACAGTCCATCTGACGCTTTGGTCGATGGTGAAACAGTAGCTTTAGTGAGAAGATCAGTTGGTTGTGAAACAATGCATGTCTAACAAAAAATAAGTAAATGCTCCACAACAGATCATTTTGAGGAGTAGGTGAGGAAATGTCTTTATTAGTCTGACCTGTATAACAAAGGCAAAACAAAGACATCTTTTAAAAAAAATAAATTACTCCCAATGAAAATTGTGACGAGGCTAAAAGTCAGCATTTTGAACAAAAAAGCATCCCGTTGGCGACCGCAGAGTTGACCGCATGCGTCCTAGACAAGTCTGACAAGTTATTCCAGTTTAAGTGCATTAGTGTCATTTACGTGACTATTCTACAGAAGCCTGTCAACACGTCTTACAAACATGAAACAGCCTTTTCCAGTCGGCCTCCCAGCCGATAACAAGGGCTGATGTTGCACAGGCTGCAGCTCCAGACTTTGAGCAGCTGGTCACAGCATCCGATGTAATAATCTCAGGAACATTCTGCCACACCCTGTGAGAAGCTCCACAATACGGAGCTTCACCTCTCCAACGAGAGAACTGTACTCCTCCCTGCCCTGTGATTACACTCCTTACAAACACCCCTCGGGTTCTCTTTTCCCATTTGTAGAACAACTGACATGTATAATGACAAGTAACCTTAAACCACAAAGTGCACTTTCACCTCCCAAGTGTGTCACCTGTTGCTGAGAAGTAAATGTATCCGTTTCACTCACTGCGGCAGCCATGGCCGGCAGGCAAAACAGAGCAACGATTAAAGACTGGTGGCGTGCAAGACTGTCGAGAGATTATACAGCGGCCTTTCATGAGAGGGGAGAACCATTAGCTCACAAGGTTAAACAGTGCTCATCCTGGACCACGACTGCAGGCAGAACACAAACACCGTTGTCCACGGAGAGATGACCGCTGTGCAGCACTGAGGATGCAGTTCCACTGTTACAGTTCAGCTCCCGTCTCTCAGTACTATTAGGCCCAGAAGTATCACACAGTGACACAATTTGCACTGTTTTGGCTCAGTGCACCACCACAATGAATCTGAAACAAATCAGTCCAGATGGCACTGAAGTGTGGAGGCTCCACAAACATTTGGCATCACCAAATTAGAAATTACAGCCATTTTTAAATACAAATCTCCATTTTCAAAGGCTCAAATGCAATTGGGCAATTCACTGATCATCAGTTTCACAGCCAGGTGTGACCAGTTCTCTCATTATTTCATGACAAATTAAGTAGATAAAAGGTCTGGAGCTTTTTTTCCAAATGTTGACTTTGCATTCAGTAGGAACTCATAGGGACTCATGAACTCTCCATATGTGGTCGATGCAGGCGAAAGACGCCATCATTAGGCTGATGAAACATAACTAACCCATCAGATCATGATAAAAACATTAGGAAAGGCCAAATCAACATTTTGGTACATTCTTAAAAAAAAGGAACGCACTGCAGGTTTAGCATCAAAAAGAAGAAGTCCAGAGGACCGCCGAAGACCGTTAAAAAGGATCACAGTATGATTTCCCTGGTAAAGACAACCCCTTTCACAAAATCTAACCAGGTCAACAACACTCTCCAGCAGGCAGGAGTATCAATGTCAAAATGGATGGTCAGAGATGCCTTCATGACTGTAAACACAGACGGTTTAGCATATGGTGCCAACTGCTGGTAACTTCCAAGACCAGAAAGGCCTGATTAGACTTTGCCAGAAAACATCTTTAAAAAGCCTGACCAGAACTGGAACAAGAGTTTCTGGACAGATGAAACAGAGGTTAACTTGTACCATAATGATGGGAAGAGAGGAGCATGAGAAGCGAAGGAAGAGGAGGTGGAGGCAGTGCTGGGCATGGGCTGGTATGGCTGCCAATGGAACGATGTCACTGGGGGTTACAGATGATGTCACTGCTGAAGGAGGAAGCAGGATGAATTCTGAAGTGTACAGGATTATACTCTCTGCTCAGATTCAACACAATGCTGCAAAAATGATAGGCCAGTGCTTCACAGAACAGATGGATAATGACTCAAAGCTTACTGCAAAAACAACACAATGCAAAGAAATGGAAAATTTTGTGCAGAAGTGACTATTATGTCGCGGGTTCGAGCTGCGGTCGTACCAGCCGGCAGTGGTCAGCAGTTTTTTCAGCGTAGCGCACAATTGGCTATAGCGCTACAGGGATTCAAATTGGGAAGGAACTGCCGGGTAAGGGGATATAAATAAACAGCTTTGTTTGTTGCTCAAGCGCCTCCTGTTGGCCAGACAGGCGCTCGTCAGGAAGATTCAAAGCCTGTTCATGTCCGGGTATCCTCCGCCCTCGTTCTGAACTTAAAAAGATTCAACCAGTGAGTGTATAAGAAGCAGTGGCTGACAGGCACGTGCTTCGGAGGAGAGCCGTGAACTGTCTTCACTATCCTGAGTTGGCAGCAAGGGGTCGCATACGAGCAAGCCTTGTACATAGTTCTCCAATTGGGCATTCCAGATTCAGGTGGGATTGGAGATGCCAAATTAAAAAAAAAAAAAAAAAAGAAATGGAAAATTTTTCCATGGCCAAGTTCGTCATCTGTCCACAACCCAACAGAGCTGTTTCTCCATTTACTGAAGACAAAACTGAGGGCAGAAAGACCCACAAACAAGCAGCCACTGAGGGTGACTGCAGTAAAGACCTGACTATGCATCTGAAGGGAGCAAACGGCATTTATCAACATCCATGGGTTCCAGAATTTAGACAGTCATTAACTGCAAAGGATTTTCATCCAGGAATTAATGACACATATCAGGATTATTTTTAAGTCAGTTTGTCCAATTACTTTTGAGCCTCTAAAAATGGATGATTTTCGATTAGAACGACTAATTCCTAAACAGTTAATGCATGATTTTTATGAAACCCCTCGAATTAAAGCTGAAAGTCCACACTTAAATCAAATATTGATTCCTTCCTTTTAAATCCATTGGTGTGGTGTACAGAATTAAAATAATGAAAATTTGTCACCGTCCAAATACTTATGGACCCAACTGTATGTGTGCATCTCGATTTGTCAGTTATGGATTATTAAAACACCACCCTGCCCAGGAATGAACTCTGAAAAGCACACCGATACCAGCATATGATGCAGTAATAAAGTATTGGCCCCCTCCCTGATTTCTTATACTTTTGCATATTTGCCACGCTTAAATGTTTCAGATCATCAAACCTATTTTATCATTCGAGGAAGATAAAAAATAAATAAATTCAAGAACACAGGAGAAACACAGGCATTGACAGCCATCAATCTGGAAAAGGTTACAAAGCCATTTCTAAGGCTCTGGGACACCAGTGAACCACAGTGAGGGCAGTTGGGTCTTTCCGTGCCAAGTGGAAACACAAGGTACCTTTTGGGCCATCATGGTCTCAGATTTTTTCTCAAACTTTGTGTATTTGTTCAGTTGAACTCAAATGACTGGTATCTCCAATTTTCTCACAAATGGCCCACCGGATTGGGTATGGATTGCATAGGCCTCTGAAAAAAAAAGGCCTATAGGGGGCGCTTTTCAAAACATGCTGTAGAAAAAGTCTTACATCTTTGATTCTATGACAGATACAGATCTGGAAGGGGGCTTGATCCTTGACAACTTTGACAGCTGAAAAGAGCCCAAGTTTAAGGGCCTGGCTTGCCCCCAGGGGAAAATTGCACTGACAGCACTTTGCACCTGAGCAGTTTCTAATGACCTGAATTACACTGCTATGGCCCAAAAATCCAGTATATAGGCCGTTTCCCACCAAAAAGCTGACCTATAAAGTTGTAAAAATCATTGTTTTTCTTAGCATATGGAATGGAAAAAAATAAACGCGCTTGAACATTATGTGGGTTACTTTATTTGAGCTGAAAACCTGATATTGATCTTCTTTGCGATTGTAGTGACCTTATTAGGGTCATTCCATGCCAAGTGGAAACACTCCTGTGCCATCATGGCCTTGGATTTTTCTTTAACTTTGTCTAGTTGTTCATTTGACCCAAATAATGGATATCTCTGATTTGTTTGCAAACTGCCCTCTGGTATTGGTTTTATGGACCTCTGAAGAAATGGCCTGTAGGGGGCACTTTTCAAAACAGTGAAGAAAAACCCTCATGTCTCTGGCCCCATTATTGATACAGGCCTGGGGTTTGGATGGATTTGTGATATGAGGCTTCCTCGAGCACCACCATCATTTATAATGGCTGTATCTGTTCTGGTTTATATAAATATACTTTTCAAATAAATAGACTATTTGAATGCATTTTGCGATCAGTCGTTTATGCATGCCATGTTGACTTCATGCAAGAGTCGTTTTCTTAGCGTTTTTAAAACACCACAAATGTGTTTTTTTGGTGATATACAATTTCAGATTTGATGCTTCACCACCGGCTCGCATCATAATGGGTTAGTGGTCATGAACGTGTCAAATAGTTTTCACCAGTTAAAACAGTTAATTCCGTAATTTGATGGGGATGTTTTTTCCTCCACTTTATGCAGTTGTTTCCAAAACATCACAATGTGGAATTTTCGTCTTCATGGCATTCATGGGTATTCCTGACAACAAGTACATTATGCAGGAAGATAATTTCTCTTAATTTGTTTGAATTAGGTGCATTTCACATTAACAACTTGTTAAAATCATTTGATTGCAACTATGGCTGGAACAAAGTCCAGCCCGCTGTGAGCCAGCAAGGCTGACACTGAGAACCACTGCAATACATGCAGAGCTCACAACCAACCAGCACATCACATGATGTCACATGACTTATGAACACAGGCACCAGCTATGAAGGGGGCCACTGCCATGCCAGGTGCCGTCAGCTCTGAGATGCCATCAGAACCCAAAATGGTATCCAAAACAGAGACAGTCTTTTAAACATTTCAAACCAGCTGGTGAACCCAGCATTTAAGGACAACAACCTCCATGTAATTATACAAACACAGCCTCTGTACCAGGACAGTGTTGTATTTGCTGCCAAGCGACTGTTGCCAAACTGACCTAAAGTACATCTCACCTTCGCTTCTCTAAAATAAGCGGCCTCATCGCACAAAAGACATGGGAAAACCTCATGTCACCTTGCAAGCTATATTTGAGATTCGCATTTTCAGAGGTAAACCTTACAGGCTATTCGTGATTCACATTGTTAAAAGTACACTGCCCTCCATAATTATTGGCACCCCTGGTTAAGATGTGTTATTTAGCTTCTAATAAATTCAGTTTTTTTTTTCCTAAATTAAAAAAAAAGGTTTTTTTTCTCCTCTGCACTCCTCTTCAGCTCACTTCACAGGTTTTCAATGGGGTTGAGGTCTGGGGACTGAGATGGCCATGGGAGGAGCTTGATTCTGTGTCTGGTGAACCATTTCTGTGTAGATTTGGCCACATGTTTAGGGTCATTATCTTGCTGAAAGACCCAGTGATGACCCATCTTCAGCTTTCGAACAGAGGCCACCAGATTTTGATTTAAAATTCCCTGGTATTACAAAGCGTTCATGATGCCATGCACCCTAACAAGGTTCCCAGGGCCTCTGGAAGAGAAACAGGCCCACAGCATCACCGATCCTCCCCCATACTTCACAGTGGGCATGAGGTGCTTTTCCGCATACTCATCTTTTGTGTTCCACCAGACCCACTTAGAACTTTTTGGCAACAAACACTCTATCTTGGTCTAATCTGACCAAAGCACACGATCCCAGCTGAAGTCCCAGTAAAGCTTGGCGAACTCCAAATGTTTGCGTTTATGATTGTGAGTGAGAAAAGGTTTTTTCCGTGCATGCCTCCCAAATAGCTTGTTGGCATGTAGATAGCGCCTGATGGTTGTTTTGGAGACTTTCTGACCCCAAGATGCTTCCATTTGCCATTGCCTGACTTGTGAAGGTCGACACACATCTGCCTTACTTGAATGAGGTGTTCCTTTGTCTTTCCCATGTTGAAGAGTGGATAAGAGAAATGGCCTCTGTGTCACGTAACGTCAGGAAGTGATGAATTACTAATTAAATATTCCTAGATACTTTGATCAACTTTGTAAACTACTGTAGAAATGACAGAAATACTTCAATTACATCTATTTCCTAGGAATTGTTAGAGGTGCCAATAATTGTGGAACAGGTGATTTTATGAAAAATAATTATTTCTTAGTCAGGGATATTTTTTCCCTTAAAATTCACTTGAGTTGAAGGTTACATTCTACAATTTCCAGTGTGAGAGTATGCTTCTGCAATAAAAACTGAATTTGTTTTAATGCTTTTAACTCATCTTAACCAAGGGTGCCAATAATTATTGAGGGCGCTGTAAAACTTTAACAACACACGAAGAGTGTAAAGCGGGCATTCAGAAAGAACTTCCACAACATTTCCTTCCAAATAGGTGGAATATGTGCCATCTCTGGTGCCTAATTAAAATTAATTTCTTCAAAAAAGATTTGTTGGACAGTATGCATGATGATAATGTAATCAGATATCTAGACTGATCTAGCGCAGTAGTTCTCAAACTCAGTCCAAAGGTCCCCTGTACATGCTGAGATTTGTTTTCCCGACTACATTGCAATCCTAAAAAAATGGCCTGCTGGTCTGAAGGCCTTGTGTCCCCCGTCGCAGAAGTGACCAGAAACATGTGGCAAAAACTGTATTGATGGCTGAAAATAATGTGGTGCACTGTACCACTAATAATGTGAAGTACAATGACAGTGTAGCTCATTGGTCATTGGTTGAACAGAGAGATGGATGAGGGATGGATCATTGTGATATGAGCTAAATATAACCATGGGTCATGAGAGAGATTACAGTTTTCATGACTTGTGGATGATGGACACATCGCCAAGGCATAGTTTTGTGCCCATGGCTGAGATCAAGCCAACAAGCCAATAAGAATGTCACATGATTTAGGTGAGCCTCCATCAAAGCTGTCAAAAGTTATTGCGAGTACAGTGTTCCTCACATCTTTTTGCTCAGTGACCTTGAAAACTAGGTGAAGGTCACTCATCACTGAACCAAAGCAAGGCCTTCATGAGAGGCATATGTGGTGCGAATTTGGTGATCCTCCGTCAAAGCTCTCAAAAGTTATTGCGAGTACAGTGTTCTTCACATGTTTTTGCTCAGTGACCTTGAAAACTAGGTCAAGGACACTCATCATTGAACTTGAGGAAGGCCTTAATGAGAGGCATATGTGGTGTGAATTTGGTGATCCTCCGTCAAAGCTCTCAAAAGTTATTGCGAGTACAGTGTTCTTCAAATGTTTTTGGTCAGTGACCTTGAAAACTAGGTCAAGGACACTCATCATTGAACTTGAGGAAGGCCTTAATGAGAGGCATATGTGGTGTGAATTTGGTGATCCTCCGTCAAAGCTGTCAAAAGTTATTGCAAGTACACTGTTCCCAGACGGACGGACGAACAGCATTTCTATGTCCCCCATTCCGCGGGGCGACGGGGGACAAGACGACAGCCCGGACACCCATGGTGCAGCCCCAGAGTGCCTGCTTACGATGTCATGAAAACTGATTCATGAAGCGTTCACAAGCCATACACTAAAAGGGGCTGATTTTTTAGCATGAAGTTGTGTTTTACACAGCCAATTCTTTAGCCATGGCAACCAAAATCGAGAGATGTTGTGACCTAACCATAACCACTGCCCATAACAATTATCAAACTAATGGGTTGAAATATGCGGCCCGTAAAGTGTCCACAAGAAAATCTTTCTGGATGAGGCAGCAGCAGCATCGGCGGCAGAGATGATCACCGCGAATCCACAATGGCAGCCCGACTTTGTCCAACAGCCACAACGACTGGTAACTGCATGAAGAGGGCAAACTTGTAACTCATTAAGTTAAACAAGTGCGAAGTCACTGAACCTGCATTGCTGCTCAGGTGTTATGTAGAAGTATGCTTTGGTGAATAAACTTTGCATTGATTGAATAATGGTGAATTGTTATGATGAGGATGACGACGATGTTGATGATAGATAGATGCAGCCATATGGAAAAGATAAACTGGAAAGGATTTTGGCATAGCACACTCATCTTCAATAATGACCTGCCTTGGGTCAGCCACTTGTTTTGTGAGTTCTCAATAACGTTGTTTGGTGGCCATCTTAGATTTTGATGTTGTGATATAATTTTCAATAAGAACATACAATAGGTCAAGATGCACCACCATACAAAATTAAAAGTTCCAAGGCCACTAATTTTTGGAGATATTACAAAGACGCTGTTCCGGCAGATGCATGGTGGCGGCCATCTAGGATTTTGATGCAGCACACCCATTTTCAATTGCGACCTGCCTTTGGTCAAGACACATCAGCATGCCAATTTATAAAGTCCTCCGACACTTACTTTTTGCGTTCTCTCGATAAAGTAATTTTTACAAAAACATCAGCGGCTATTTTGGATTTTGACGCAGCATGCCCATTTTCAATAGAGAACTGCCTTAAGTCAAGTTACATCAGCACACCAAATTATAACTTCCTACGACACTTATTTTTCACACCATTTCGATAACGTTGTTTTTACAAAAACGGCGGCGGCCATCTTTGATTTTGACGAAGCGCGCCCGTTTTCAATAGTGAGCTGCCTTAGGTGAAGATATATCAGCATACCACATTATAACTTCCTAGGACACTTCTTTTTCGCGTTATCTTCATAAAGTTGTTTTTACAAAAACGGCGGCGGCCTTCTTGGACTTTGACGCAGCGCGCCCATTTTCAAGAGCGACTGCCTTAAGTCAAAACAAGATACATCATCATGCCAAATTTCAACTTCCTGGGCCAATTATTTTTGAGTTATCTCGATAACGTCGTTACTTTGGAGGGACGGACGGCCGGATGGCCGGACAATGGACAACAAAATTTCACCCGCTCTGTTTGATGAGTTTGGTGCTCTCCCAAGAGATTTTTTGTCCTCAGGCCTTTTTTCAGAGTTCGGGTCCAGAAGTGAAAAAGCCTTTCCCAGACCTGCTGCCTTCGGCGATGCAGGTAAAAACAGACAGGCATCTAAATGAATATATTTTCGGGTACAAGGCCAGTAAAAACTGAATTCACTGGATAATTAAAAAGACAAAACAAATTATAATGCTTTGGGCTAGTTTTGCACATCGACCAAGGTTTTGAAACTTACTTGCCTGTGTTCAGAAACTCAGCGGCTGAGCAATTCACAAGTCTTAAATGTGAAAATGTCACCTCAAATGCAGGCACATGACGCGCAGCGAAATGAAAACATTAATATCAGGCTTTCATTCCTCGTGGAATGCGAAGCAAATAAATCATGTTATGACTGAATGATGTAGGGTAAATACGGCAAATAATCCCTCTTAGAATGAAAACGAACAAAACAACAAAAAATGATTAGCTTGTTACAAGTCAAGGATTGCGATCGCGGTTGCAATGAAAAACCAGAGTACAGAGTGGCCCCTGGACCGCGTTAAAGAACCACTGGGCCAGTAAACATGGTACATTAATAAAGGAATTGGCCGAATGTAGGGCAGACTTTGCATCAAATAAAATCAGTGGTTTTGCTGAGAGTTCGGTTCCTTTGAACTAGGCCTACTTAAGTCATATAAATTACCTGGGAATACAGGCGTGTCAGTCCGAACAGCCGAAGGACGGCACACATGCCCAAATCTGCTGCTCAGACTGTAACCCAATACACAGCCACAGCATCCCCAGGGCACGGCCGGTTTGAGAAGAGTGAAGTGCCTTTGCTTTCAGCAGCCGAACGCAGTAGTTGATTCAGATTCGGACTTTAAGAAATATTGTACACGATTCTCAGGTCACCGTATCTGACATTCCAAATGAAATTAAGCAGCGGATTTAGGGTTACAATATTATTTACGCCGCCCTGCTATCTTAATTGAATAGAAAATTAAGCCAATAATCATACAGCGAGCCTTGACTTCAGACGTAAGACGCTGAATCCAGTGTCCCTCCTTACCTTTCCCATTCTGCCATGCGGTGTACCAGGACAAGCTGAGAAAGGATGTGAAAAAAATAATCGCAGTGGCGACAGTTCCATTTCTGAGCCTCATTTCATTTCAGCAATTTTCCAATGTTCTCCGGGCAGATGTTCTTCCTCAGGGCCCCGGCTGGTCCTGGTGGCTCGGGGACGAGGGAAGGGTCCAGCTGACCCCGCAGCGTCGTCAGGATCGCTGCGGATCAGTCACAAACCGAGCCTGGCCGCAGCATTTCCACAGTCCGTCAGGGATGGTAGACTCTGCCCTGCGCCGAAAATATTCCGTCAATTCAGAGCGATGACAAGCAGGAAGACGGGAGAACAAATATCCGGAGCTTCGTAAAACACCGGTAACAGCAGTTGTCGCTGGCCGACAGGCCTTCTGAAATGAAATGACAGTAAAACTGTAATGCTGTTCGCAAACAGAGAAGAGTATCGATTCCATAGTGAAAGTTCAGCCAAATGAAGCCGCCAGTCACAGACAGTCAACTGACAGTCGGTAAAACCGGAGGGACAAACACACCCACATGTCCAATTTATCTACGGTTTACTGATAACGACAGCGGCCCCAGCGCATCGGTGTTACACAGCTGAAGGGACCAGTTTCAAGTCTTTAATGTCTTTAAAGCACCTTTACGGTATCATTCGGCTTAACTGGCGATGGGTAAGCAGATTAAACGGGGGATTTCGGAGGTCAGCGCCGTGGGCAGCAGCCAACTTACCGCGTCCGAGTTGCTGGGTTGAAGAGAATCGCGAATGACTCGAGCTGGTAAATCAGAAGACCGTGTAGCTGCGCTCGATGCCTGTATGTCGGGTTCGAAGTGTTGCTGAATTCACTGAATTACAAGATAGCGGATGAGCCTGGAATTGTGCCCGGCTGTAAAAAGCTCGCTAATCAAATCAGAATAATATACATACATAGTCTGTGGTTACGGCTGCCTTTCTTTTCCTCCGCGTGATGTAGCCGCGGTACTCAGCGCACCGTCCGTAGCCAGAAGAAGCTCCAAGAACCTTTACAAACTGTGATCTCTCAATCAACCTTGGTACGGTCCCCGCCCACTAAAATATGTCATTGGTTGCTAACGATGTTCACCTACACCAATCACAAGTCAACCACCGCATAATTGGCATAGAGGAACAACCGTAAACACTCCTCATAGTAACCAATGCTTTAAAACAAGAGCAGAACCAGCCAGGCCATGTTAGTTTTAAGCAATTGATCCGGTCAGTCAGACGCCAGTTTTGTTTTCGCCAGTTTCACTAAACCTACCAGCCTTTGCTCTTGAGAAGATCAGTCAACATTTCAAAACCGAGTAGTAGAGCGTCCTCCTGCGTTAAAGCAGCGAACGGCATCTGACACGCGAAAGACAATAAATCGAATCACTTGCGCCGTAACAGTATATGATTTACGACATAGCGTTGCTAAGTAGAATAAAATCTGAGACCATTCAGTCACACCGCGAAGCGCTGTATCGCATGAAGCCCTTACGCTCCATAACGACGCGCAAGCGCATGTATACATTGTTGCCGCTGAGTCGGACCCAAATACAGTCCTTAGTTGGACCACATCAGAACTTAGCTTTTTTTTTCTTTTTTTTATTGAACAAAATACCAACAATATTCACATACATATAACAGTCAGGGGAGTACTAACATGTTTAACAAAAAAAAATTAAAGCATTTACAAGTATCAATAGTACGTTTTGCTTTCTTATTTCTTACATTTTGCAGCAATTTTATATATCGGAGTTTGGCTTTAATACCCGTTATACATTGCGCGTGACGTCATGCTTTTTCGGCAGGGGGTATTAACTCCACCGTGTCTCATTGATTTCCATGGACAACCACCCACACAACGTTCATTCCTACCATTGATACGCGATATTTACAAAACTTTTGTCAGAGGTTGCTGAGCAACAATGACATGGGAAGTACGCGATTTGGTAATGTTTGTTTTATAAAGTTTTAGGGAGTTTAAAAGGTTGAATTACGTGATGAATGAATAGGCTGCAGACATTCACTTTCTTTTTGTAACACGACTCTTGGGCTGCGAACCATACAGCGGGATGGCAATGAAAATTATAGTGTATGCAACCAATGGGGTTTATGTTAAAAATAAATTGTCACGACTGTAGATAGAAAAATAGAGAATAACCACTTCGAAATGCAAAGAAGAGTTAATTTTAATAGCCCAACAGAAACCACTATCTCTATCAAGTGTTTAAATCTGAACACAGCCAACCAGTTCTGACATCAACTCTGTTGACTGCCTTTACCCAGTGTTACGGCCCCCAATTTGTTATTACATTTACAACACAACAGCAACAGCAACAGCAAGGGATGACAGACACAATTTAAAACTTAAACCCATTTAATGAACAAAGACAACTAAACAACTAACTACGCTACTGACCACTAAAGACCTAGATTGATTAATAACAAGAACAAAAATATTTACAGTCCCTTTTTGGTTGGGTCCCTTGGTGATGTCCTGGGTGAGGAAAAACGTTCTAACACAGGCAAAAATCCACAAAGGAAACTTCACAGGTCTTGAAGAGAATGACAGGTCTGGTCACATGTATCCTTCTTCTTGCAATTTCTGCTACTACTTTACTGTCTCAATTCTACTCCTTATATACTCTTTTGCAGACCCCACCCACATTTAGACCTTTTTTTTTTATTTTTTAGGACTTTCCCCAGACATGTCTGAAACATGTCCAAACATAGCTCCAGTCTGAGCTGAACAAAAAAAAGGTAAATGCTGCTATCTAGTGGCCTCTATTCACATTACACCTCCATTCCAAAAGGGAAAAATTTTGACTCAAAAAGGCAAAATTTTTCTTTTCAATACAAAATGGTTAAGTGGACACTTGTCTATATATACATATCATACAATATTCAAATAAACACATGATATATATATACATATCCCCTTTGTGCAGAAGCCAAATTTAGCTATTTTTGGGTTACCCACTTTAATGCTGTATAATTCAAGATTTAAGCTTCATAAAGAGGAAAAATGTGGCTCAATTCTGAAAAGACACTTACAGCATTTAGAATTACATAGTATTTCAGTTAATTTTCATGATTATGGTAGAGAAAATGAGCTGCAAACATAAAAAATCTTCAGGAGAATTCACCATTGAAATTGCAAAAAAAATAATTCTGAGGATTGAAAAACTGCTGGGGCTTAAAACTATACATTTCTGGGATCATAAACTCCTTGACCACAAGTACAATTCATCTTCAACATTACATTCTAGATTACCTACATGCTTTTAGCCAAATTATACAGCTACCCAAGTGTCTCCCCGAAGTCTCAAAATGAAGTCCTGTCAAATCATAAAAAAATCATGTATATAACACAAATAAAGTTTTAAGGCATGAAATTTAATAAGAACAAATGATTTTCTGGTTGAGTTTAGTATGAATTTATCAATCTCAGTGCAGTTGAATATGAATGGTCACCAGTAACCACTCCAAACACAAAACATGCCTTTTCTCCATAATAAAGTTTAGAGTTTTGGCCATTTTACTTCAAAGTGCCCCAAGCCAGCACAAACACGCATTAAATAAACTTCTTATTAAACGGTTAGAACATTCACCCTGTAATGGAAGCTACCAGTCCCCTCCTCTAAGCTCACAAACTCATTTCATTACTTATTAGGAACAAGTGCAACTCACTAACTCAGTAATATCTGAATTCTTAAATATACCTTATTTTAACAGAACAGACACTCCACTTTCAGGGAACCATCCATTGCCTCCCTGGATTCAAAAGAAACGTGCAATGAACGTACCAGGGTGTCCATCCAAATGCACGGGCAGTTCGCGTTTTAAACAGGAAAAAAACCTCGACATTCGACTTTGTTGAGTACGTATACATTCCAAAAACAACAACAACAACAACAAATAACAAAGTAGCAGCCTCACCTTTCTCATGAATCCCTTCTCCAGAGACCGATCCAATAGCAGGAACCCTCCGGTCCTGTTTCATTCTAAATAATTCCAATTGACCATATCCTTATCTCATTTAAATCCTGTAAATGTAACTGGACACTTCAAGGCCAGTTTTGCGATCGTGTTTTCTATAAATCGCGTCTATTTTAACCGCGTAATGTGCATAACGTAGACGGGATACAACCGAGCTTGCTGATACGCATAGGTTTGTATGCTCTCTGTTTGTCCAATCAATTAGTTTCACTTAATCTAAAATGCTTAAACACTCGGGAATTGGATAAGAAACGAGCCAATCAATACATTTTTACCAGGGTAGCTTCACAGGGCATGAAGTGTAACTATCCAATTACGCAGAAGAGCTTGAGCGTATGGTTGAGTGGTTGGCTATCAACGCCAGTACTCGGGTGGATATAAAGAAGCGCTGAATTTGTCAATGAATGGATCTGCGCGTAAATCCACGGTAGGGAACTACGAATTTTTTTGTATGTGACGACTGTAATTAACAGTAGAATGTGAGAGAATCAATACCATGTCGATTTTTTTGCCTCAGAAAACTGATTTTTTGAACCATTACTTGGAATACTGTTGGCTCACTGTGGCTTATCTGGTTGCTACAGAGGATAACGATTTTTTCTGTGTCAAGATATCGTTTTTTTAAACTGCTGGATCGATACTATAGGCAAGGATACTGACCAGTTTGCACATCAGGCTTAGCTGAGGAGTTTAATTCATGCAGCTCTTGAAAAACAGGGCGTGGAGTGAACTTCCCCATATTCAGAACCGCGTTCGAGGTCTGCTTGCTTGTGAACATTCAATAACTGATCCGGGGGTGCCATTTAGTGATCGAGTACAATAACAGCGTGCTTCCAATTTGCAGGTCTATAGATGCGGGCGTCTACGTCTGCAGAAAGGGGATATTCAAACACGGGATAAGCAATCAGCAATTACATTGTCTGTACCCTTCACATGCTTAATTTCCAAGTAAAACTCCTGTAAAATCAAACTCCAATTCAACAATCTCCTATTCTTGTTTTTCATCTTACTCAAAAACATTAACGGATTGTGGTCTGTGTACACAGCCATTGGCTTTTGCCCTGTACAAACATAAACATATCAAAGTGTTGAAAAGATAGAACCAGAGCCAACAGCTCCTTCTTGGTGGCGATTGAACTTCCTGGAGAAGTATGCCACGGGATGCTCAATGTCATCAGAGTCACTTCTCTGTAGGAGCACAGATCCACAAGCTTGGTCACTAGCATCGACCGCAATGGAGAACGGTTTGTTGAAGTCAGGAGATTTGATCATAGGGAAGTGACACAGCAGAGACTTCAGGCGATCGAAAGCTCTGGCACGATTCATCCCAAGTGAACTTTACGCATTTCTTCAGTTGGTTAGTTAGACTGAGAGCAATCTCAGCAAAGTTCTTGCAGAACTTGCGGTAGTACCTGATCATTCCAAGGAAGCGGCGCAAAGCTTTTTTGTTGTCAGGAACTGGAAAGTCCATGATGGCTTGGACTTTAGCATTTATGGGTGCCACCTTACCCTGGCCTATGACGTAGCCAAGATAGGTGACAGTAGCACAACCAAAGTCACTCTTGTTCAGGTTAACAGTCAGGTTAGCCTGGGTCAGGCGCTGGAACAACGTCTCTACATCTTTTAGATGTTCTTCCCAGGAGTCACTCCATGTGATCAGGTCAGCGATGAATGCACCCGTGTGTGGCAATCCGGCGATTGTAGACTGAATCATCCTTTGGAACGTGGCTGGGGCATTTTTCATTCCAAAGGGTAGGACTTCATACTGGTACAACCCAGATGGTGTGGCAATAGCAGAGATGCTCTTGGCCCTCTCAGTTAAAGGCACACACCAATAACCCTTCAATAAATCAATCTTAGTCAGAAACTTTGCTTGCCCTACTCTATCAATACAATCATCAATCCTAGGTATTGGAAACACATCAGTTCTAGTTACAGCATTGACTTTGCGATAATCTGTACAGAATCTAGTACTTCCATTAGGTTTTGGAACTAGCACACAGGGTGAACTCCAATCTGAGTTGGAGGGTCTGATAATATCATGTTCTAACATGTATTCAACCTCTTTCTCAGCAATCTTTCTCTTTTCAGGATTCATCCGGTACGGATGCTGTTTTATTGGTTAGGCATCACCAACATATACATCATGAGAGGCTATAGAGACTCTTTTTGGGACATCAGGAACCAGATCCTCATATTTCTTGATCAACCTCTCAAACTGATCTCTCTGAGGGTTCTAAGTGCTGGAGTTTTACATCAAGATTTTGCAACACTTCAGAATTTGACAATTTACATGAAAGAACTTCAGCTTTAATTCTAGGTTCATCGTCTTGAAACTCCCCCTCATCTTCACAAATCCCGGCCATAGGAAAATCTGAAGTGACAGCTGCAACCCTAGCATTTCTGTCATGATAAGGCTTCAGCATGTTAATGTGACACAATTGTTTTGGTTTTCTCCTATCTGGAGTCTTCACAATGTAATTGAGATCATTGAGCTTTGTCAGAAGTTCATAAGGACCATGAAATCTAGCCTGCAATGGATTGGACTGCAAGGGAAACAACACAAGGACCTTGTCTCCTGGTTTAAGCTTGCGGCTTCTAGCCTTATGATCATACCAAGTTTTCATTTTTCCCTGACTTGATTTCAAGTTCTCTGTGGCTAGGTCACAAGCTGCTCGCAATCTTTCCTTGAACTTGCTAACATAGTCTAACAGACTGATGTGCGGCTCTTCCTCTTGCCATTGTTCACTCAATAATAGCAAAGGTCCTCTCACTTCATGACCAAACACTAGCTCAAACGGATTGAATCCAGTAGACTCCTGCACTGCTTCTCTAGCTGCAAACAACAGCAAATAAACACCTTCATCCCAGTCTTTCTCATGGTCATAACAATAAGTCCTCATCATTGTCTTGAGAGTGGAATGAAACCGCCCTAAGGCACCCTGACTTTCTGGATGATAGGCACTAGAAATAATCTGCTTTGCACCTAGTTCATACACAACCTGCTGAAACAATCCTGAAGTGAAATTGCTACCTTGGTCTGACTGAATTTCCCTGGGAAGGCCAAACAACGTGAAGAACTTTATCAAAGCCTTTGAGATTGCAGTTGCCTTGATGTTACGTAGAGGTATGGCTTCGGGGAATCTGGTAGATGCACACATGATTGTCAACAAGTACTGATTTCCAGGTCTAGTCTTGGGTAATGGACCAACACAATCAACAATGACCTGAGAGAAGGGCTCTCCAAATGCTGGGATAGGCTGCAATGGAGCTACAGGTGGGTCTAACTGGTATTTTCCAACTACTTGACAAGTGTGACAGGTTTTGCAAAAGTTGGAAACGTCTTTCCGAAGCCCAGGCCAAAAGAAGTGTTTCATGATCTTATCAACAGTCTTATTAACACCAAGATGACCTCCTAAAGGTAAACTATGAGCCATTGTTAAGATCTCATTCCTGTAGACCTTCGGAACAACAATTTGCCTGACCACTGCCCAATCTGCATTGGCAGGGATATCAGGAGGGCGCCACTTCCGCATCAACACACCATCCTTGAGATAATACCCAACCGGAACTGTGTCTATTTCTTTATCAGGAAGGGCTCTCCTCTTTAGTATACAAATTTCAGGATCATTAGTTTGCTCCTCAATCAACCGCTTTCTGGACAGAGACAAGTCTCCAGACACATCAGAATCACCAAACCCATCTGGCTGGCTGAACAATGAACTGATAAAAGTGTCTGATAAGTTCTCAAACGGAGAAACCATAGTAGGCCAATCAGAGTCATGAGGTGAACCACCTGAGTCCTGACTATTCAATGTGCTGGACGGCACCACAACATCTTCTTCTTTAGCCTTCTTGGCCATAGCACGAGTCACTGCGCAAGAAGGATACAGAGATGGGTCCTCATCCCCATCTTCAGTGCTCGGCTGTGAAGTAAGATGTACAGGGGGAACTACTTTGCCCCCAACCAGGTCATTGCCTAGCAACAGAGAAACACCCTTTATAGGTAGACTTGACATAAGTCCCACCTTTACCTGTCCTGTAACTAAATCTGACTTCAAGAATATAGAGCGCAGGGGTACAGATACAGTCCTCCCTTCAATACCTTGTACAAGTATGAAATCCCCTGAAGCGGTCTCATCACGTAACTCCAAGGAGTCCATCAACAAAAGTGACTGAGAAGCTCCGGTATCCCTTAGGATAAATATGGGGACAGTATGCTCATTCAGAGCCACAAATCTCTCTGACACAAATGGAATAAATTCCTCCCTCACAAAGTCAGCAGTATCAGGCTTTTTAGCCCCACCAGAAGCAGGCAATTTAGCAGATCGGTCATCTACTACAGGGGTTTCTAACCTTGTTTTCACAAAGGCATTTGGTTTGGTGTCCTTTTCTTTTTTTTTCTTAGCTTTAAGGAACCAACAGTTAGTTGTAACATGACCAGATTTCTTGCAATAACTGCAAACTAGACCACTTTTGTCACTGTCAGCTTTCACACTTTGATCAGACCTGTTACTGGATTTCTGAGCTCCATCACCAGATTTGTCTTTGTCTTTGGGTGAGGAATCTTGGGTATCACCGTAACCCTTTTTCTGAAATTGGGACCATCTATTATTACTGCTAGACTGAAATTTGGACTTATGTGTGAGAACATATTCATCTGCAAATTTGGCAGCTGATTGCAAATTCAGTGCTTGCTTCTCATTAAGGTAGGTCTTAACATCATCCTTAACACAGTTCTTGAATTCTTCAACTAACACCATCTCTTTTAGTGAGTTGAAATTGTCCTTGACCTCCATAGAAGTATACCAGCGCTCAGAGCAAACCTTCTTCTCATTAGCAAATTCCACATAAGTCTGATTTTCAGATTTCTTCAGACCTCTGAATTTCTGTCGGCAAGCCTCTGGAACCAACTCATAAGCTCTCAAAATAACCTTTTTGACAACCTCATAATCAGAGGAATCATCTGCAGACAAAGCCGAATAAGCTGGTTGAGCTTTACCCTTGAGGACAGTTTGCAACATCAGAGGCCAGTGTTCTTTTGGCCACTGACAACTTTTCGCTACTTTTTCAAAACACTGGAAATAGTTGTCTACGTCCTTTTCCGAAAATGGAGGCACCAGTTTTACCTCATGGCTAGCCTGAAATTTATTTTCAGTTTGAATTTTAATTTTTAGTTGCTCCATTTGGAGTCTTTCTTCTCTATCGAATTTCTCTAATTCAAAATCTCTCTGTCTTGCAAATTTTTCTAACTCAAATTCTCTGTTTTTCTTTTTCCTCCCTTTCTTTTTTCTCTTCTCTTGCAAATTTTTCTAACTCAAACTGCCTTTGTTTTTCTTTTTCTTCCCTTTCAAATTCTCTTTGTTTTTCTTTTTCCTCCCTTTCAATCTCGAGCATTTTGAATTTAAGTTCCATTTCTATATTTGGATTTTCCACTGAAAACTGTGCCAGATCTCCAGGTGCAAACACATTTTCATCAATGTAATATTCAACTATCTCTCTAGCCAGTCTTGCTTTTTGCATGGCTGGTTTTAACTCTGTCAGCTCTAAATGTCTGCAGATTTCTAGCAGTTCTGTCTTTTTAAAAGACTTCAAAACCTCAACGGTTGGTGATGCCAAGAAATCATCCATTTCTGTTTATATATATATCGGAAAATGAAAAAAAAACTATTCTTCAATTTGAAATTTTAGATTTTCAATAAATGACTCTAACAATGTTCTATCCCGGACTTGAGCCCCCAATTTGTTATTACATTTACAACACAACAGCAAAAGCAACAGCAAGGGATGACAGACACAATTTAAAACTTAAACCCATTTAATGAACAAAGACAACTAAACAACTAACTACGCTACTGACCACTAAAGACCTAGATTGATTAATAACAAGAACAAAAATATTTACAGTCCCTTTTTGGTTGGCCTCTATTCACATTACACCAGTCTTGTCTTAGCTCGTTATCAGCTGGGAAGCGTAACATTGGGAATGGTGGAGGGTGATCACATGGGCCTTCACTGAACAGGCCAGCATGTTTCAGGCAGATCTTCCGTTTCCACTTAAGAAGACAGTATGTGCCATTTACAGCCCTTGACAGAACACCATGTAGTTGGCATCTAATTGAGAGAGAAAAGATAAGCTTTACTGCTATGAATTTGTATATGTACTGCCAACATGGTCAATTAAAACAATTTAAAATTTTGCTCTTCGTCGTGGTTATTTTCCCTTTTTTTCTGCCAACAGTCGTGACATTTTCTTTTTAACATAAGCCCCACTGTTTACATACGCAAAAATTAAAATTCACATCTCACTGTTTGGTTTGCAGCCCACAGTCGTATTACAAAACGAAAGTGAATGTCTGCAGCCTCGTCATTCATCACGTAATTCAACCTTTTAAACTCCCTAAAACTTTATAAAACAACACCACCAAATCACATACTTCCCATGTCGTTGTTGCTCTGCAACCTCTGACAAAAGTGTCCAAATATCGCGTATAAATGTAAGAATGAACGTTGCGCTGGTGATTGTCAATGGAAGTCTATATGAGATACGGCGGAGTTTATTCCCCCAGCCGAAAATGCGTGACGTCACGCGCAATGGTTAATGGGTATTGCAAAGCTAACTCCGATGTGGTCACACAAGTGAGGGTTCAGTTGCGATTTAATTCACGTTGACCACCAATTTATCAAATTTTAATGCATCTCACTAACGCAATTTATAAAAATGCGAAATTATTTTTCGAACAATGCACAAACTGGAGATCAGCTCGTCTCAGTCGTCTGACACCATGTTCTCAAATTGAAATGAATATTTCCATTTATTTGGAAGCTGTTGATGTCTAGACGCGCAGTTTCTCTACTCCTGAGGTTTTCTGAGTCCAAAACGTGCAACGTAGACCCGTCTGACTATTTTTTCCTTTTTCAACTATTTGTTTCAACCAAAAAATCCCATGATTCGGAAACCGTTTTAATGCAGTATTTATACGTGATCTTAAACGTCTTGAACACGTCCTCTTGATCCCACATCGTGCTCCCTCAGCACACGGTTAATGTATAGGCTGAATAGCGTGGCGCTTTACGGTGGAAAAAAAAGTGTGAAATAACGTTGCAGTCTACCAATGCATCCCTGCACAGCACGTATCCCCGCCTCTTTCTTTACATTACGGGCGCGATTTAGAGCTTCGACTGACTGTCCAGCCACCCTGAAATAAGATCGTGTGCTGAATTAATCACCTCACAGTTTACCGGATAATTCCACATGAGGTTACCATGAATACTGCAACTGTTTCACAGTAATAGATGGCATCAAGCGGAGGGAAAAACCACACACCAGCAAGCACAGTCCGAAAGATAAAAGTATTGCCTTTGCTCCTAATTTGGAACTGCTGAGAACACCACTCAGTTGAAACATGATACTTGAACTAAACCTAATGTCACACAGTGCCAAAAGCAATTTACACAAGAAATACACTGAACACACACCATACTCATGTGAGTGTGCATGCCAAGAACCATATTCAACACTTTATTTCCGCATATTTACAATTATCAACTCACTGGAAAGTACACTCGGAAAAACAGAAAATAATTCATTTTTACAGCGCATACTCCCTTAAATCTGCTTTAATACAGGTTTAAAATGACTATTACAGTAAACACGTCACCTTTTTCTTCGCTGGAGCTAATCCATGCTGTGAGAATGTATGTATGCTTGCATAGATATGTGAGGGCAGTGAACTGCATGTTATCTTAGAGTGTTCGGGCAAATAGCTAAATATGTGTGAATGCTAGTGAAAGCATGTTTGCATGTATGTTATTGCATGTGCAAGTGAGCTACTGCTTGCGTGTCAGTGAGTGTGTGACTATATGAGTGCAAGATAACCCACAGGTGTGCGTGCACAAGTCAATGCTTTCGTGCATAACATGCAGCTGAACTCCTGCTGATGATGATGACTCAATAACAGAGTGGAGGAGTTTTTAATAGCAGGGGCTCCACAGTCAGCAATGCTGAGAGACGGGCCACAATCAGTAGGGCGTGGCCTTTTGGTACTCATGGAGGGGAACCAGTGAAACCCCACCCACCCAGTTCTGCAGCCACACCTGCTTCAGGCTCAGCTTCATGAAGATCCACCTGTGCTCCGCCGGCCACCTCCTCATCGCCGGGTGCCTGTCGCCAAACAGCCAAACAGAAGCTGTGAGATTATGTATGCATGATTATAATTTTCAGTTTTCTGAACTAAGCACTTTAAAGGTCCCCTATTATGCCACCATGTGCACAGCTAATTAGCCATTATGAGCCAGTTTAAAATCTCCCCTTCCTGACATCACTCGTTGGAGTGACCACCCAGAATAATGAAATCTGATTGATTGCTTGGCTCAAGTTGATCAGTTCTGCTTGCCTCTGATTGGTTACTTTCCCATGTGATGTTAAGAGGGGAAAGATTTTGAAATGGCTTGTAATAACTAACTGGCTGCGTACCCGGTAACATTATAGGGTACCTTTAATGGTGATGTCGCAATGACATCTGGTAATTAAAGGAAAGGATGTTCTCACAGGGAATTTTTCCGTAAATGTGTGAAAGGCCACTTTAAGATGGTGACCCCAGTTAACCACTAATTAGCTGCTCATCAGGCCAGATTGCTGGCTGAAGCACACTGGCTCAGTGCAATGTCACGCTGAAAGAGCCGCTAGTAGATCGAAGTGTTATTACTGCCATACTGGCCAAAGATCAAGGATTTGAATGGGAACCTTACAGAGGCTGCAGCCTGTCTGCTGTCACTGAGCCCCTACAGAATGCCAGCCTGACACATTAAATTATACCCGTGGTCTGTGGACAACATGCCTCAGAGTGCTGGGGCGCCCTACCCCAAACTGTTAGAAGAAATCCAAGCAATGAGATTTCAAATTTAAACTCACTGCCCTGCTCTCTGTCAGCCTGACATCCCTATACATACACATTCTCACATGCTAATGCTTCCTCATACCCTTACACCCTTAAACCTTCAACTTTAAATGACAACTCAGCCTCACACACTTCAGATTCATACTGTCTCATACACGCTCAGGCTCTGGACAGACCCTTACATGCTCACACACTCACATCCTAACATTCAGCCCTTGCACCTCAGCACAGCCTCAGCACTCAGCCTCAGACTGTTGTTCTCCAGCTCACACTCATTCACCTTGAAAACATGGCTTCTTTGGCAAACTCTACTTCCTCTTTCCCCACCTCCATCACCTGCCCTGATAGGGTAAGTCCAGCACACTGGGTATCTTCCACATCATATGCTTTTTCCCTGTATAGGCAGAGCACAGAATCACTAACAGTACGAGCAATATTGGAACACTAATGTCATGACCTGCCCACCTCCAAACTAAGTAATACCAATAGTAAACATGTAAATACAGACCACAATAAAGTTGGGATCATTCATCTATAAACATCTGTTGGTTTTGCACATTTTACAAAGTAAATATACATTTTCATTAGATAAAAGAATCACTGAAATATGCACACAGTCCGCTCCTCATGAGTCGTACCAATCAGGGAACAGCAATTCTGATTTGCGATACCTGCAGATTCCCTGCACATTGGAGAATGAAAGGGAGGCAAAAGGATTGCTTCTCAGGTCAATCACAGTGTTGTCCATCTCACTGACGCAGAAGTAGGGCACTCCTGTGCTGTTGTCGGAGGGGCCATCACTCATGGCAAAGACCTTCCCGTAAGGCACTCCTTTAATCTGTAAACATAGCCGAAGTAAGTACACATTTCACATGCTCTCAGTTATAAGAAGGGCTAGGCTCTTGCGGGAAGCTTCATATGATTACTTCGCTTGGACAGCATTGATCACTTCCATTTCATAAATATAAAACTGCACATACTATACAGTTCAGAGGCGCACATATGCTCTATATGAGCAATGTATGAATTTTGGGAATGTACAGTATGTAACTGTGCAATGTTGGAATGACAGTTCCCTACATTTTGCCTAAGGGATAACAAGAACGACAAATGAAATGAAATGACACGTATACTGCTATGCACCATGTCCAATGTGGAGATGGCGGCAAGAAAGCCCCAGTCGCTGTTATGAGCCACATATCGAGCAGTTTTCGCCGCATCTTCAGGCGGAGACAGAGCGCCTGCATTCCGTTTCGTCCCCTCTACCCGATACGAGAACATTCTGGGCGTCGTCGATGCTAGCTTATGGTCTTTGGTCTCCATCAGCGGCTCAGGACGTTTCCCCGCATCGTTGTCATGGGCAGAAGCAGGGAAAGCCTGCTTCCAAATACTGCCTGCACCAACGAGCAGAGCCGGCACCGCCTCTTCGTTTGAGGAAGCCTCCAGTTCTCCTTCGACGTCGTTAGTGACAGCCCAAGAGACCGAGTTCAGAATGGCGTAGCCTTCTAATTGGCGAAAAACCGCGGCAAGTATCACCAGGAAAAAGTTAAGCTCCATTTGCATCTTGCGGCCACTGATGCAACACTGATGTCCATGTGTTTACACTGAATTAACGCACCGATATGTTTCAGCGGTGGAGAGCGCGTCTTGCAGAGGACCGCCTGCGTAAACAGCGCCACGACTCAACACAACGGAAACGATATTTCAACAAAATCCTTGTAAATTTTCGCTGCAAGCGACGACTTTTATTATATTTGATTGCTTTCCACAAATTAATATTTGAATTTTGTAGATTGCCTATATGAACGCAATGACGGCAAATACTGGCTAAATTAAAATGCAGTGCAGGTTCTAACCAGCAGGAGAAAGTGAGCGGAAAGTACATGGTTTCAGCAGAAGTATTCAGACCAAACCCCGTGCCAAATTGCCTCTTCAGAAATGGAATCGGGTCAGTGTGCATGTCCAGATATACACGTTAATGGACAGATTGATAAAGCTTCCACCTTAATGGAGCAGTGTGTTGAATTTAGATTGATATTTTGGCAGAATTGAAGTATTACATTCATAACTAATTTTTAGTAGTGTATAATCACATGAAAACAATAGTCTTTGAGTGTCATTTCGCGAAGAAAAAGCCCTTTAAACCTACATGGGAGCGGGGAGCTTTTTCGTCAAAAGATGTGTAAAAATGCTGAACAGAGGAGATGCTGACGTTAATGCATCTTCTAAAAACAAATAATTGAATTGCTTTTGATTATCCCTTCTGAAAATTTCACATCGTACAAAATGTAATGTAAAAAGGACACACAATACATATGCCAATGTTATATTCCCCCTGCTTTTAATGGAAGGACACGTATAAAGCTCCCTGAAACTGAGTGTGGGACTCTGAGCCTGAGATAGAGAACAGAGCCCATATGAATAAGTGACTGTATGAGTGTGAGAACTGATCCAGGATCAGTTTTCAACCTCCTTGTTGACAGTGAATAAGGTAAAAATATGTATGGGAGAAACCTGACCCAACATTAGTATGCCCACACATTTTCAATAGATCTAGGTCCAGGTTCAAACTCATTCCCAAATGAAACATGCACAATTGAGCAGCCAGTGTTAGAGATTACCTTTATGGTTATAGAGCCTATAAGTTATATCCAAGAACAGACTGCTGAATGGTTAATCTTGTTTAAGCACTGTTCCACAGTTCTGTAGGTTGGTGGCTATTGTAGCCTGCTCCAGTGCTGTCTGCATAATAATGTCTAGTTGGCTGTACCTTCGTCCTGGAGCGATAGATTTCATTTGGTTCACCAAAGAGTACTGTAATGTGAATATAGGCCACTAAATGGCAGTATTTACCTTTTTTTTTTGTTAAGCCCAGACTGGAGATAGGTTTGGGCATGTTTTAGGCATGTCTGGGACAAGTCCCAGAGAAAAATAAAAAAAGCCTAAACGGTGGGAGGGGTCTGCAAAAGAGTAGAAAGGAGTAAAATTGAGACAGTAAAGTAGAAGGAGAAATTGCAAGGAGAAGGTTACATGTGACCAGACCTGTCATTCTGTTCAAGACCTGTGAAGGTTTTCGTGGATTTTTGCCTGTGTTGAAGTATTTTCCTCACCCAGGACATCACCAAGCAACCCACCAAAGGGACTGTAAATATTTCAGTTTTTGTATATGATCAATCTTGGTCTGTAGAGTAGAGTAGTTTGTTGTTAGTTGCCTTTGTTTAATTAAATGTGTTTAAGTTTTAAAATTTTTGTCTGTCATCCTTTGCTGTCGTTAATGTGTTACATTAATAAAGTTAAGATTATGGCAGAATATATTTCAGTACCTGTGTGTCACATCTTTAATTGTAGTCTCAGGGAAGGTGTTTTTCCTCGAGCTTGGCGAGCAGCTAAAGTAATCCCTCTCGTAAAGAATAAAAAGAATGCCTTTAATGGGTCCAATTGCAGACCAATCAGTTTACTTCCTGTGCTCAGTAAGATTTTGGAGAGAATTGTATTTAATCAAATATTGATATACTTTACCTCTAATAGAATAGACTCAATTTATCAACATGCCAATAAACAAGGCCACTCGACAGCGACAGCCCTTTCTCAAATGAATGGCTCAGTCATATGGATAACAGCAAAATCATAGGTGCTGTACTGATTGATTTCAGTGCTGCATTTGATCGAATTGATCATAGAGTTTTGCTAGCTAAACTCAGTGCATATGGGCTCAATCTGAATGCCATGGAGTGGGTAAAGAGCTATTTGTATTCTAGAATGCAATGTGTATATTTTAATGGTAACTTTTCCTCTTTTAGACAACTTGAGTGAGGCATTCCACAGGGGAGTTGCCTGGGTCCTTTATTATTTTCTATTTTCACGAATGATTTGCCTCTGGTTTTGAATAGTGCAACTATAACCATGTATGCGGATGATTCCACTGTGCATGCTGCAGCAGACATTTATAGTGAACTCAACTGTATCCTTCAGAAGGAACTTAACGCCGTCTCTGACTGGGTTGAAAACAATAAACTTGCACTTAATATGACAAAAACTAAATGTATCGCCGTCTGCTCTAATCCCATCCTCAGGAGGAATCTTCATCTCTCCTTATACATCAGAACACTGCTCTTGAGCAGGTGCGTAAAGTCAAACTTTTGGGTTTGACGATTGATGAGAAATTATCGTGGTCTGCACATATTGACAATATTGTTCATAAAATGGGCAGAGCCATTTCAGTAATTAAAAGATGTGCCATGTACCTGAATGATCACACTATAAAACTTGTCACTCAGGCACTTGTACTTACTCACTTGGACTACTGCCCTATTGTATGGTCTTGGACTTCAAAAAAAGATTTGCATAAACTTCAACTTGTACAAACCAGAGCTGCAGTTCTGGTCCTAGGCTGCCCTTTCAGAACCAGTGTTAAAAGCCTGCACTCAAAGCTCCAGTGGCTGACTGTGGAGAACCGGCTGTCATGTAACCTCCTTACTTTTTTTCATAATGTTTGTTTTTCACATAAGCCTGTATATTTTTTTTCTCAAATTTCTCATATTCATGAGACCCATAATCATCACACAAGACAGGTTACAAAGGATTTATTGGTTTTACCTTTTCCAAAATCATGCTTCATGCAAAAAACAGTTTTATACAGAGACACTGCCAGAAGCATTAAAACCACACAGTTTTAAAAATTATCTTAAAAATGAATGCCTTGATAGGCAATGACTTTAGAATATGTCCGTATTTATTTTTCTCCCTTTTCATGGATACTTTAAAAGTTTTACAGGGTTGTTATATCTGATTTTGTGATATTTGTTATTTTGCTGTTATTATGGTGTTGTGTTTATTTTGTTAGAGTTTTGTTGTTATGACTTTTTTCTTTATAATGATTATGATTATCAATATTTATTATTGATGTAATAGTTCATTTTATTGTATTGGACCCCAGGAAGAGTAGCTGCTACCTAGTGTAACAGCTAATGGGGATCTTAATAAAATCAAATCAAATGTCATAACAAATTGGGGCCATAACAGTACAGCCTGCATAACCCAAAGTATTTTGGGTCCCCCAGTGACAACTAATAGGTCTCTGGTCCTTTTTAGTAGTGGCCTAACAGCAGCAGATTAACTAGCTAAGAGACATCTAAGCTAAGAGGCTTCTTTAACTGCGTTTCATGCCACTTCGGCCTTCCCGTTGTCGCTGGGCGATGTAAAAATACCGCTGGCGCTCGCACAAGCCGCGCAGAAAGAGTTCACTTTTGATTCAGGTTCTGCAAATGCTGACCAGAGGAATGTGAAGGAAGCAGTTGATTCTGCATCGTAAAACATTGTGTACTCACCCTGAACTGCCTGTGTACTGCCCCAAAAACTGCCCGTGTACTCCCCAAAAACTGCTTGTGTACTCACCCAGAACTGCCCGTGTACTCCCCAAAAACTGCTTGTGTACTCACCCAGAACTGCCTGTGTACTGCCCCAAAAACTGCCCGTGTACTCCCCCAAAACTGCCCGTGTACTCCCCCAGAACTGCCCATGTACTCACCCAGAACTCCCCGTGTACTCACCCAGAACTCCCCGTGTACTCACCCAGAACTGCCTGTGTACTCCCCCAGAACTGCCCGTGTACTCCCCAAAAACTGCTCGTGTACTCACCCAGAACTCCCCGTGTACTCACCCAGAACTGCCCGTGTACTCCCCAAAAACTGCCCGTGTACTCCCCAAAAACTGCCTGTGTACTCCCCAAAAACTGCCCGTGTACTCCCCCAAAACTGCCCGTGTACTCCCCAAAAACTGCCCGTGTACTCCCCCAGAACTGCCCGTGTACTCCCCCAGAACTCCTCGTGTGCTCCCCCAAAACTGCCCGTGTACTCCACCAGAACTGCCCGTGTACTCACCCAGAACTCCCCGTGTACTCACCCAGAACTGCCTGTGTACTCCCCCAGAACTGCCCGTGTACTCCCCAAAAACTGCTCGTGTACTCACCCAGAACTCCCCGTGTACTCACCCAGAACTGCCTGTGTACTCCCCCAGAACTGCCCGTGTACTCCCCAAAAACTGCCCGTGTACTCCCCGAAAACTGCTCGTGTACTCACCCAGAACTCCCCGTGTACTCACCCAGAACTGCCCGTGTACTCCCCAAAAACTGCCCGTGTACTCCCCAAAAACTGCCCGTGTACTCCCCCAAAACTGCCCAGTACTCCCCAAAAACTGCCCTTGTACTCCCCCAGAACTCCTCGTGTGCTCCCCCAAAACTGCCCAGTACTCCCCAAAACTGCCCGTGTACTCCCCCAGAACTCCCCGTGTACTCACCCAGAACTCCCCGTGTACTCACCCAGAACTCCCCGTGTACTCACCCAGAACTCCCCGTGTACTCCCCCAGAACTGCCCGTGTACTCCCCAAAAACTGCTCGTGTACTCACCCAGAACTCCCCGTGTACTCACCCAGAACTGCCTGTGTACTCCCCCAGAACTGCCCGTGTACTCCCCAAAAACTGCACGTGTACTCCCCGAAAACTGCCCGTGTACTCCACCAGAACTGCCCGTGTACTCCCCCAAAAACTGCTCGTGTACTCACCCAGAACTCCCCGTGTACTCCCCCAGAACTGCCTGTGTACTCCCCCAGAACCGGCCGTGCCCTCCCCCAGAACTGCCCGTGCACTCCCCCAAAAACTGCCCGTGTACTCCCCCAGAACTGCCCGTGTACTCCCCCAAAACTGCCCGTGTACTCCCCAAAAACTGCCCGTGTACTCCCCCAGAACTGCCCGTGTACTCCCCAAAAACTGCTCATGTACTCCCCCAGAACTGCCGGTGTACTCCCCCAAAACTGCCCGTGTACTCCCCAAAAACTGCCCGTGTACTCCCCAAAAACTGCCCGTGTACTCCCCCAGAACTGCCCGTGTACTCCCCCAGAACCGCCCGTGTACTCCCCCAAAACTGCCCGTGTAATTCCCCAAAACTGCCCGTGTACTCCCCAAAAACTGCCCGTGTACTCCCCCAGAACTGCCCGTGTACTCCCCAAAAACTGCCCATGTACTCCCCAAGAACTGCCCATGTACTCCCCAAAAACTGCCCATGTACTTACCCAGAAGTGCCGCTGTAGTCCCCCAACACTGCCCATGAACTCCCCCAGAACTGCCGGTGTACTCCCCAAAAACTGCCCGTGTACTCCCCAAAAACTGCCCGTGTACTCCCCAAAAACTGCCCGTGTACTCCCCCAGAACTGCCCGTGTACTCCCCCAGAACTGCCCGTGTACTCCCCCAAAACTGCCCGTGTAATTCCCCAAAACTGCCCGTGTACTCCCCAAAAACTGCCCGTGTACTCCCCCAGAACTGCCCGTGTACTCCCCAAAAACTGCCCATGTACTCCCCAAAAACTGCCCATGTACTCCCCAAAAACTGCCCATGTACTTACCCAGAACTGCCGGTGTACTCCCCAAAAACTGCCCATGTACTCCCCCAGAACTGCCGGTGTACTCCCCAAAAACTGCCCGTGTACTCCCCCAAAACTGCCCGTGTACTCCCCAAAAACTGCCCGTGAACTCCCCCAGAACTGCCCGTGAACTCCCCCAAAACTGCCCGTGTACTACCCAAAAACTGCCCGTGTACTCCCCAAAAACTGCCCATGTACTCCCCAAAAACTGCCCATGTACTCCCCCAAAACTCCCCCTGTACTCCCCAAAAACTGCCCATGTACTCCCCAAAAACTGCCCGTGTACTCCCCCAAAACTGCCCGTGTACTCCCCCAAAACTGCCCGTGTACTCCCCCAAAACTGCCCGTGTACTCCCCCAAAACTGCCCGTGTACTCCCCAAAAACTGCCCGTGTACTCCCCAAAAACTGCCCATGTACTCCCCCAGAACTGCCGGTGTACTCCCCAAAAACTGCCCGCGTACTCCCCCAAAACTGCCCGTGCACTCCCCAAAAACCGCCCGTGTACTCCCCAAAAAGTGCTCATGTACTCCCCCAGAACTGCCGGTGTACTCCCCAAAAACTGCCCGTGTACTCCCCCAAAACTGCCCGTGTACTCCCCAAAAACTGCCCGTGTACTCCCCCAGAACTGCCCGTGTACTCCCCCAGAACTGCCCGTGTACTCCCCCAAAACTGCCCGTGTAATTCCCCAAAACTGCCCGTGTACTCCCCAAAAACTGCCCGTGTACTCCCCCAGAACTGCCCGTGTACTCCCCAAAAACTGCCCATGTACTCCCCAAAAACTGCCCATGTACTTACCCAGAACTGCCGGTGTACTCCCCAAAAACTGCCCATGTACTCCCCCAGAACTGCCGGTGTACTCCCCAAAAACTGCCCGTGTACTCCCCCAAAACTGCCCGTGAACTCCCCCAGAACTGCCCGTGAACTCCCCCAAAACTGCCCGTGTACTCCCCAAAAACTGCCCATGTACTACCCAAAAACTGCCGGTGTACTCCCCCAAAACTGCCCAGTACTCCCCCAAAACTGCCCATGTACTCCCCAAAAACTGCCCATGGACTCCCCCAAAACTGCCCGTGTACTCCCCAAAAACTGCCCATGTACTCCCCAAAAACTGCCCATGTACTCCCCCAAAACTGCCCGTGTACTCCCCCAAAACTGCCCGTGTACTCCCCCAAAACTGCCAGTGTAATTCCCCAAAACTGCCCGTGTACTCCCCAAAAACTGCCCGTGTACTCCCCCAGAACTGCCCGTGTACTCCCCAAAAACTGCCCATGTACTCCCCAAAAACTGCCCATGTACTCCCCCAGAACTGCCGGTGTACTCCCCAAAAACTGCCCGTGTACTCCCCCAAAACTGCCCGTGTACTCCCCAAAAACTGCCCGTGTACTCCCCCAGAACTGCCCGTGTACTCCCCCAAAACTGCCCGTGTACTCCCCAAAAACTGCCCATGTACTCCCCAAAAACTGCCGGTGTACTCCCCCAAAACTGCCCAGTACTCCCCCAAAACTGCCCGTGTACTCCCCAAAAACTGCCCATGTACTCCCCAAAAACTGCCGGTGTACTCCCCCAAAACTGCACAGTACTCCCCCAGAACTGCCGGTGTACTCCCCAAAAACTGCCGGTGTACTCCCCCAAAACTGCCCGTGTACTCCCCAAAAACTGCCCGTGTACTCCCCCAAAACTGCCCGTGTACTCCCCAAAAACTGCCCATGTACTCCCCCAAAACTGCCTGTGTACTCCCCAAAAACTGCCCGTGTACTCCCCCAGGACTGCCCGTGTACTCCCCCAAAACTGCCCGTGTACTCCCCAAAAACTGCCCATGTACTCCCCAAAAACTGCCGGTGTACTCCCCCAAAACTGCCCAGTACTCCCCCAAAACTGCCCGTGTACTTCCCAAAAACTGCCCATGTACTCCCCCAAAACTTCCCGTGTACTCCCCAAAAACTGCTCATGTACTCCCCCAGAAGTGCTCGTGTACTCCCCCAAAACTGCCCGTGAACTCCCCAAAAACTGCCCATGTACTCCCCAAAAACTGCCAGTGGACTCCCCCGCAACTGCCCAGTACTCCCCCAAAACTGCCCGTGTACTCCCCAAAAACTGCCCATGTACTCCCCCAAAACTTCCCGTGTACTCCCCAAAAACTGCTCATGTACTCCCCCAGAACTGCCGGTGTACTCCCCAAAAACTGCCCGTGTACTCCCCCAAAACTGCCCGTGTACTCCCCAAAAACTGCCGGTGTACTCCCCCAAAACTGCCCAGTACTCCCCAAAAACTGCCCGTGTGCTCCCCAAAAACTGCCCATGTACTCCCCCAGAACTGCCGGTGTACTCCCCAAAAACTGCCCGTGTACTCCCCCAGAACTGCCCGTGTACTCTCCCAGAACTGCCTGAGGGTCACAGTGATGAGCTCAAACACATTTGAGCGTCACATATCAAAAATGTTCGAAAAATGAAAACCAGCAGTGCGCTGAGATAAATGAGGGAGATGACCTGCCTTCGGAGTAGAATATCTTGACTTGCCTCATGGAGCCCTGTTATTAGGCCTTTCAGACAGCACTGAGATCAGCTGCAAAGGCACCAGAGAGATCAGATCTAATGGCAGCTTTGAGTAGGACCTTCTCACCCAATGACAGAGCTCAACTTCATTCATACCTTTTTGGCTGGAATGGAAGCAAATTCCTCCCTTTCTGGTGAAAAACGGCAAAAAGCCTCCACAAGAAAGGCAGCAGCTGGAGCAGCGAAGAGCTCATCAAATCAATTCCCATCATTTTAGCAGGAGATGTTGGACGAGCAGCTGTCCACATACTTTCGGCCATGTAATATACATTTAACAAAAACAAAAAATTTTTTTTTCAATTTAATCATTTATTGCCTTCTTATTTTTTTTTGTACTTTTTACACAATAATACAGAAGACGAAAGATAAACAGTTTGTCATCCAGACTGATGCAGTTTTTCAAGTCCTCCTTGGATTGGATGGTGCGAACAGCCAATGGTGATGTTTCTATCGCCGAGGTCTTTCAGCAGAAATCGTCGACGAAGTCAGCTCTACATTATCAGTTAGACGTGGTGTTATGATCGTGTTTTCCTGACACATCGGGACATTGAGTAAATTAGTTTTAGGTCCTCAGTCAACAGCTACAGTAGATTTTCATGACAGACTCTCCCTTCAGAACGTTATGATAAAAATGCGCAGACCAGTGTGTGAGAAGCACCGTCACTTTTCATGGTCTAGAAATAGCCACGGACGAATGAGAAATCTGCCTCTCTCCAGCGGGATGAATTTGTGGTTTACATCAACACTATCTGCCACTGCTTTGCTTCAAGAGAAAATAATTTTCCAACATTGGAGAAACGTGGAAAGGCTCTGAGCAGGGCATGCAGCGTTCTCAACTTGCGGGAAAGAAATCTCTTCCCTGTGGCACACAAACTGATGGCTGCCGCATCCAGTAATGCCAACTCACCTCTGTAACTAGCAGTGAGGGAGTCTCTCTCTCTCTCTCTCACACACACACACACACACACACACACACACACACACACACACACACACACACACACACACACACACACACACACACACACAGAGAGTCATAGTGGACGTGGCTGATCACATGCTGAGCTGAGAGACTTCTCATCTTCTCTCTACATCTTATAATCCATCTCTGTTTCTCTCAGTCCAGGGTTTTATCACTCCAGGCACGGGACTTTCGTTTGGCCAGCTCCATCCAAGATGGCTGCCCTTCGCCGGACCCAACAGGCGTTGCTGACGAGGGCTCAGGCCTCGTCGGCTGCTTGTCCTCTCTCGCTTTGCTTTCGGCTGGAGCGCTGCCAGGCGTTCCTTCTAAGGATAAAAAAAAGTCAAAGTTTAAGATGATTTCTCCAATAAAATATACAGGCACATTACAAACATACTGCACTTCAACAGACATGCGCACATTTACAGTGTAATAAAAAAAAGTATTTGCTTCCTTCCGAGGCTTGTCCAACTAAATTTAATGTAAGACAATAACAATGAGTGACTTCAAAGTTGGTATTATAATTAAGTGTTAACACGGACACTAACATTTAGAACTGTGATGATGCCAATTTTGAACTGAAGCCACTATTTACTTGGTTTACACTGACAATAAGTATCAACCAAGTTCAAAGATATTGTTATGTTTGGTGAAAACACGACACACACCAGCACTGAGTCTCCAGAACACCAACTTTGAATATGAAACACTAAGACTAAGTTCACACGAACACCTGGTCTACGCAGAGTTCAAAGTCAGAGTTTGGCATTTCTGTACACCAAGAGAGACATCAATGTTATTCAAATCTGAACTTGGTGAATATATCTGGTAGTTTTAAAGTCATCTTCATTTGCATTAACACTCAAACCTTAAGGATTAACAGGGGCAGGCGTTCAAAGCTGGTGTTTAATGCCACTGAATGCCATGTTGTTTAATCATTTCAACAAGCAACTGCAGCAAATGCAGTTGAAAAGGAACCCAAATCAGAAGCGTAATCCTGCTGAGAAGGCAGAATCAGTCGAATGCCATATGAGGCTTAAACTTCAGTTGGTTATTGGTGAATTCTCTGCACACAGGACTGCAGGAAACCCAGGTGCATCATGGGTCACGCACCTATTTTATCAGAGACCTGATTGCAACAACTGGGGAAACTGCTTGAACTTGTATCTCTCAGTCCTGAAGGTGTTACTTCGAGAGTCAGGACAATAAGTGATGTCGTCACACCTGGCGTTCGCACCATGTGTGGTGTTTACAAAGACTCAGCGTAGGAGACCTTAGATTAACACTTCACATAAACACTGACACCTGGTGTTGACACCAGTTGTTACAACAAGTGTTGATAGTGGCATTTACTTTCGCCTTGAGTTTTGCCATTCAGATTTGTACTGTAACACCTACACCGAATATTAACACCAACACCACATTTTGTCACCCAATGAGGCTTTTAAATCACTGTGGAGGATTTTTAGCATCACATTGGAGAGTTTTCGAGCATAAACTGCCTTTTCCAGACCCCCGTCTCTGCTTCTGAATCATATTCGGGTCAGCACTCTGACAAGGCCACTCCAAAACCTTCATTTTGTTTTTTTGACCCATTCAGAGGTGGACTTGCTTGCTTACTTTTGATCATTGTCCAGCTGCATAACCCAACTGTGCTTGTGTTTTAGGTTAAGAACAAATGGCCAGGTATTCTCCCGCAGGATTTTCTGCTCAAGAGTAGAATTCATGGTTCCATCAATTATGGAACTTGTCCAGGTCCTGAAGCAGCAAAGCAGCTGGAGACCATCACAGTACCACCACAGTGTTTGACTCGTGTTCTTACTGTAGAATGCTGTGTTAGCTTTATGCCAGATGTAACAGGAGCCTGTCTTCTAAAAAGTTTCACTTCTGACTCATCAGTCCACAGAATATTATGCAAAGTCTTATGGGTCATAACAATGTTTTTGGCAAATGTGAGATGAGCCTTTGTTTTCTTTTGGCTCAGTAGTGGTTTTTGCCTGGTAGCTCACCCATGGATGCCATTTTTGTCCACAGTCTCTTTCTCATTGTGGAATCATGAACACCGACTTTAACGGAGGCTTGAGAGCTCAGTTCTTAAAGTGATCTTTTGGGTTGTATCATGGCCTTCTGGGTGAGTCTGAAATGTGTTCTTGGATGAATTTTTGTAAACCGGCCTCTCCTGGGAAGGCTCATAACTGTCTCCAAGTTTTCTCCATTTATAGAGAAAGCCCTCACCATGGTTCACAGGAGTCCCAGAGCAATGGCGGAGCCAGAACTGGGAACTGAAGGGGCACAGAACATCCCTTTAAAACAATCATTAGTCCCGACCAGTTCTCAGTCATTTTCGTAATTAACAGATGGTTCACTCCGAGAGCACTCCACACTGTCACGTGCTGCTAGTTCTCCCTGCTTAAGTCAGACGACAATCATTCATTTGGATGCGTATTTCGTGCATTTAAATCAGCGTTATTCAAAACTGCATACCTGTCAACTCTCGCGCATATGGCTTGAGTCCTGCGCTTTTTGTATTTAATTGCCGAGTCCCACTTTTAAATCAACCGACGGTTTACCGAGAGAGAAAGGTGATATTTCACTGGAGTGTGGATCGGCCATAATTCAATCAAGGCAAATTTAAGAGATTCTCACACGGAATTGAAGTCTTTGTGCATGGATGTTTCTTCAGTTTTTAAACAATGCATATTAATGATCATGAAGCGCCAATTAAATCCCCTGATGTGCAGAAAAGGTAGCGCGGAGGTTTCAGAGCAGTTTTTTTTCCAGTAAAGCTTGGGCCTAGTAATAAGGACTGAATTTAACCCGTTATTTTGTTGCTGTTAGATCACATGGGGAGAGAAGTCGTGTCTTCAATTGCCAATGGATGATTAATATAATTGGAAAACGCATCAATAAAGGAAAATCATTGAGAGCTAAATGAGAAATAGCCAGGACTAATTGTTGTAATAAAGGGATGCTCTGCGCCCCCCCAAATCCCAGCTCTGGCGCCGCCACCGTCCCTGAGCCTCAGAAATGGCTTTGTACCCTTTCACAGATGTCAATGACTGTGTCACATGTGCTCCTGAATTTCTTTAGATGATGGCATCATGTGGTGTGTTTTGCTTACATCACACTGCCAGACAGGTTATGTTTAAGTGATGTTCAGATTCAATAGGATGGGCAGTAATCATGCAAGCGGTGTCCTCTGAAATTGAACCCAATTATCAATCACATTTTTTTAATTGCTTGATTTACTTTTTCACATGGGGCCTGGTAGGGTTAGATAACTTTTTTCCATTAATAAATTAAATCATCATTTAAAAACTGCACTTTGCGTAAGCTCAGGTTATCTTCCAGCAATATTAAAACAAGAGTTGTCAGAAAGACAACAAAGCTCGCCGGGGGGGCAAGGTTAAAGTTTTTCAGCACGCGGACGGACGCGGACGCCGGGGGTACGACAATAGCTCTCCGGACATTCGTCCCGGCGAGCTAATTCGTTTGATGATTGAGAAACATGCAAAAATAGAAGATATCAGGAAGGCAGCAAATTTTCATAGCACAGTATGCGTGCGTGATATGCAAGTGTTTTTGTGTGTGAACATGATTTACTTGTTTGTGTGTGCGTACAGTGTAGACTATGTGTAGTGTGTGCAAATATTTATGCTCATGTCCATATGTGCGTGTGTTGATGCGCATGAGAGCAATGTCGCAGTACATGTAGTACGTGTGTGTGTGTGTGTGTGTGTGTGTGTGTGTGTGTGTGTGTGTGCGCGCGCGTGTGTGTGTGTTTGAGAGAATCTGTACCTGAAGCAGGGACCTTACAGGTTGCTCTGCCCTCTGTCCTGGTTTCTGCTTTGTGTGGATGAGTAGCTGCCGTGCTGTGTGTCTCAGCGGTGGCTGACTTCGGTTCTGTCTGCAGGGACACAAAGAAGCCAATGAACTCAGATCAGAACGTCAGCTTTTCCCCTATATTTCCACAAGAGGGCGCATGTATGCTGAACAACACCTGCAATATAAAACTGCAAGGTAAGTCTTGTTTCTCCCCTCAGTCATGTAAGTGACCGCTGTGACGATACACACCGTTCATCCCAATAACCACCCTCCGCCCTGCGGTCTTCCTCAAAGTGGGCATTTATATGACAAACGAGAAAAGCGGACAGGAAATGCGAGCCTTTGGTTCGAACTTCTGCAGGGTGAATCAAAATTTTCAGAGCAGAATTTAGATAGTTAAGCCTTATATACACCATTTCCGAAACTCTTGCTAAGACAGCATTGCTTAATCTCAGGTCACTCTTATGTCATTTCAGAATCACGTGAAACGTCACGGTAACGCTGGATTTATGGTTAATCATGTTTACACCATGACTCAGTATTCAATGTCTGTAAAACCAAAAACTTATTCTATCAGCTAGATTTTTTCCCTAACTTTACAAGTAAAACATGAATTTACCTAAACAGAATTATTTTGTGTTCTGTACACATGTTGTAAGCATTGGTGTGGTTTGGGTTACTTTGACCTTATGAGTAGTAATTTCATAAAACCATCATGTAGATCTGTTTTCTTAGTGCTGCCTCAGACTGGTGGCATGTTCAAATTAATTTCTCGTTCATCTCACATCTGATCAAATTCATTTTGGTATAATCATGTAAAATCGATGCTTGACGTATAAGGGAAGGATGGGGGAGTTGTGTTTTATTTACTTGGTCATTAAAATGGGCAGTAGAAAGGCGTAAATGAGCCAAGAGGAGATTGTAACTGAAAGTGTTACCGAATCTTATGTAGTTTAACACTGCGGGGATCAAACGAACCTCAAACTAAAAATGGTTTATTAATTTGAACACAATACAAGGGTTAACAATCTTCAGCACTGTGTGGTATGATGCAGGCTTACAGGAGGGGCGCATCAGTGGTGCATTGGGGCACCTGTGAGCACATGAAGAACATGTGAGAAATGGGACACCCTGCGGCTTTGCACACATATGCAGGTACAAGGGCGCAAATGTGAATACTGGGACAAGGGGACAGTATTCCTGAATTGACCACATCACTGAAAGAGGACATAGTCACTGGACCATAGATAAGCCATGTAAATTATTGACATTTTTGATTCTAGTGTCAGTCTGACAGCTCCCTAAGGGGCTGATGACACAGAACGCACTTTATTGGTGTGGGGCGCCCCTTTTGTGAATATTCTCGACGAATAGATGCGTTCTGGACGCTGCTTTTGCTCACCGGGCGCCTCGCGTTTAAGCGTCCCAGACGCCTCACTGTTATTTGATGTGCTTCGTATCAAACAGTCCTATTTTGAGGCGCCTCCAGAAAAAGGCGCTTCGCATCAGTCAGTCTTTTCCAGGCTGTCTAATCACGTGAAAAAAACTTAAATCAGTTCAATGACCAGTTCGTTGAAACAGTTAATTTCAGATGTTCGCAAAGATGAGTGACAGGAACGTTACTGAGCACCACAGAAAAGACGCGTCCAGTGCCTTTTTACAACGTTGTCTTTAAAATAACAGGTCAGAGGCGCCTGGCGTTTCCACGCCGATAAAGCACGTTTGGTGGGATTGGCCTCTAAAGGGGCTGAGTCCCAGCAATGGCTCCGGCAATTTAAAAGCATTTCACTGACTTAAACTCCTCGTTGTCTGAAATGTTTGACCGGAGACTTTAGAGTGGTGGTGCTTACTTTGGCCCTTGAAGAGAAGGACCGGTCAGTCCTCCCAGGTTTTTTGTCAGCAGAGGGCACTGTGCTCTCTGGCAGTGGCGTCTTTTCACTCTTCTTCTTCTCTGACTGTGCTGCCCAGCGTTCTGACAGGCTGCCCCTCTCTGCTGCCCCCGGCTGGGCCTTGTCGCCCCTCCCTGATGGTGTGGTCTGAGGGGGGTGCTGTGGGGCAGGGCCGGGTGAGGGAGAGGGGGGCGAGGGATTCGGGGCGGGTTTCGGTGAGGGCGCAGCTGCAGTAAACTCCCGCGGCAGCTTGCTGTTGAACATCTGCTGCCGACTCCTGGTTTTCTCCCTTGCCGCGGTCTTCCAGGCTGGCTCCGATGCCACAGGCTCCGCCTCCTTGGGTGGGGCTGTCACTGTTTTGAGGGCTGGACCTTCAAAAGTGAAATTGAAAGAGTTTAAGGAGGTCTCTCAAATACTGGTGAATATTTTACACCCTCTCAGCAGATCCCTGAGAATTTTCACAAATCATCAAAAATTTACAATAATATGAAAATAATTTTGTCTTCAACACAGGTGGAAATTCATCAGAATTTTTGTGCCAGGGTTGGAATATTTCAGATGAAATATTTAATCCTGGCCTTGAATTTTCAGGCAGGGGGGAAAAAAAAATTAGTCCTTTTTTTGACCACGTCATCAGAAATCCAATTCTCCCTCACCCTTTTAAAAAACTTTCAAGGGGAACTGTAGCAATCAATAATCAGTCAAAAATAATCGATCAGAAATGCACAGCTTCTGCTTGTATTTATTGCCTTTTTCTCACAAAAAATATAAATACAGAACAGATGAATTAGCTGTATTTTACAGTTATGGATATCCCTGATGGCGGCATCAGATGAGACGTCAGATTGTTGATGCAGCCGTGTATAATTTCACATGCAGGCATAGAGCCCCTGTCCAGAAGGACGAGATCATCAATTGCATGATTTTATCTAACCACCTAATATTTTCCTCATATGGGTCATGTATCACACCCCCTTCACACGTGATCGTTTGGATTTGGGGTCTGTTTTAGCCTCTTGAACTCGAACGCCCAGCAGCAGCGGAGCATCTCACAGCAAACACCATGCAAGGCAGCTGATATCTGTGTAGATATGTAATCATATTATTTACATGCTTAACAGGAAGAAACTTAGCTAAAATAGCTATTTTTTGTTAACAATTATAACTAGCTATAAAACTGCGCTGAAAAAATTGATGTCAGCTAATTACCAGCAAGTTTGGACAGCTTCCATCATTTTGGCATTATTAGCTTACCTTAAATCTATTCCAGTGTACTTTGCATAACTACTGTTCAAGCCATTTATTTAGCCAACTGACAGGTAAAAACCAATACATGGCCTATAATGATTAAATAGCGCTAAAGAGAGGCAGACAGACCTAACCTTCCTAGATTGAAAGAATGCCAATAATCTGAATAATCAATAATAAAAAATGTCCTCTGAATTCCACCTCTCACTGCTGAATTTTTATATATTAGTCTAATTCAGATTTATTGAAAATTAATTCATTTTAAGCTGGCCCTGGTTTTTAAGCATCTAAAAATATACGCAAAGTGGAAAAGATTTTATGAAGCATTTCGAATGTGAATGTGAGAGCGAAATTACTTCCACATTGCACAAAATAGTGAAATGCACCAAAAACCTGGCAAACACATTCAGGCAAATCTGTGCTGCAAATGTTTAGCATTTTTTTGTTTGATAATTGAAAATGATTAATTAAAAACAAAGAAATTCATAGCTCTTGATTTTGGTTACTTTTGAGTGTCTAAATAGCCTTCAGTGAAGATGGAAAACATTTTGTTTAAGCATAGTGAACGTGACATACAACCCCATTCCAGAAAAGTTGTGACAGTGCTTAAAATGTAAAGAAAAATAGAATGCAACTATTTGCAAATCATTCCAACTCTGTATTTAATTGAAAATAGTGCAAAGACAACACTTCAAATGTTAAAAGTGAGATATTTATTTCTTTTTTGAAAAACATCTGCTTGTTTAGAATTTGATGCCAGCACCACATTTCAAAAAAGTTGGGGCAGGGGCTACAAAAGACTGAATGATGCAAAAAAAAAAAAAAATACACCTGGTGGAACGTCACATGGCAAATAAGGTAAACTGGCAAATGGTCAGTAACATGACTGGGAATAAAAAGTCTTTCAGACATAAAGATGGCAAGGACTTCACCACTCCAGAAAAGACTGTATGGGCAAAAAGTTCAATAATTTAAAATATCATTTCTTAATGTAAAATTCCAAGGACTTTGGGGATTTCATCCTCTACAGTACATAATATTATCAAAAGAAATCAAGGGACAAGACTGAAAATGAATATTGAATGGCTATGATCTTCAGGCCCAAAGGCAGCACTGCCTAAAAAACAGATGGGATTCTGAGGTGGAAATCACTGTATTGGCTCAAAAACTCTTCCGTAAACCATTGTTGGTGAACACCATTTGTCCCTGCATCCATAAATGCAAGTTTAAACTCTGCTATGCAAATATTAAACCAAGATCCAGAAATGCTATGGCTTTCTCTGGGTCTGAGCTCATTTAGGATGGACTGAGGCAAAGTGAGAAACTGTCTTGTAGTCTGCCCAATCAAAAATGAGAAATTCTCTTTTTGGAAATCATGAATACAACATCCTGTGACCTAATGAAGAGAGGGACCATCCAGCTTGTTATCAGTGCACAGTTCAAAAGCCGGCATCCATGATAGTATGGGGGTTCATTATTGCACATGGCATGGGAAACTTGCACATCATTAATGCTAAACAATATATAGGTTTTAGAGTTTCATATACTGCCATCCAGACATCTTTGAAGGAAAAAGCCTAGCTTATTTCGGCAAAACAATGCCAAAGGCAACATTCTGCACCTATTACAACAACATGGCTCCGTAATAAAAAGGCTGGGTGCTAAACTGGCCTGCCTGCAAGCCAGAACTGTCACCCACTGAAAATATTTGGCGCATTCTGAAAAAAAACAATGACAAAGGAGTCTGCGAAGTGTTGATCATCTGAAAGCTTTTATCAAGCAAGAAAACAAAAGCATTTTGCTTCCAAAACTACAGCAGTCTGTTATCACAGTTCCCAAACGCTTTCAGAGTATTGTTGAAAAAAAGGTGAAGCAACCCAGTGGAAAATATTTTCCGTCTCAGCTTTCCTGAAATATGTTGCTGTCATAAAATTCAAACTGAGAAAAAAAAAAAAAAAAAAAAACAATTAAATTTCTCATTTTCAACATTTGATATGTTGTCTTTGCACTATTTCAATTAAATATAGGGCGTAAATGATTTCTCTGTTTTCATTTACATTTTATATAGCGTCCCAACTTTTCTGAACATTAGGTAGTATAATTAGCGCATTCGCATGCAGCGGCAAAATGTAAAACTAGAAAAAAATCCAGCAAACACGTTCAGGCAAATTTGTCATACAATAAATACAATGTGATACAATAACTCAAATAAAAGGCAGCAACTCTACAGATTCTAACCATACAGGTTTTATTGCAATATGACTAAAACGTACTGAATTAGCACCCAAAAAGACAAAATGCTCTTCGAACAGCCATAACCATAAATTATGTCTGACCTTAGCTATCTTACGATCTAAGTTGTGGTCGACGGCATAACGATTCTGCATAAATTTATTCCCAAGTCTCTCTGCTGCGTTGGATCGGTTGCTGACTTTTCTCAGGCAATTTACTCCGTGTAAGACAGTTCCTCCGAAATGAGCACCATATCAACGATCTGACATCAAAACGGGGTTTCCCCCAGAGAGCTAAAGGTCAAATGGCGCAGCCCATGAATTATTTGAAGTTCTATTAAAATACGGATTTCAGAGTTGGTGCGGGACAAACACTAGTAAAAGTGATTCCACACAATTTTAGCGAAAATGTTACTGATGTTGTGCAAATATCTGACTGGTACAGTTCCCCTGTAAAGGAAGTGTTCACACAGGAGCTTTGATTTATGACAGTTAAAGTGAGTTAATGCCAAAGTGAGACAAAGTTGAGTCATGTGATTTTGACTACAAATTTAATTGGCAAACCAGAAAGAGAGAAAATTTTCATCTGATCTCAGCCAACAAAATAATTCACATCTTCAGATTTCCCTTTGTATTACCTGTATCTGACAAAGGATCTGATGGTAGTTCGACATCTGGAGAACATAAAACAAAGTGCTTCTTGTACAAAATAGTGAATCATTTTAAAAGTTTAAGTTGGAAACCTTATGAAGTTAGACCATAATAGCATAAGAAATAATTTGCTCACTGCCAGTAGAGGCCCATTCTTTCTAAAATAAACCTAAACCCATTAAATCAACAGTGCATCATAGACTCAAGGTATTTTGAAGAGGAAGATCAGTTCCTTTGTTTCATGCCCAACTTTATTATAACAGTTTGTAGCCATCCATATTACCCAAGCTTTAGAAAGGCTCCACATAGCATTGTGCCAAGTGCTGTCCTGATGTCCAAACTCAGCAAGCAAGGCTTCATGTTGGAACAGACTTACCCCCAAACTTTGGGTCCCTCGGCCTTTCTATGTTCGTGGGATCACTCTTAGTGGAGCTGGAGCGGGTGGTACCGGGGCCAGCAGGAGATGCGGACGGGTCAGAGTTCGAAGACGTGCGAGTTCTGTGCAGGGAAGGCTTGAGGCAGGAGTGTTCTGAGGCAGTGACCTTGTCGTCAGTCTCCTGCCTCTGGGACTGGGAGTCTGGTGTCGCCATGCTGTGCTGCTGCAGAGGGTCAGGGCTTTTAGTCGGGGTCAGAGCCTGGGGGTCGCGTGACTGGTCCAGGGGGTTACCTTTGGGATCACTTGACTGCTTAAGGGGGCCACCTTGGTGGTCCCGTGATTGGCCAAAAAGACAGCTCTGGGTGCTGCGTACCCGGCTCAGGGAGCTGCTTTGGGGGTCCCGAGGTTTGCTTGGTGGATTGCCCTCAGCACGAAGGGTCTGGGATTTGAGGTCCAGATTTGGGACCTCCTTCTGGCGAGACTTAGTGGATTGGGAGGTGGAGCGCAGCCTGACGCCAAACACACCCCTGTCTTCCTTCTCTCCCTTGCACTGCTCCTCTGATGGGGTGCTACAGGTCTGTTTTAAGTCCTTCTCTTCCTCTGCACCACTCGCCACAGTCTCCACAGCCACGGGCTTAACCATGGGATCCACACCCTTGTTCCCAGTTACCCGTGTTGGGCTGCTGGTGGCGGTGCTGTCCTTGCAATTGGCAGTAGGGTTAGTCGTCCCCTGAAGGCAAGCCATGTTCCTTGACTGGTCTCTGGGTTTAGTTTCCTCTGAAGCTGTCACGATCGGCTCCTCTCGCCTGGAGAAGAACAAGGTCTTCGAAAGCACACCTCCCTCGGTCTTCGATCCTGACGCAGCACTCGGGGACTGTGATTTAGGTTTAGCCTCCTCTGGCTTACACGCCTGAATCTCTTGGGAGTCAGAGGAACCCGTCGCCCCTCCCTTCTCCTCCCTCCCCAGCAGGCTGTCACCCCTGGGCCGCTCCCAGGCCGACGCTATGGAGAAACGGAATGAGCCAGAATTAGGCCTCTGATGTTTCCCATTATTGACGCCCATGGGTGGTGGCTGGTGTTCCAAGCCAGCAGATGGAGTTGGGACAGACTCCGAAGGCTTTGGATTAAGGCATTCCGGCTGGGTTTGCTCTGTTACATTCCTTTTAAGGGAGGAAGTCCTTGGAGATGCGCATGGCAAAGCAGCAGTCTCAGGAGTGGGGATAGGCTGTATTTCGGGTGACGTCTGAGGCTGGATTGGCTCTTGGACACTCCTTTTAGGAGATTTAGGCAGGCTGTTTCGCGAAACAGACAAAGGATCCGCAAGGCTGCGACCGGGGGTGGGGGAGTGTGCCAGCAACTGTTTGGCTTCCAAGGGTCGCTGCTGATCATGTGAATTATGCCCAGGTTCCACCTGCCCCTCGAGCTCCTTCGAGTCAACTGAAGGCATCTGTGAGGAACTGAGGTCCCTTGAGTCTGAGTCTGTGAGCTCCATTTCAAACACCTCCACAGACTGACCCATCTTCCCCACCATGGGGTCTCTCTGCACTCCCCCGTCCCCAGACCTAATCACCAGAGTGGAGTGAGAGCGGAAGCGGAGCGCATCTTTAGAGACCTTGCCCTCCTCTTCTTCATCTTTTTCTGCTAGGCCATCATCCAAAGCGTTCAGACTTTCAGATCGTGGTCGGGAGGAACTCTGCTCACAGAGATGGAGAAGTAGGAAGAGAGAGCGAGAGAAAGTAAGAATGAGTGGGCTAATTGTGCTACATTCCCCATGTTAAGATGAATTTATGACTCAGCCAGACAACAGTCTCAGGTTTGCTGGTTCCATCCCCAGGTGGAGCAGCCTTGACTACAGCAGAGAAGAACCTGCAGTATCGACTGAGCTCCATTATAAATGTCCAGAAGCATGAATTAGCAGTTTCACTGAGCACTGCATATGGCTAACTGCAAGAGAGAATCCGTAAAATTGTTGACTGTAGGTATGTCTCACCGAGGGAAGTCTCCGGCCTTTGGCGCTGGCTCTCTGGTTCCTGGGTTTGACTGACAGGCGATGACGAGCAGCTGAGCTGTCCAGGCAGGGCGTGAACTGGGCAGGTCCATCAAAGTCCACACCCAATGTGGCGGCAGTAGTGGTGGTGTGGTTGGGCTTAGTCCTTGGGGAAAGGGGGCGAGATGGAGGCTCGGAGGAACCCTTACGACACACATAGACACAAAACTGATCTGAGACCAAATATCCTCCTGGACCAGAACCACAAGAAGATGTGTAAGTGATAAGACAGGATATTCACAGATTTGATACAACCCGAAGTAAATGCAGGTAATCAGTATAGACTATAGCCAAAACCATGCTGCTTTGCTCGGGTAATACTTGTGTATCCCACACTACTTCCCAGCTAATTCACCAATTTTCATTTTCCATACCTTTGTGACCTTCAAAAATCAAATCCATAAGTAACAGCTGAACACAAAGTTTAGTTAATGGATGGCATGTAAATGATGTTATGAAAGAATGTGATGCCCCCTCACAGGACGCAGGAAGCACCATTACCTGCTCCTCTTCCTCACTTCCTGTTCCCGCTAAACTCAGAGAGCTAAGGTTTCTGTGAGAGTCAGGGAACTGCAAGTGGATTGGGGGAGAGGTTTCAGTGTCACACAATGGCTGATGGGAAAGACAGTATTAGCTCACAGACAGAGAAAAGGGACAGACACAGCCCTGTGGGATACAGCATGACTGATCCTGCTACAGACATGCAGTAAATCAGATGTGACAGATCTCTTCCCAGCAGACGTAATCCTCCAGCATCAGATCAGTTGCAGCTGGACCTACAATATATATACGCCAACTGATGCTACACCACAACCTTGTACATGATGGGAATGACAGTATTGATGCGAGAGGACTGAATCAAAGTGACATATAATATATGTATGACCACAAATACGGCATGAGAGCTTAGCCATCTGATGAGCTTGTGTTGCAGGCATGATGTGTTGGTAGAGTGTCAGGGTGACACGTGTTGATATTTGTGGCGATTGCCGCTGTGGTCACCTTTGAGGTACCCTGACCCTCGGGCAGGGAAAGGGAGATTTCTGGGGGGCTATTAGGCAGTCCATCATCCTCGGAGTTCAGCCCGGCATCCTCCGCACGTGTCCCAGGGAGAGAAAGGGGGGACGGGCCCAGACGCAGATTCTGCTGCTGTAACTTCATCTGACCAATTAGAGCAAAGCAAACAGTGCCATTAGGTTCATCTGACCAACCAGTGGCATGGAGGGGAGGTGCCTTGAGTTCCTAAGAGCACCGCACAATACACTCCTCTCAGTGCTCTCTCCCAGCCCAACACACTCATCTCAGTGCTCTCTCCCAGCCCAACACTCTCATCTCAGTGCTCTCTCCCAGCCCAACTCACTCATCGCAGTGCTCTCTCCCAGCCCAACTCACTCATCTCAATGCTCTCTCCCCAGCCCAACACACTCATTTCCGTGCTCTCTCCCAGCCCAACACACTCATCTCAGTGCTCTCTCCCAGCCCAACACACTCATCTCAGTGCTCTCTCCCAGCCCAATACACTCCTCTCAGTGCTCTCTCCCAGCCCAACACACTCATCTCAGTGCTCTCTCCCAGCCCAACACTCTCATCTCAGTGCTCTCTCCCAGCCCAACTCACTCATCTCAATGCTCTCTCCCCAGCCCAACACACTCATTTCCGTGCTCTCTCCCAGCCCAACACACTCATCTCAGTGCTCTCTCCCAGCCCAACACACTCATCTCAGTGCTCTCTCCCAGCCCAACACACTCATCTCAGTGCTCTCTCCCAGCTCAACACACTGCTCTCAGTGCTCTCTCCCAGCCCAACACACTAATTTCAGTGCTCTCTCACAGGCCTAAACAATCATCCAAGTTCTCTCAAAACCAACATCCTCCCAATGCTCTCAACCAGCCCAACACACTCATCCTAGTGCTTTGGAGCCCAACACCATCCTCACAAAGCTCTCTCCCAGCCCAATACACTCATCCCAATGCTCTCTCCCAGCCCAACACACTCATCTCGGTGCTCTCTCCCAGCCCAACACACTCCTCTCAGTGCTCTCTCCCAGCCCAACACACTCATCTCAGTGCTCTCTCCCAGCCCGTACGCACTCATCTCAGTGCTCTCTCCCACCCCAACACACTCATCTCCGTGCTCTCTCCCAGCCTAACACAATCATCTCAATGCTCTCTCCCAGCCCAACACACTCATCTCAATGCTCTCTCCCAGCTCAACACACTCATCTCAATGCTTTCTCCCAGCTCAACACACTCATCTCAGTGCTCTCTCCCAGCACAACACACTCACGTCAGTGCTCTCTCCCAGCCCAACACACTCATCTCAGTGCTCTCTCCCAGCCCGACCGCACTCATCTCAGTGCTCTCTCCCAGCCCAACACACTCATCTCAGTGCTCTCTCCCAGCCCAACACACTCATCCCCTTGCTCTCTCCCAGCCCAACACAATCATCTCAGTGCTCTCTCCCAGCCCAACACACTCATCCCAATGCTCTCTCCCAGCCCAACACACTCATCTCAGTGCTCTCTCCCAGCCCGACACACTCATCCCAATGCTCTCTCCCAGCCCAACACACTCATCTCAGTGCTCTCTCCCAGCCCAACACACTCATCTCAGTCCTCTCTCCCAGCTCAACACCCTGCTCTCAGTGCTCTCTCCCAGCCCAACACACTCATCTCAGTGCTCTCTCCCAGCTCAACACACTCATCTCAGTGCTCTCTCCCAGCCCAACTCACTCATCTCAATGCTCTCTCCCCAGCCCAACACACTCATTTCCGTGCTCTCTCCCAGCCCAACACACTCATCTCAGTGCTCTCTCCCAGCCCAACATACTCATCTCAGTGCTCTCTCCCAGCCCAACACACTCATCTCAGTGCTCTCTCCCAGCTCAACACACTGCTCTCAGTGCTCTCTCCCAGCCCAACACACTCATTTCAGTGCTCTCTCACAGGACTAAACAATCATCCAAGTTCTCTCCAAACCAACATCCTCCCAATGCTCTCAACCAGCCCAACACACTCATCCTAGTGCTTTGGAGCCCAACACCATCCTCACAAAGCTCTCTCCCAGCCCAATACACTCATCCCAATGCTCTCTCCCAGCCCAATACACTCATCCCAATGCTCTCTCCCAGCCCAACACACTCATCTCGGTGCTCTCTCCCAGCCCAACACACTCCTCTCAGTGCTCTCTCCCAGCCCAACACACTCATCTCAGTGCTCTCTCCCAGCCCGAACGCACTCATCTCAGTGCTCTCTCCCAGCCCAACACACTCATCTCCGTGCTCTCTCCCAGCCTAACACAATCATCTCAATGCTCTCTCCCAGCCCAACACACTCATCTCGATGCTCTCTCCCAGCTCAACACACTCATCTCAATGCTTTCTCCCAGCTCAACACACTCATCTCAATGCTCTCCCCCAGCTCAACACACTCATCTCAGTGCTCTCTCCCAGCACAACACACTCACGTCAGTGCTCTCTCCCAGCCCAACACACTCATCTCAGTGCTCTCTCCCAGCCCGAACGCACTCATCTCAGTGCTCTCTCCCAGCCCAACACACTCATCTCAGTGCTCTCTCCCAGCCCAACACACTCATCCCCTTGCTCTCTCCCAGCCCAACACACTCATCTCAGTGCTCTCTCCCAGCCCAACACACTCATCCCAATGCTCTCTCCCAGCCCAACACACTCATCTCAGTGCTCTCTCCCAGCCCGACACACTCATCTCAGTGCTCTCTCCCAGCCCAACACACTCATCTCAGTGCTCTCTCCCAGCCCAACACACTCATCTCAGTGCTCTCTCCCAGCTCAACACACTGCTCTCAGTGCTCTCTCCCAGCCCAACACACTCATCTCAGTGCTCTCTCCCAGCTCAACACACTGCTCTCAGTGCTCTCTCCCAGCCCAACACACTCATTTCAGTGCTCTCTCACAGGCCTAAACAATCATCCAAGTTCTCCCCAAACCAACATCCTCCCAATGCTCTCAACCAGCCCAACACACTCATCCTAGTGCTTTGGAGTCCAACACCATCCTCACAAAGCTCTCTCCCACCCCAACACACTCATCCCAATGCTCTCTCCCAGCCCAACACACTCATCTTAGTGCTCTCTCCCAGCCCAACACACTCATCTCAGTGCTCTCTCTCAGCCCGACACACTCATCCCAATGCTCTCTCCCAGCCCAACACACTCATTTCCGTGCTCTCTCCCAGCCCAACACACTCATCTCAGTGCTCTCTCCCAGCCCAACACACTCATCCCAATGCTCTCTCCCAGCCCAACACACTCATCCCAATGCTCTCTCCCAGGCCAACACACTCATCTCCGTGCTCTCTCCCAGCCCGACACACTCATCCCAATGCTCTCTCCCAGCCCAACATTCTCACCTCCGTGCTTTCTCCCAGCCCAACACACTCATCTCAATGCTCTCTCCCAGCTCAACACACTCATCTCAATGCTCTTTCCCAGCCCAACACACTCATCCCAATGCTCTCTCCCAGCTCAACATACTCATCTCAGTGCTCTCCAGCACAACACAGTCATCCCAATGCTCTCTCCCAGCCCAACACACTCACCTCTGTGCTTTCTCCCAGCCCAACACACTCATCTCAATCCTCTCTCCCAGCTCAACCCACTCATCTCAATGCTTTCTCCCAGCTCAACACACTCATCTCAATGCTTTCTCCCAGCTCAACACACTCATCTCAGTGCTCTCTCCCAGCACAACACACTCACGTCAGTGCTCTCTCCCAGCCCAACACACTCACGTCAGTGCTCTCTCCCAGCCCAACACACTCATCCCAATGCTCTCTCCCAGCCCAACACACTCATCTCAGTGCTCTCTCCCAGGCCAACACACTCATCCCAATGCTCTCTCCCAGCCCAACACACTCATCCCAATGCTCTCTCCCAGCCCAACACACTCATCTCAGTGCTCTCTCCCAGCCCAACACACTCATCTCAATGCTTTCTCCCAGCTCAACACACTCATCTCAGTGCTCTCTCCCAGCCCCACACACTCATCCCAATGCTCTCTCCCATCCCAACACACTCATCTCAATGCTCTCTCCCAGCTCAACACACTCATCCCAATGCTCTCTCCCAGCCCAACACAATCATCTCAATGCTATCTCCCAGCCCAACACACTCATCCCAATGCTCTCTCCCAGCCCAACACACTCATCTCAGTGCTCTCTCCCAGGCCAACACACTCATCCCAATGCTCTCTCCCAGCCCGACACACTCATCCCAATGCTCTCTCCCAGCCCAACACAGTCATCTCAGTGCTCTCTCCCAGCCCAACACACTCATCTCAGTGCTCTCTCCCAGCCCAACACACTTATCCCAATGCTCTCTCCCAGCTCAACACACTTGTCGTAGTGCTCTCCAGCACAACACAGTCATCTCAGTGCTCTCTCCCAGCACAACACACTCATCCCAATGCTCTCTCTCCCAGCTCAACACACTCATCTCCGTGCTTTCTCCCAGCCCAACACACTCATCCCAATGCTCTCTCCCAGCCTAACACACTCATCTCAGTGCTCTCCAGCACAACATAGTCATCTCAGTGCTCTCTCCCAGCCCAACACACTCACGTCAGTGCTCTCTTCCAGCCCAACACACTCACGTCAGTGTTCTCTCCCAGCCCAACAATGTCCTGTTAGTACTCTCTGCTTCCTGTTAAGCCGTAATTTTGATGCATCTCCACTGTAGTTCATGAGCAGTGGGTGCAGCGCTGTACATTACAGCAGAAGCAGCTGCCCCGTGCTGAACCTTCCATAGTTGGCTCAGAGAGCAGACGAAGCGAGTGGGAGCTCTACTCCCACACTATGGAGCGCAAACCCAACCACAGCCATCTGGCTCACCTGCAGGGCTCTGATCTTTCCATGCACATTTTCCTGGGACTGAACACGAACCAGCTCTGTGGCCGGCCCTTCATCAGCAAGGAAGATGCTGTCGTGCGACATCGCCCGGGAACCCAGCTTGCTGTGCGAGTGCCTGTGCGGGAGAAACACAAACAGGTGTCGAAAGGTGCAGGTGTGGCCCGATCCCTCGTGACTCTTCCTTTTTCCAGTAACAGCTTAGCAATTACAGGTCCTGAATCAGTTATTCAGGTACAGCAGTTCAATGTCAACCCTGTTTCCCTTCTGCGACTGCACAGTATTTCCTCAATAAAATGAACTAATATCCTCAAACTGAATGTGTCACGCCCCTGAGATATGTATATATTTATAATGAAAGAGTCTTCAAACACAATGCGAAGATAAGTGGTTAAACACGTTAAAAGGTATCGGTTCGGGGGGACAGCAAGTAAGAGGCAGTAGAGTATTTTTTACCTATGGCTGCCCTCCCAAAAAGGTGAAACACGTACACAATCTCATCTGCAGAGTCATCATCCGCTCTCTCCTCAGCCTTCCCCGCTGTGACATCACTGGTCGACTGACTCTGCTTCCTCATCCCCTCGGTCTCTTTACTCTTCATCCGTCCAAACAACCGCGACTTCAGAACCTTCAGCTTGGATTTTTTCTTCCCTGAAAATGTTAAGACCCTGTGTAAAACCACACATGATAAGAGCAGCACAGACTCCCGAGAGGGAGGGAGCAGGGGGAGATGGGGGGACGGGAAAGGATGGAGGGGTGGAGGAAAACAGAAAAACGCTCGAACCTGTCATGTCTTCAATGCTTCCCCCTGCTTCTGCGGTGCCGGGCTCCATTGTGACCTCCGCCACTTCTCTACAAGAACCAAAGCGGAGAAAGAAATGAAATCATGCCATGTGAATCCTTAATATGTGCGCACTGAACAAAGGGCGAACAATTTCATCATTTTAAGCAGCAGTTTATCCACAGTCCATGAAACACTGACAAGCTCATGTGTTAGTGACAGAAATCGATCAGAACTGACAGGGATTGGACTCTGGCGCAGTCAGAGAATCGGTTATACAGGTTTATTAGCGGTAAACATGCTGCACAAGAGGGTGATCCAGATCGTGGATATGACGAGCCCCCAATTGTTACGACCCGGTCTAGGGCAGACAGCAACAGGTAAAGAAAGTAAGGGAAGGACGGGCGGGGAGAACTGTAAAAGGCACAAATAGTACGTTGCTCAGTTACTCTGGTCCCTATCTGCCTAACCAAAGCTAAACTATTCCTATGGCTAATCTTCGAAGGTTCGCCGAGCTCGGGGCGGCTTTTAAACACTTAACTCCCGAACTCCCAGTCCGCAAATAAAGACTGAGGGAGCGAATAGTGTACCCCCTATGGAAACAAGTTTCCGCCCAGAATCACCTTTAAAAATAATAAAGGAAAAATAACAAAGCAAAACAACAAAGAAGTGCCCCGATGGAAGGACTGTGAGATCCAGCTGGGAGCAGCTGACTAACCAGAGTAGACCTAACAGCGTACCGGAAAGGGCAAGACGAGAGGGATAGTCAGATACAGAAGCCGAGGTCAAAACACCGGGATTCACCAGCAACCAAACCAAAACGCAAGGGCTAGAATTCTAGTCTAATGGGACAAGCCAAGGGTCAGCCACCACAATTCAAACAAACCAATAAAAGGGAACGGCAAGAATCGTATTCCAGAGGCACTCCAAGTCAAAGAAGGCAGAAAAAATTAATCTCACAGGACGTTAACGCAATTAATAGATCGGAAGAGCTAGTCTCCGCGGTTGACACTAGACCGCGCCTTTTAAAGGGGTAAACCAGAAACGGAAGTATCAGACCTAGGCGAACCAAAAAAAAGATAACAGATTTCAAGCGGAGATTCACAAATGTACGACAGGGGTCGTAACATCAGGGTACAGTCCAAGGTTCAATACCAAACGATGTGAATGCCAAAGTCGGAGATGATCAGAACCATTGACCAAAAACTGGCCAAAGTTGAAACCAGAAATTCACAATGCACAGTGGAGGAGGCAACCTTGCAAACCATCAGACAACAAAATTTAAGCTGAGAAAAGCTCACTGGAGATATATAAGGCTTGTAAGATGTCTCAGGTGAATGGCAACAAACTCACAAAGAACAAAGGCAAAACTAACTCTGTATAAAGGGGTAAAATAACAAACAAGGGAGTGGATACAGGTGTACGTGAGCTGGGAGCATGACGAGGGGTACGGCTAGAAGCAAGGAACTCATAGGTCAAGGTCAATTTATATTGCACATTTATTGCAAAGTGCTATACAAGCTTAAAATTCAATGCAAACAAAAACAACAAGTATGATTAAATAATGAAATCAAAAAATAACTCAAAATTAAGCACAATAAACATATAAGATAAAATCTTATTAAAAACAACAGTAAGAGATCATGAATTAAAAGCCAGCGCGAAGAGGTAGGTCTTGAGTTGAGATTTAAAACTTTTAAGGGACTGAGAAGTTCTAATATAAAGCGGCAAACCATTTCACAGACTGGGGCAGCCACCGCAAAGGCTCTGTCACCTCAGGTTTTGAGCCTGGATTTAAGAGAAGTTGATTTGTTGACCTCATTGTTCTGGCTGGAACATGTAGGTGCAGCAAATCAGACATGTATGATGATGCCAGCCCATTTAACACCTCAAAAACCAGTGAGAGGATATTAAACTGGATCCTGAAGCTGACAGGAAGCCAATGTAGAGACAATGTAGAGCCAGTAAAGGAGTGACATCAACTGAAAGTGAGAGAGGACAGATCTATACCATTGGACAATAAATTACAGTAGTCCTAGCAAGAAGTGATGAACATGTGGACAACTTGCTCAAATTCACTATGCGGGAGGTATGCCTTTACCTTCCCTTAAAGTCTTAGATGGAAAATGCTTGTTTTGACCACTAAGCTAAGCTGTCTATCCAATTTAAAAGAGTAGTCAAAATACACTCCTTAACGATTCTTAGCGAAAGGGCTTCTGTAAGAGGCAAATCGGCCAAGGGCACTTGCAGGGCCATTTAATAGATTAGGTTTTCTGAATATTATGATCTCAGTTTTTTCTTTATTAAGATTTTAAAAGTTTGACTCCATCCAATCTTTGACATCTTATACGCAGTTCAGCAAGGCTTGAGTAGAGTTTATATTTTAGATTTTACGGGCAGATAGATTTGTAAGTCATCTGCAAAGCAATGAAAATGGAGCCCAGCTGTAACATCGATCATGAAAAGAAGATGGGGCCAAAAATGGACCTTTGAGGGACCCCACAACCTAGTGGAGCAGCTGCTAAAGATTTTGGGCCAAGATGGATGAGAAAGTCCTTTCTGACAGGTATGGCAAAAACCAATTTAGGACCGTGTCTTTAATATCTACACAAAGTTCAACCGTGATAAAAGCATCTTGTGGTCGACTGTCAAAAGGTCGCAGCAAGGTCTAGAAGCACTGAGACAGTAAAGTAAACTGAGCGGGGAATGGAAATAACAACAATAAAAAAACAGAATATCTGCAATAATAAAAATAAAACTCAGAATATACAGAAAATAAAGCAGTACACAGACTGGCAACCCCAGGGCCTGAGCCTGCAGTCTTCTTAAAGTCTCATCATTTGTGGATCCAGCATGTCCCAGGCCAGACCCCAACAATGTTCCTTCTGCCCGTACTCCTGTGATGGTTCTGCCCTGCAGTCCCTCTTCCTCCTGCTGTCTTCACCTCCACTTCAACGAGCCACACCTGTCGCTCGTTGAAGTGAAGGTTAAGTATAAATTAGTTAAGAGCTGCACTGCCAAATTGGCAGTGCAGCTGCATTCTGGCGTTTTTAGCTCTGTGCGTGTTGCTGCTGCTGCTCCCCTGTCTGTTTTTGTCTGTTTCAAGTATATTTATTAAACATCTTTTTGTTGTACCAGCCTGTGCAAGTGGGTCCCTTCACCCATCCATGACAGAATGCAGCTGCGACCCAGCCAGGCTGGTTGTGAGGGAAGCAGCAGCAGTGTTATTTTTGTAAGGGACCTGTTTTCCGGGTCCAGCGGAGGTGTCCTCCAGAGTGTTACGGGTCTGGAGGAGGTGTTCTCCCAAGGTGTTCCGGGTCTCATGGAGATGTTCTCCTATGGTGTTCCAGGTCCGGCAGAGGTGCTCTCCCGGTGTGTTCCGGGTCTGGCGGAGATGCTCTCCTGGGGTGTTCCAGGTCTGGCGGAGGTGTTCTCCTGTGGTGTGCCGGGTCTGGCGGAGGAGTTCTCCCGTGGCGTTCCAGGTCCGGCGGAGGTGTTCTCCCGGGTCCAGCGGAGGTGTTCTCCCGTGGTGTCCTGGGTTTGGCAGAGGTGTTCTCCCATGGTGTTCCGGGTCTGGCGGAGGTGTTCTCCCAGTCTGATCAGGAGTCTTCTCTGGAGTCTTCACACTGTAGAGCTGGTTTAATTGCTTCCATCAGTCAATGGTCAGCACAGAGGGGGCTCAATTCTTGGATCTGGTGCTGACTCCAGTCAGTGCGGTTATTATGTCGGCATAGCCAAAGATGACCAAAGACTACGAGAGGCAAGGTGCTCATTACTGTAGACAATCTGGACTGGTGGTAGTGAACAAGAGTCACGGGAGATATACTGCTGAATTCTGTTCACCAGTTATCCCCCATCTACTGGTGCACAGTGGCTCTTACTGAGCATGCTGCAAGGTAGAAGCCAGGTTTGCCACAAAACAAGGAAATAAACACAATATCTAAAATAACAATGATAAAACTAAGGACAGACAGAAAGGAATACAACTGGAGGAAACTATGCACTAACCAGGAAGTATGTATTCAAAAGTGTAACTGTGGTTGTGTGGACATAGTATATTGTAATACAGAGGTGGGCAACGAGGGCCGTATCCGTCCCTGATTTTCGCACCAACTTCTGGCAGTTAATTAGTTGATTATCTATTTAGCCAAACTATTCATGAAATCTGAGAATTATGATGCATTTCTTGAAATTATCATGAGTGACCACCAAAGACTGTTCTTGTGTCCAGATATAAAACATTTTCTTTGATCGAACCTTTGCACAAATCTATATTTGTGCTTGCAACCAATTAACTAAATTAGTGAGGGTAATTGATAGAAATAAAAACCTGCATACACACCAGCCCTCCAGAACCGGAATTGCCCACCCCTGTTGTAATACATCAATTGTTTCAATGTCTAGATTTTATAGTTGTTGGCCATCATTGTGTGGTGGCCGATTTCCTCCAATGTCACGTTCTGAGTGAGAGGCTCATGTGCTGTTTTCATTTCATGACTCTGAGTCCTAATATACTAATGTTCCAGTACAAGGTGGGTTGAAAGTCGCTGAGTTTTTTCTACATTTACATCGAATATATAGATTTTCTCTAAGAGGATATAAAAGAGAGTGGATCACTCAAGCCTCCAAACGTTTTTCTAATATGACACAGCTGGAGAGCTTGAATGCCACTAGGATTAAAACTACCGACAACAAAATTACTTGTGCCATTCAGTATTCTCCATTGGCCAAAGAAATGTCTAGTATTATTAGAAACATTGGCACATTTTAGCTACTGACCCTTCTTAAAAAGGACACTTCGATAACCCACCACGGATAGTTTTTAAGAGACCCCCCAACTTGAGAAACTTGTTGGTGAGAGCGGATCACTCTCCTAAATCTCAGATTACTCCCTGCATGTTTTTCAGTACTGTAGAGTCAGGCAATTATAAAAGTGGCAATTGCCAACAATGCAATTTTACTCGTAAAAAGAAGCTTATCATCCGCACACAGGGAAAGTTTTTGCCATTAAAGGCATCATTTCATGTAAAACCAAGAATGTGATATTTACGCTTAAATGCCCCTGTGGGTTAGCATACATTGGCAAAACTTCTAGATCTCTTAAACAGAGAATCTCGGAACATATAAGTTCGATTAGAAATTTTGATCATAAAAGCCCCGTGGCCAATCATTTTAAACTTATGAACCCTACTGTGGCCTCTGGGGGGGGGTGACATCAATAAATTACTTCTAAAACCTGAATCATTTTAGATTTTTACCTTAAATACCTTGTCACCCAAAGGTCTCAATGAGAAAATAGACATTCGTCCTTTCTTGTAGTTGGATATTTTCTTTTGTTTTTTTGGTTGTTTGGACCCCTTATAAGTCTTTATTACTATTTTTTTCCTCACTCCTTCACCTAGAACATATACAGCGCCCTCCATAATTATTGGCACCCCTGGTTAAGATGTGTTAAAAACCTTAAAATAAATTCAATTTTTATTGCAGAGGCATACTCTCACACTGCAAATTGTAGAAAAATGTACCTTCAACTCAAGTAAATTTTAAGGGAAAAAAAAAACCCTGACTAAGAAATAATTATTTTTCATAAAATCACCTGTTACACAATTATTGGCACCCCTAACAATTCCTAGGAATTAAATGTAGTTGAAGTATTTCTGTCATTTCTACAGTAGTTTACAAAGTTGATCAGAGTATCAAGGAACATTTAATTAGTAAATCATCACTTCCTGTTTCCCAGAGGTATAAATATGATGTGACACAGAGACCATTTCTCTTATCCACTGTTCAGCATGGGAAAGACAAAGGAACACACCATTCAAGTAAGGCAGATGTGTGTCGACCTTCACAAGTCAGGCAATGGCTACAAGAAAATAGCCACTCGCCTGCACCTGCCCATATCTACTGTCAGAGGAATCATTAAGAAGTTTAAAACAACTGGAACAGTGGTAAACAAATCTGGACTAGGACGCAAGGTTATTTTGCCACCACACACAGTGATGAGGATGGTAAGAGAAATAAAAAGTTCTTCAAAGCTCACTGTTAAAGAATTGCAACAAATGGAAGCATCTTGGGGTCAGAAAGTCTCCAAAACAACCATCAGGCGCTATGTACATGCCAACAAGCTGTTTGGTAGGCATGCACGGAAAAAACCTTTTCTCACTCACAATCATAAACGCAAACATCTGGAGTTCGCCAAGCGGTACTGGGACTTCAACTGGGATTGTGTGCTTCGGTCAGATGAGACCATGATAGAACTTTTTGACAACAAACACTCTAAGTGGGTCTGCCGGAACACAAAAGATGAGTATGCAGAAAAGCACCTCACGCCCACTGTGAAGTATGGGGGAGGATCGGTGATGCTGTGGGCCTGTTTCTCTTCCAGAGGCCCTGAGAACCTTGTTAGGGTGCACGGCATCATGAATACTTTGAAATACCAGGACATTTTAAATCAAAGTCTGGTGGCCTCTGCCTGAAAGCTGAAGATGGGTCGTCACTGGGTCTTTCAGCAAGATAATGACCCTAAACATATGGCCAAATCTACACAGAAATGGTTCACCAGATACAGAATCAAGCTCCTCCCATGGCCATCTCAGTCCCCAGACCTCAACCCCATTGAAAACCTGTGGAGTGAGCTGAAGAGGAGAGTGCAGAGGAGAGGACCCAGATCGCTTGATGATTTAGAGAGATTGTGCAAAGAGGAATGGTCAAAGATCCCTCTTTCTGTATTCTCCCATCTTGTGAAACATTACAGGAGAAGATTAGGGGCTGTTTTGTTGGCAAAAGGGGGTTGTACAAAGTATTAACATCAGGGGTGCTAATAATTGTGGCACACATGATTTGATGTAAAAGAATTATTACTTAATGTGGGATTTTTTTCCCACTGAATAAATGCACTTGAATTAAAGGGTAGATTTTCCTCTTTTTTTCATTGCGGTCCTATAATATTTTGAAAAAAACTGAATTTATTAGAAGCTAAAGAACACATCTTAACCAGGGGTGGCAATTATTTTGAAGGGACTGTAAGCGCCTGAGCAGTTTTTACTTGTGATAATGACCTATATGCCTGATTGTTTATGATTTTTCTGGTCTAATGGATTATTGTTTGTTTTCTTACCACACTTTTAATGTATTGAATTTATATGTACACTATATGTGGGTCGACATTTGCACGATGCACTTCCGTGTGTTTGTTGTGCGTTTGCGTGCGTGTGTGTATGTATGTTTTTGTTTAGATTTCTGCTGCGGTTTTTTTAAACTTTTTGAGATGTCAGTCTTCGATTTTGTGGACTATTGGGTCACGTGTCTTGATCACATATTTTGCCATATGTACTTAAGATGGCGCTGTGGGTTACTATTGATTGTCTCATGAAGAGCTGTAGTGCTCAAATCGTCACGTTTGTGTGATAAATAGTGGATTCTGGAGCCTTGCAGTATGCGAGTCATTCATTTATTTGTACTGTATTCATGAGAATAAAATCGGGCTGCTGTGTTTAGGCCTTGGGATCTGGGGGAGGGCTTTTGTTTTGCCGCTCTCCAGTTGATCTGCAGTGGGGATGGTGGTGGTCCAGGGGTGTGTCCATCAAAACTTTGGGGTGGGACCTCCAAAGCTCCCATTGGGGGCCTGTTAGCTGCCATCAGACAGCAGCTTGCAGTTGACATGCATATTCAATTGCTTCCTAGCTAGCATTACAGTGCAACAGTCTTCGTTGCATCATAGTGCAGTTAAATTCTCCGGACTTAGTGGGGATTACAGGTTTACTTTCAACATCTTGCAGTCATTTTGCCCCCCCAAGGAAATGCTCTGGTTAATTTTAAGTCAGTAGCTGGCTTGCTAATATTGTTCGCTATGCTTGGTTAGTAATGGCTTGGTGCGGTTGCTGGTCGGCTAAATTATCTTAACTCACAGCCGGGGATCAGTGTCAGCTTGTGAGCATATGGAGTATGGAGAAGAATTAAGTCCAGAGAATTGCGATTATTTAGCTCGGTGGCTCGGTAGCTGACTGAGTAGGTAGTAAGATCAAGTTTTCAAGTTTCATAAATTGGCTATAAGTATTGCGCTAAATCCTGTTTTAAGGCTAGCCACCACTGGCCAACGATACTTGATTATCAATATCGCTGATTCCTAGATGTTGACAGGGAGGGAGGGAGGTCGGATGCATGCATTGGCTGTGGTCTGGCAGTATGGGTGGAAAGGTGGTGTTTTGCATTGGGATGTGGCCAGGTGCCTCTCCAGAGGTTCAATGTTCATTATCTTCTTGGTTGCTGATTGATGGAAGGGCAGTGGGACAGCGGGATTCCCTGTGGTTGTGCGGCTGGTGAGCCTGAGTGCAGCAGTACTTTCAGTGTCCGGGTTCGAGCTTTTCGCTCTGGTCCTGCCATCAGACAGTGATGACCGCCCCATGAAACCGGTCAGTTGCTCTTGTTTTCTTCTTGGTTTTCTCATTATTGCGATTACTGCTTCTGATGCTGTTTTATCCCTCAGAAACATGGTTATACTATGGACATTTTCAAAATGTCATTTATTTTTTTCTTTCTAGTATTGCTATTTTTTTAATATGATGTCATTGCTGTCATCATTTGCCTTTTCCTTTTTTATCAGTTGTCATTGCTGTTGTTGTTTTGTCCTTTTTTATCTGTTATGACAGTTGCGTTTTGTCTTTCCATTATCTGTTGTCATTGCTGTTGTTGTTGATGATTTTTTCGGGGTTTTTTCCTTTTTTTTTCTTCATTCGGGGCGGCATGACTCAGGAGGCAGAGCAGTTTGTCTCGGAATCAGAAAGTTCCTGGTTTGATCCCCGGCTCCTCCAGACAGCGTGTCGAAGTGCCCTTGAGCAAGACGCTGAACCCCACACTGAACCCCGCACTGAACCCCGCACTGAACCCCGCACTGAACCCCACACTGAACCCCGCACTGAACCCCGCACTGCTCCTGATGTGCAGGTTGGCGCCTTAGTCTCTGCCATCAGGGTGAATGAGAGGCATAGCTGTAAAGTGCTTTGGGGTCATGTCATGACTGGAAAGTGCTATATAAATGCAGTCCATTTACCATTTCTCATTTTAATAAAAAGGGTAATGGTCATAGAAAGGGGAAAAAAGGGGGCCAAGGATAAAAAAAAAATCATAAAATAAAGCCCAGGTGATCATAACTACCTTTCTGTCAACCATCTCAATGTATGAACTGCCATGAACTGACAGTAACACATTGTACTGGTGTGTCATCAGGTTAAGGACAAGGTACTTCCTCAACCAGACAGGAGAGCACACGGGGAGAAAAATGATAATGATACAACAAACAGAAAAATAACCAAAGCAGAACTCAAGCAGTGACAAGAGGACCTGAATTTTACAGTTGATATAGACACTGCTGTCAGACCCTTAAGGTTACACATTAACTGCTGATATCGCTGAGATCCATTACTTGGAATCCACTGTCTCTGGCAGTGTTTTCCTTCAGTGAGGTGGCATAATCACTTCACCCTGTCCACATCCATCCTGAAATTCACCCCGCGTGTGTGCGCATCTGCATACATGTGTGTGTGTGTCTGCGTGTGAGGTGGTGGGGGGCTAAAATTGTCAGGAGAAAACAGGCTCCAGTGGGAGGCACACGGCACTGGTGCATGTTTTCACACTTCGGTGGAAGGAGTTGCAACAGGTTGTCCTTGAAGAAGGAGATAGCGAGTCATGCGCAACGGAGGTGAGGAACAGGGCAATAAAAACATTGTAAACGTGCAAAGAGTAGTGCCTCCACATGCTCAGGAGAGTGGTTGAGCAAAGCACTAAACCCAGCATTGGATCGGGAAAAATAAACAATACACACTGTCTCCAGCGGCGCAGATTAACGTGGCCATTGTGAGGAAGCTTTCAAGCAGAAATACGACATCCTGAAATGGAACTTCCTGCTTTTTCCTGACATGCAAAAACCTGCTGTTTACCACTCCGTACTGCAACCGTGCATTGGCTGTTTCTCATGTAGTACTGCAGCTGTGACCTGACTCTCTCACTTAGTGCAGCAGCTGTGACCTGACTCTCTCACTTACTACAGCACCTGTGACCCGACTCTTTCTCACATAGTACTGCACCTGTGACCTGACTCTTTCTCACATAGTACAGCAGCTGTGACCTGACTCTCACATAGTACTGCACCTGTGACCTGACTCTTTCTCACACAGTACTGCAGCTGTGACCTGACTCTCACATAGTACAGCAGTTTTGACCTCTCTCTCACATAGTACAGCAGCTGTTTCCTGACTCTTTCTCACAGTACTGCAGATGTGACCTGACTCTCTCACTTAGTGCAGCAGCTGTGACCTGACTCTCTCACTGACTACAGCACCTGTGACCTGACTTTGTCTCACATTATACTGCAGCTGTGACCTGACTCTCTCTCACATACAACTGCAGTTCTGACCTGACTCTCTCACTTAGTACTGCAGCAGTGACCTGGCCTTCTCACATAGTACAGCAGCTGTGACCTGACTTTCTCTCATAGTACTGCAGCTGTGACCTGACTCTTCCTCACATAGTACAGCAGCTGTGACCTGACTCTTGCTCACATAGTACAGCAGCTGTGACCAGACTCTTCCTCAAATAGTACAGCAGCTGTGACCTGACTCTCTCTCACATAGTACTGCAGCTGTGACCTGACTCTCTCTCACATAGTACTGCAGCTGTAACCTGACATTCTCACATACTACTGCAGTTCTGACCTGACTCTCTCACTTAGTACTGCAGCAGTGACCTGGCCTTCTCACATAGTACAGCAGCTGTGACCTGACTCTTCCTCAAATAGTACAGCAGCTGTGACCAGACTCTTCCTCAAATAGTACAGCAGCTATGACCTGACTCTCTCTCACATAGTACTGCAGCTGTGACCGGACTCTCTCTCACATAGAGTCAGGTCACAGCTGCTGTACTTTCTCACATAATACTGCAGCTGTGACCTCTTTCTCACATCGTACTGCAGCTGTAACCTGACTCTCACATAGTACTGCAGCTGTGAGTGACCCTTACATAGTAGAGCAGCGGTGACCTGACTTGCTCTCACATAGTACAGCACCAGTGGTGTGACTCTTTCTCACATAGTACAGCAGCTGTGACCTGACTTTCTCACATAGTACTGTAGCTGTGACCTGACTCTTCCTCATATAGTACTGCAGCTGTGACCTGACCCTTCCTCGCATAGCACTGCAGCTGACCTGACTCTCTCTCTCACATAGTACTGCAGCTGTGACCTGACTCTTCCTCACATAGTACAGCAGCTGTGACCTGACTCGCTCTCACATAGTACTGCAGCTGTGACCTCTTTCTCACATAGTACTGCAGCTGTAACCTCACTCTCACATAGTACTGCAGCTGTGACCTGACTCTTTCTCACATAGTACAGCAGCTGTTACCTGACTCTCTCTCACATAGTACTGCAGCTGTAACCTGTCTCTCACATCGTACTGCAGCTGTGACCTCCTTCTCACATAGTACTGCAGCTGTAACCTGACTCTCACATAGTACAGCAGCTGTGACCTGACTCTCTCACATAGTATAGCAGCTGTGACCTGACCATCTCTCACATAGTACTGCAGCTGTGACCTCTTTCTCACATAGTACTGCAGCTGTAACCTGACTCTCACATAGTACAGCAGCTGTAACCTGACTCTCTCACATAGTATAGCAGCTGTGACCTGACTCTCTCTCACATAGTACTGCAGCTGTGACCTCTTTCTCACATAGAACTGCAGCTGTAACCTGACTCTCACATAGTACAGCAGCTATGACCTGACTCTCCCTCACATAGTACCGCAGCTGTGACCTGGTTCTCACATAGTACTGCAGCTGTGACCTCTTTCTCACATGGTACTGCAGCTGTAACCTGACTCTCACATAGTACAGCAGCTATGACCTGACTCTTTCTCACATAGTACTGCAGCTGTGACCTGACTTTCTCACATAGAACAGCAGCAGAGACCTGACTCTCTCTCACATAGTACTGCAGCTGTGACCTGACTTTCTCACATAGTACAGCGGCTGTGACCTGACTCTCTCAGATAATACAGCAGCTGTGACCTGACTCTCTCTCACATAGTACTGCAGCTGTGACCTGACTCTCTCTCACATAGTACAGCAGCTGTGACCTGACTCTCTCTCACATAGTACTGCAGCTGTGACCTCTTTCTCACAAAGTACAGCAGCTGTAACCTCACTCTCACATAGTACAGCAGCTGTGACCTGACTCTCTCAGATAGTACAGCAGCTGTGACCTGACTCACTTTCACATAGTACTGCAGCTGTGACCTGACTCTCTCATATAGTACAGCAGCTGTGACCTGACTCTCTCTCACATAGTACTGCAGCTGTGACCTCTTTCTCACATAGTACTGCAGCTGTAACCTCACTCTCACATAGTACAGCAGCTGTGACCTGACTCTCTCAGATAGTATAGCAGCTGTGATCAGACTCACTTTCACATAGTACTGCAGCTGTGACCTGACTCTCTCAGATAGTACAGCAGCTGTGACCTGTCTCTCTCACATAGTACTGCAGCTGTGACCTGACTTTCTCACATAGTACGGCGGCTGTGACCTGACTCTCTCAGATAGTACAGCAGCTGTGACCTGACTCTCTCACATAGTACAGCAGCTGTGACCTGACTCTCTCACATAGTACAGCAGCTGTGACCTGACTCTCTCTCTCTCACATAGTACTGCAGCTGTGACCTCTTTCTCACATAGTACTGCAGCTGTAACCTCACTGTCACATAGTATAGCAGCTGTGACCAGACTCTTTCTCACATAGTACTGCAGCTGTGACCTGACACTCTCTCACATAGTACTGCAGCTGTGACCTGACTCTCATATAGTACTGCAGCTGTGACCTGACTTTCTCACATAGTACAGCAGCAGTGACCTGACTCTTCCTCACATAGTACAGCGGCTGTGACCTGACTCTCTCTCTCACATAGTACTGCCGCTGTGACCTGACTTTCTCACAAAGTACAGCAGCTGTGACCTGACATTCTCACAAAGTACAGCAGCTGTGACCTGACACACTCTCACATAGTACTGCAGCTGTGACCTGACTCTCACATAGTACAGCAGCTGTGACCTGACTTTCTCACATAGTACTGCAGCTGTGACCTGTCTCTCACGTAGTACTGCAGCTGTGACCTGACTCTCTCATATAGTACTGCAGCTGTGACCTGACACTCTCTCACATAGTACTGCAGCTGTGACCTGACTCTCACATAGTACAGCAGCTGTGACCTGACTGTCTCTCACATAGTACTGCAGCTGTAACCTCACTCTCACATAGTACTGCAGCTGTGACCTGACTTTCTCACAAAGTACAGCAGCTGTGACCTGACATTCTCACAAAGTACAGCAGCTGTGACCTGACACACTCTCACATAGTACAGCAGCTGTGACCTGACTCTCACATAGTACAGCAGCTGTGACCTGACTTTCTCACATTGTACTGCAGCTGTGACCTGACTCTCACATAGTACTGCAGCTGTGACCTGACTCTCACATAGTACTGCAGCTGTGACCTGACACTCTCTCACATAGTACTGCAGCTGTGACCTGACTCTCACATAGTACAGCAGCTGTGACCTGACTGTCTCTCACATAGTACTGCAGCTGTAACCTCACTCTCACATAGTACTGCAGCTGTGACCTGACTTTCTCATATAGTACAGCAGCTGTGACCTGACTCTCAGTCACATAGTACTGCAGCTGTTACCTGACTCCCTCTCACATAGTACTGCAGCTGTGACCTCCTTCTCACATAGTACTGCAGCTGTAACCTGTCTCTCACATAGTACTGCAGCTGTGACCTCCTTCTCACATAGTACTGCAGCTGTAACATGACTCTCACATAGTACAGCAGCTGTGACCTGACTCTCTCACATAGTACAGCAGCTGTGACCTGACTCTCACATAGTACAGCAGCTGTGACCTGACTCTCTCACATAGTATAGCAGCTGTGACCTGACTATCTCTCACATAGTACTGCAGCTGTGACCTCTTTCTCACATAGTACTGCAGCTGTAACCTGACTCTCACATAGTACAGCAGCTATGACCTGACTCTCCCTCACATAGTACCGCAGCTGTGACCTCGTTCTCACATAGTCCTGCAGCTGTGACCTCTTTCTCACATGGTACTGCAGCTGTAACCTGACTCTCACATAGTACAGCAGCTATGACCTGACTCTCTCTCACATAGTACTGCAGCTGTTACCTGACTTTCTCTCACATAGTACTGCAGCTGTGACCTCCTTCTCACATAGTACTGCAGCTGAAACCTGTCTCTCACATAGTACTGCAGCTGTGACCTCTTTCTCACATAGTACTGCAGCTGTAACCTCACTCTCACATAGTACAGCAGCTGTGACCTGACTCTCTCAGATAGTACAGCAGCTGTGACCTGACTCACTTTCACATAGTACTGCAGCTGTGACCTGACTCTCTCAGATAGTACAGCAGCTGTGACCTGACTCTCTCTCACATAGTACTGCAGCTGTGACCTGACTCTCTCAGATAGTACAGCAGCTGTGACCTGACTCACTCTCACATAGTACAGCAGCTGTGACCTGACTCTCTCTCACATAGTACTGCAGCTGTGACCTCTTTCTCACATAGTACTGCAGCTGTAACCTCACTCTCATATAGTATAGCAGCTGTGACCAGACTCTTTCTCACATAGTACTGCAGCTGTGACCTGACTTTCTCACATAGTACAGCAGCAGTGACCTGACTCTTCCTCACATAGTACAGCGGCTGTGACCTGACTCTCTCAAATATTACATCAGCTGTGACCTGACTCACTTTCACATAGTACTGCAGCTGTGACCTGACCTTCTCACATAGTACAGCGGCTGTGACCTGACTCTCTCAGATAGTACAGCAGCTGTGACCTGACTCACTCTCACATAGTACAGCAGCTGTGACCTGACTCTCTCACATAGTACAGGAGCTGTGACCTGACTTTCTCACATAGTACTGCAGCTGTGACCTGACTTTCTCACATAGTACAGCGGCTGTGACCTGGCTCTCTCTCACATAGTACTGCAGCTGTGACCTGACTCACTCTCACATAGTACAGCAGCTGTGACCTGACTTTCTCACATAGTACAGCAGCAGTGACCTGACTCTTCCTCACATAGTACAGCGGCCGTGACCTGACTCTCTCTCACATAGAACTGCAGCTGTGACCTCTTTCTCACATAGTACTGCAGCTGTAACCTCACTCTCACATAGTACAGCAGCTGTGACCTGACTCTCTCAGATAGTACAGCAGCTGTGACCTGACTCACTTTCACATAGTACTGCAGCTGTGACCTGACTTTCTCACATAGTACAGCGGCTGTGACCTGACTCTCTCTCACATAGTACAGCAGCTGTGACCTGACTCTCTCACATAGTACAGGAGCAGTGACCTCTTTCTCACATAGTACTGCAGCTGTAACCTCACTCTCACATAGTCTAGCAGCTGTGACCAGACTCTTTCTCACATAGTACTGCAGCTGTGACCTGACACTCTCTCACATAGTACTGCAGCTGTGACCTGACTCTCACATAGTACTGCAGCTGTGACCTGACTTTCTCACATAGTACTGCAGCAGTGACCTGACTCTTCCTCACATAGTACTGCAGCTGTGACCTGACTTTCTCACATAGTACAGCAGCAGTGACCTGACTCTTCCTCACATAGTACTGCAGCTGTGACCTGACTTTCTCACAAAGTACAGCAGCTGTGACCTGACATTCTCACAAAGTACAGCAGCTGTGACCTGACACTCTCTCACATAGTACTGCAGCTGTGACCTGACTCTCACATAGTACTGCAGCTGTGACCTGACTGTCTCTCACATAGTACAGCAGCTGTGACCTGACTTTCTCACATAGTACTGCAGCTGTGACCTGACTCTTTCTCACATAGTACTGCAGCTGTGACCTGACACTCTCTCACATAGTACAGCAGCTGTGACCTGACTCTCACATAGTACTGCAGCTGTGACCTGACTCTTTCTCACATAGTACTGCAGCTGTGACCTGACACTCTCTCACATAGTACTGCAGCTGTGACCTGACTCTCACATAGTACAGCAGCTGTGACCTGACTGTCTCTCACATAGTACTGCAGCTGTAACCTGACTCTCACATAGTACTGCAGCTGTGACCTGACTTTCTCACAAAGTACAGCAGCTGTGACCTGACACTCTCTCACATAGTACAGCAGCTGTGACCTGACTCTTTCTCACATAGTTCTGCAGCTGTGACCTGACTTTCTCACATAGTACTGCAGCTGTGACCTGACTCTTTCTCACATAGTACAGCAGCTGTGACCTGACTCTCTCTCACATAGTACTGCAGCTGTGACCTCCTTCTCACATGGTACTGCAGCTGGAACCTGAATCTCACATAGTACTGCAGCTGTGACCTGACTCGCTCTCACATAGTACAGCAGCTGTGACCTGACTCTCACTCACATAGTACTGCAGCTGTTACCTGACTCTCTCTCACATAGTACTGCAGCTGTAACCTGTCTCTCACATCGTACTGCAGCTGTGACCTCCTTCTCACATAATACTGCAGCTGTAACCTGACTCTCACATAGTACAGCAGCTGTGACCTGACTATCTCTCACATAGTACTGCAGCTGTGACCTGACTCTTTCTCACATAGTACTGCAGCTGTGACCTGACTCTTTCTCACATAGTACTGCAGCTGTGACCTGACTCTTTCTCACATAGTACTGCAGCTGTGACCTGACACTCTCTCACATAGTACTGCAGCTGTGACCTGACTTTCTGACTCTCACATAATACAGCAGCTGTGACCTGACTGTCTCTCACATAGTGCTGCAGCTGTAACCTGACTCTCACATAGTACTGCAGCTGTGACCTGACTTTCTCACAAAGTACAGCAGCTGTGACCTGACACTCTCTCACATAGTACTGCAGTTGTGACCTGACTTTCTGACATAGTACAGCAGCTGTGACCTGACTCTTACATAGTACTGCAGCTGTGACCTGACTCTTTCTCACATAGTACAGCAGCTGTGACCTGACACTCTCTCACATAGTACTGCAGCTGTGACCTGACACTCTCTCACATTGTACTGCAGCTGTAACCTGACTCTCACATAGTACTGCAGCTGTGACCTGACTCTCACATAGTACTGCAGCTGTGACCTGACTCTCACATAGTACTGCAGCTGTGACCTGACTCTTTCTCACATAGTTCTGCAGCTGTGACCTGACTCTCACATAGTACTGCAGCTTTGACCTCTTTCTCACGTAGTACTGCAGCTGTGACTTGACTCTTTGAAGCACCTTGAGCTTTAGAACCACATTTTAAATTGAAGACTTGCAGGCAGGATTAATATATGTTAATTATTCTAAGAGGAAATTCGGAATTGTGTGTGTGTGTGTGTGTGTGTGTGTGTGTGTGTGTGTCTGTGCGTGTGTGTGTGTGTCTGTGCGCGTGTGGGTGTGTGTGTGTGTGTGTGTCTGAGGGCATGTGTCTGTGCGCGCGTGTGTGTGTGTGTGTTTGTGTCTGTGCGCGCGCGTGTGTGTGTGTGTGTTTGTGTGAGAGTCATGTCTTAATGCAAATGCAAGAGGTGCTCAATGGTGATTCAGTGCATTTCCTAAATAAGAAGGAAACTATCCTGAGACAGACCGTTCACAGGGACCTGCCCTCCACCATACAAACAAACAAACTCATGCAACTAAGAGCTCAGAAGAACACCGTTTCGCTTGATGTTTTCATTCCCGAGAGGAGACTGACATGTCAAGAGTAATGTGCAACTCACTCATTGATTTCCTCACTGACTCACTCACTCTGACTCTGAGCTCATTAGTCAGGTTGCATCTTTGCTTTGCATTAGTTCAACAAGAAGAGCATCTCATGACAGACTCAGCCACTATACCTTGTCCTGCCCTCATTTCCAAACTTAAACGCCCCTTGTTACACTATTTTTAGCAATTAAACAATCAATTGCCTCTGCGCTGCTGCAGATGAGTAGTGAGTCAATGACAAAGAGCCTTTTCTCTGACTGGCTGTCTTAGGGCAGCTGCAAACCATGACCTGTCTGTGCTGAGCTGCGAATAACCCTGCTCAGGAGGTCAAAATGATTCATTCAAGCAAATGATTTCTGAGGAAGGGCTCCAGCGAAGGCGTTTTCCTCCCTGGGCAGCATGAGGCTGCAGTGAAAGGCACTGCTGTCTCACAGCAAGAAGGTCAAAGGTTCAAATCTGGCCTGGGGCCTTTCTGCACGGAGTTTACATGTTCTCTTCATGTTTGCAGGGGGTTTCACCGGGTACTCCAGTTTCCTTCCACAATGCAAAGAGGATCAGATCACATCAAAACGCGAGTCTATTGCGGTAGGGTCAGGAGAAGGTAACGGCAACTTCAGAGCAACATGAGGGTAGAAACGTGGTACCTTGTCTGAGAAAGCGCGGCTCAGGGATACAAAGCATTTATAAATATAGTACCCAGTCACGAAACCCTTCCAGGATTCACATCACAGGTGGTCTAGCGCGTGTTGAAGACTGTCATGGTTGGCTGAGCGGCCGGTCAGCATCTCCCAGCAAGGGGCTGGGAGATCTGGCGGTAGAGTAACGATACAAAGACGACAAGACAGCAGTAAGTTCGGGAGAGTTTTTGCGATTATTTTCAGTTTTGACGTGAGCTGTATGGTAATTGCCTGTGTTTGTGTGAGAGTGGTGTGTGTGTGTGTGTGTGTGTGTGTGTGTGTGTGTGTGTGGTGTGTGTGTGTGTGTGTGTGTGTGTGGCGTCCGCGCCCTGTGGTGGATTGGCGAGCTGTCCAGGGAGTGTTCCTACTGTTTGCCCATAGTCAGCTGGGACAGGCTCCAGCTCACCTGCTCCCCAAAGAGGAAGCAGCGTAGATCACAGATGGATGGAATCCTCTTCCCCATTCTGTCAAATGTGAGGTGCAGCGAAGCCCAAAGATTTTCAATATATGACCATTTACATTTCCAATTAGTACTGACTGTTTAGAGACTCAAACACTCTGTCCAAAAATGCAGGAATCACGCCCTTCAACAGTTAGCCCATGATCTCTCCGACCTGAGCCAAGGATTTAGCACTGCTCAGCACCTCCAAGCATGCAGCCCCATACTGCTGCTTATTATGGGCTGGGCATCCATCATAGTTGCCAAGCGAAAAGACAGCCTGATATTACACAAACACGGGAGTGACATGCAGATGCCCCTCCCCCTTTCAGTACTTCACCCTGTGAACCTCACACAGAGGTATAGAACAGAAAACAAACATGATCCCCCACCGTCTGCGTCCCTCATCCGCTCAGACACCAGCGCAGACTGTGGGACTGCAGATTAAACAACAACTTCTCACATTTTACATTCATCACATTTAGTGTTTCAACCCGTGTTCAGATGGTAGAGGGTGACAACCCAGCATTCTGTTCAGAGAGCTGATGTGATTCTGCAGTTAACTGAGACTGCAGCCAGAGGAAAGCACTGGCAGCGTCTTTAGCATAAGTCAGCATTAGAGTAATGAGCTTCACCAGCTGATGGTGAAATACAGACTGAGCAGCGAACGGAGATGATTCAGCAGTTTCAGGGCCCTCGCTGAGGCACAGGAGAGCTGCATACGAGAGTACATCAGTGTGCGTTTGTATGTTTTTCTGTGATTATGCTTGTGTGTGTGTGTGTGTGTGTGTGTGTGTGTGTTGGGCAGGGGTCCTTACCAACATAAATTATTGAAATGCAAAAGTTATCACAATTAGCTGTTTCCAGGTTTTAGCGATGAGAACAACTCCAGACAATAATTCAGCAGTAATCAGGAAAATACTCAAAACTACTTCTCACTCTCAGAGCTCCCATGTTGAAAAGAAACTCAACAACAAAAACAACAAAAAAGGTGGAAAAGGTTATTATTAATAATAATAAAGAATAATAAGCACTATTATTCCATGAGGAATTCGCAGCACCGTAAACACTGAGAAGAGGTAAAGAGGTCAGTGTTTGGCACGCAGCTCGACGGAGCCTCATTAACTGAGAGCTCAGCTGGAGGACAAATCTGCAGGTGGGGAGCTGCCCCTGGGACACGCCATTGGAAACCCTGTTCCAGTACTTCCTCAGTTTCTCTTCTGAACGCTGGAGTAATGGAGGGCGGAGGCGGGTGGAAAGCCAGGCAGTGCTGGATCAGGCAGCCTGACTGAGTACAATAGCCACAGAGGGCGTTTAGAGACGAGCCCTGGCCCCAAAACCTGGGATACCAAACCCCCAGTGAGCAGCGCGCAGCTGAGGAACGGATGAAACACACAGTCACAAAGCCCTGAAGAGTTCATTTCCCCTCACTGACGCTGTGCATCTCACTGCCCCCATCGTCCTCACACAGACGCAGAGCTTCGTCAGGACTCTGCTGGTATCATGATTACCCATCGGGATTGTATGGTCCCACAGGTCTCGCCGCTTCTTTAAGTCACTGAAAACAAGGCAGATCAGCACCGCTCTGAGCTTCACAACAAAAAATTTCCACCGCACAAATAACACTCTCTACGGCAGATGCTATAACCAGATTTTCCCAACTTCAAAGCAAATGGATTACGGTAAATTAGAAACTACACCACTGTTTTTCAACAGTTTTTTTCTTTTTAACAGACATGCCACTTTAGTTTATTACCTCGGCCGCGAAAGAATCAGCGGGGCGAGGTATTGTAATCAGTGCGGTTTGTTTGTGTGTCTGTGTTTCCTTATAATTCATCACTGACTTCTTAAAACCAAAACGTTTATCTTTCAATTCTGCTTCCAACCATATGCTGCATGATGGGCAGCTTTGAGAGTCTCCATAGTGGTTGGGGGTTAAATGTCGGGGGGGGGGGTCAAGGTCATCCGTGAAAATAATATATTTTCTATTATAACTCAAAAACAGTTGCAGATAGACAGATGTTTACTCTTATGACCATATAAGAACTCCTATATGGACTTTTATTTGACACCATGGCCTTTGACCTTGAGTGACTTTGAGAGGTCAAACAGAAGGTCATGGAATTTATATAGGTTATATAGGTTTATATAGGTATATAGGACTATAGGTTGAAAATGGTTGATGTTACAATTGTGAAATTGAGTCAGTATGAGAAGCACTACAATAACTGATGGCGGGCAAGGTTTGTTTTGCCTGGCAACACTTGCTGTTATGGAAATGACCTGAGATTTACTCAAAGTGGGTTCCTGTGATAGCCAAGGCGGGACTGGTGCTTCAGTATCTGGAACACTTATGGAAGACCATCGGACTGCACACTGCACACTACATCTTTAGTACAGAGCAGTTCCAGGGCTGATAATCACAGCACAACCCCACCTGACAGTGTGTGAGAGCATGTCTCAGTGTGAGTGCTAGTGTGGGGATTTGGATGTACATACATCCACACAATGCCTGATGTATAATCCCTGACTGACCTCCTCGAGCAGGCAGTGATGCGTGTCGAGCTGTAATGGGGGACTGATACTTTAATAAGTGAGCTGTAAATGCAGTGCCTGCGCGCTCAGTAACACAGGTATATAAAGATCAGCATATGTATACAGTGCAGGCCCGCACAAACCAACGATTTTCCTTATTATGGTATTGCTGTTACATGCATGTAGGAAGTAGGGCATCAGTTAATCCTCTTACAGATTAATCATTAAATGTGAGGATCACAGCACAGTTTGGCCCTGAGATGCAATAATAGCACCTCAATGAGCCAAGAGATAAAGAGTAAAATAACTGCATTCAACAAATTCTCAACAGCAAACTAAAATATTATTTCACGCAGAAAATACACTGAAACACACATATATGTAACAATAGCAAACACAGAGACATCACAATAACAATACACTCACTCACACATACACACAAATACACACTCATTACGCTAACAGCATACACACACAGGCCAGCTATTATAAGCTCCTTCTGACATGTTGAACTGATGTGGAATCTTAAATTAAAAAAATCTAACCTTGGAGTGGAAAGAGCTACCACAGCTAGCCAAGCATCCATGCTGCCACTCTCATTACGGTAGCAAAGAACTGCTCTGTGTGCGTGTGTGTGTGTGTGTGTGTGTGTGTGTGTGTGTGTGTGTGTGTGTGTGTGAGATCCAATATGGGTCAGAGGAAAACATTAATGTGTTGCTTAGAAACCACAATCCCTGCTTCCAATTTGCCATAATTAAAAATGCAGCAACTGATGAATTTCAGCATGCATGAGCCAATGGCAACAGAGTCCGGAGCATCCAGCAGAGAAATCCTCCAATCAGAACAATCACCTCTCTGCCCAATCAGGAGCACCTGAGGTTAAGGGAACCAAATCATATACACTGCTCAAAAAAATAAAGGGAACTCTTAAACAACACAATGAAACTCCAAGTCAATCACACTTCTGTGAAATCAAACTGTCCACTTAGGAAGCAACACTGATTGACAATCAATTTCACATGCTGTTGTGCAAATGGAATAGACAACAGGTGGAAATTATAGGCAATTAGCAAGACACCCCCAATAAAGGAGTGGTTCTGCAGGTGGTGACCACAGACCACTTCTCAGTTCCTCTGCTTTCTGGCTGATGTTTTGGTCACTTTTGAATGCTGGCGGTGCTTTCACTCTAGTGGTAGCATGAGACGGACTCTACAACCCACACAAGTGGCTCAGGTAGTGCAGCTCATCCAGGATGGCACATCAATGCGAGCTGTGGCAAGAAGGTTTGCTGTGTCTGTCAGTGTAGTGTCCAGAGCATGGAGGCGCTACCAGGAGACAGGCCAGTACATCAGGAGACGTGGAGGAGGCCGTAGGAGGGCAACAACCCAGCAGCAGGACCGCTACCTCCGCCTTTGTGCAAGGAGGAACAGGAGGAGCACTGCCAGAGCCCTGCAAAATGACCTCCAGCAGGCCACAAATGTGCATATGCCTGCTCAAACGGTCAGAAACCGACTCTATAGGGATGGTATGAGGGCCCGACGTCCACAGGAGGGGGTTGTGCTTACAGCCCAACTCCGTGCAGGACGTTTGGCATTTGCCAGAGAACACCAAGATTGGCAAATTCGCCACTGGCACCCTGTGCTCTTCACAGATGAAAGCAGGTTCACACTGAGCACATGTGACAGACGTGACAGAGTGTGGAGACGCAGTGGAGAACATTCTGCTGCCTGTAATATTCTCCAGCATGATCGATTTGGCAGTGGGTCAGTAATGGTGTGGGGTGGCATTTCTTTGGGGGGTTGCACAGCCCTCCATGTGCTCGCCAGAGGTAGCCTGACTGCCGTTAGGTACCGAGATGAGATCTTCAGACCCCTTGTGAGACCACATGCTGGTGCGGTTGGCCCTGGGTTCCTCCTAATGTAAGACGATGGTAGACCTCATCTCTCATGGCTGGAGTGTGTCAGCAGTTCCTGCAGGATGAAGGCATTGATGCATGGACTGGCCGCCCGTTCCCCAGACCTGAATCCAATTGAGCACATCTGGGACATCAAGTCTCACTCCATCCACCAACACCACGTTGCACCACAGACTGTCCAGGAGTTGGTGGATGCTTTAGTTCAGGTCTGGGAGGACATCCCTCAGGAGACAATCTGCCACCACATCAGGAGCATGCCCAGGCGTTGTAGGGAGGTCATACAGGCACGTGGAGGCCACACACACTACTGAGCCTCATTTTGACTTGTTTTAAGGACATTACATCAAAGTTGGATCCACCTGTAGTGTGTTTTTCCACTTTAATTTTTAGTGTGACTCCAAATCCAGACCTCCATGGGTTAATAAATTTGAATTCCATTGATAATTTTTGTGAAATTTTGTTGTCAGCACATTCAACTATGTAAAGAACAAAGTAAACTGAGTCAAAAAAGAAACTTCACACTCATAAATTTGTTAATATTTTCTTGAAACGTTTAATAAGAGTTTTTATTATCACTAGGGGTAAATGCGTTATCAAAGACATCATGGCACACATCAACTCCGACGTGCACAGATACGTAGCACGTGCAAGCGTACTTTAATCTAAAACCATGTTTTCTCTTGTTCCTAGTCACGTGACCATATGAGAGATGTGCAGTTGAGCTCCCGTTAGAGTGGCATCTCGGAAAAACAAGTTTTTACAGTTAATTATTTGTTGATTTTCAATGCCATGACTGTCAAAAATTCAGTGTGAACGTGCCATTGGCATGCTGAATACAGACACGTCTGTCACTGACGTTGCAAGGGTTATGGGATGCAGTTGATAGACTATCCATGATCTTCGGACACGTCTCCAACAGCCGGCACCACAGCTGACAGACCTCGTTCTGGTAGCCCACGTGTGACGTCAAAAGCAGAAGACCGACAAATTGTCTAACGTCATTTGCATAATCGATTTGTCACTGCAATATCCACTATAGGAATGAATTGTTTAGAGGTCGTGTGACTGCCCAAACCATACATAATTGCCTGTGCACTGCTCTTATTCAAGTTGGACATTTCCGCAGCATTTCCGGCGGAACTGGTTACATTATGGACATAATTTTTATGATACACCATCTTTGGTGAGTACAGAATTACATAAAATCATTATTTAAAACCTAATTTCTTGTATGTTCAACTTATCGACCTCCAAACGAGTGTGAAGTTTTTATTTTGGCTGAGTATATTTAATAAGAATATTTCATTCATTCAGATCTAGGATGTGTTATTTTAGTGTTCCCTTTATTTTTTTGAGCAGTGTACATCTTCTCCTTACAACAAATCCAGATAATCTTAACCTAGCCCAGACCTGGCTGTCAATCACCAATCAGCATCCAAGGTACCATGGTAACTCATTCAGTGCTAAAAGCATTCTCAACTCATGAGGCAGGAAGCTCAAACTCAGCCGCAGCTGCATTCATCTTCGCCATCGACAGGTTTATACAAACCATGTTTCTCAGGCAGAAAATGGCCATGAAATTTAAGGAAACACAAGTACCTGCAGTGGGGACTTCTACCATCCAGGAGCCAAGTCAAAGATTTCGGGGCTTTGCCACCAAACAGGTGGGAGCTGAAAGGTAAGGCCTTGGTGGTGTGCTAGTGGATAATAATGGGGGGGTGAAATATGGAGAGAATTCCGGAAGTATCCCCACAGTGGAGGAGATGAATAGTATCCTGGAGACGCTCTCACTGCTTTGACATTATTGCCACCTGAGGGCCCGGAGAAACCGCACTCACTCACAGCCGGTGTTAGTGCCAGCGAGTGCAATAATGTCCCCATTCAGAGCCAGGCCCACAGAGAGAGGGGAGGGGTTTTCATCCAAGGACACACGGTTCACTTTTCCTTTTGTCTGGTATTTCAGTGAGAAAGAGAGAACCTTTCACTGTGGCCAGAACAGTGCTGGAAGGTTCTCTCTACGTCCTCTGTGACGCTGAAGCTGCCCTTCTGATGCCCACCTGTACAGACCCCAGCGACATCTGACCCAGCCTGACTCAGCTCAGAGCCCTTTGCGGCCAATAGCAAAGCCTAAATTACATTTGGCATTAATACCAGTCACATCCCATCCAATCTCAGTCACATTCCTTTTCTATCATCGGTAACATGCCTCATGCCTTTCACTTTAATCTCAGAATGACCTTTCATCTCAAGAAATCTGAAAATGACATTACTTCAGTATAAAAATAACCTATGAATTTTACGCTCATCTTGAAGTGAGCAACAACATTGACTCTGATCTCAGTGACTAATGAATTTAATCTCAATCTCAAAGTGACCTACGACCGCCACTCACAGGTTATTATTTAGCAGGACAAACCAGAAAAGTTCAGACAAACTGCACTGATTAACAGTTTTAGGCAGCCCATATGTTAACTCAGCAAAACCATAGTGCATGTAAACGTTTACACTGTTCTGGACAAACATGCCACTCCTTTGCTATACAGCACCAAAAGTTTTCTTCAGCCTATAGATTTCAGGGGTTGTCTGGAGTCAGTTACTTTCCCAGCTTTCATTGCAATGCATGTTACTCTGCATCTACAGAGCAAACTGCTCAGCGTGCCATAGAAATGGATACAATAGATCAGACAGTATTTACTGCTAAGGGTGCTGGGAAATCAGTTGACATTAAATGGGCACTACACAGCCAAGTATGTGTACTACACTTCAAAAACAGAACACGTTGCTGAATACCCCTCGGCCCGTACAAGATTTCCTGCCTCAAGGTCACAGCGCTAAGGTCAAAGGTCAAAGGTCAAAGGTCAAATCCAGCAAAAACCGTGACATTGCACATCTATGTGTCCACCAAATACGATAAAGTTGCCATCAATGGTTACTGAATACTGGGCCAGATAAGATTTCCACGATCAAGGTCACAGTGATAAAGGCAAAGGTCAAATCCATAGTTGTTGCACATCTATGGGTCATAGTGAGTTTGGTGAAGCTGCGATCATTAGTTGCTGAGTACTGACCCGGACAAAGTCATGGACAGACAACAGACGTCAGACGACGGAGGACAGACCAAAGACAGACAGACAGGCAGGTGACAACAATACCCCCCTGGCCAAATTTAAAATGGCCAATGTTTCAAATATCTCATTGGTCAAAATCTCTACCCATGAGCAGCCATTATGAATTCGCTGCCATGACGGTGCCCCCCAACGGTGCAGACCTGAATGAAATTCCTCCTTGTCTTTGACTCTTGTTTAGGGAATTAAACACACCTCAGCTGATTCCAAAGTTTGCAAGGAAAAGTGTTGCTGACTAAAGATGCAAACGAAAGGAACTGAATATTGTGTTTGTAAACAGTGATTAATCAGCGACACCTTCACTGGTGTTTACAGGGTTAATAAACTTACTCAGGGTGATCAAATATCACAGCACCCTAAAAGTGAGACATGAGCAGTTTAATCTCTTGGCTAGACTTGTGCGCCAGAGAGAGCAGAATAACCCCAGCGTTCCCACAAAGCCATACTATCCTCTGCACTAAGAGCTCAAACTCAGGCTCCGCCCCCTGCTGCGACCGCATCCATTGTGTTAGCGCTCACCTCAGTGACGCTCCTGCTCTCCCAAACAAAGTGCACTCTAAGGAACAGAGACCCAGCCTTACCTGCACTGTGTGGGAAACAGAATAACATCTCTTTGTTTTCGAGACCTTGAACCGCATCTTCTGAGATGAAGTAAAACATATGTTTACATCCTGATACAAACACCCAAGTCTTTTGGGGGCCGTCAGTCATTTCTTTCTGCCACTCAATAGCCTGGCCTCTGTGCTCAAATGTGCTCCTGAATCAAACTACAGGACAGTGATAAAGATTCAAGCAGACAAGAGCAGTGCTAAAATAAGCATTCGAACAATTTGCACCACATTACGGCCATGACCTCAGATCTAGAGAAAATATAACCAGCGTATCCATAAAAAGCATCTCGCTGTTCTTTCATTGTAACATTCCAACTCTTTCTGCAGATTCCCTTTCCATTTCTCTGCTCACTTATAAAACCGTGTGTTTTACATGAATGCAGCATAACTTAAAAAACAGTGCTACAAATACTGTAGCTCACCAGGACCTTCAACTTTCAGATGAACAGTATGAAGAAGGGGCAACACTAGCAACTGTACAACCCAGCAGCCAAGCAATGTCTATACAGATAAAATGCATTGTATGTAGTCACCCGTATTTCTTTGCATGTCTGTTTCTCTGTCTGTTAACAGGATAGCTCAGAAAGTTGCCAACGAATTGGCACAAAATTTGGTAGGATGGTAGGTGGTAGTCCATGGACGAGTTGCTTCGATTTTGGAAGTGATAAAGTAGACCCAGAAGTAGTTAAAATATAGCTGAAAAGAATGACTGTCCCTCATGCATTTGGGTCACTTGATGGGTCCTGTCACTAGAAATGTCTCCTTATAAGGACGCGCTCAGGCTGCATGGCCAATGTGGTTAGCGCATGTCACTCTTACCTGGGAGTCTGGGGTTCAGTCCTCCGCCCGGGGCCTCCTTTGGCCTGGCACACAATGAACACATTTTCATAAAATTTCAGTGTTAAATAGAATCTACACAAATTTAGGATTGATTATAATTGTTGGTGATCTGGATGATATTCATGCTGATCCAGGATCAACGAGTCGACATGGTCTACAACATCCCCCGCTAATCGTGCGCTTCTTATTTTCGAACTCGATCAAGGCCCTTATGGTCTGAAGCAACACACCAAATTTGGTTACTGTATCTGCAGTAGTTTCTGAGTAAAGCTGTCCCCCTTATCTTGGACGGACGGACGGAGGTCAAACCTATATCCCCCTCCCACTTCGTGTTGGCGGGGGATAATAATACTGACATATGGTGTGGCGGAGGTATGCGCTCTACCAAGTGCCTTTCTAGTTTGTTATGAGTTGACATCTTCAATCTTTTGCACCAAGTCTGGTCAGCATCCTCAACAGTATTCAGTCTGACCAATATATGCATGTGCGTAATAATTAAAATTAAATATTAGCTAAAAATTTGCCAAGTCTGTTAATGATGAACCAACACCAATGCTTGAATTTGCCAGTGTCCTCTTTGCAAGGAAAATTACAGTTTCAGCCTCCTTGGATATGTAGTTTCAGATAAATATGAAGCTATTCATGAAATTCAGGGGCACTATTTGATGTCACGGGGAATATAAGTGTTGAGTCAAGCTATTTTGTTCCAACATACCAAATTTCAGCTGAATCGCAGCTGACATTGTTGACAAATGGGTCAAAATCACATTTGCAACACAGCAGCCACATTTGAAAATGGGTTGCATCTATTTTTATAGATTTTGGTGTCCTGATTTGTTGGATTATTTCTGCTGGCTTCAGTTTCATCAGTCGTAGTTTCAGAGAGGAACGTTTTTAAAGGTATTTTTGAGCTTTGGGGGTGTGGTCAGATGTCAGAATCAAGGTGAAAATTTAACATACTGAAAACCCTGAAAACTGTGTTGAGTCATGTGGCTTCATACCAACACACCAAATCGTAGTTGAATTGCCAGTGAAACTGTCAACAAATGGGTCAAAAAGGCATTTTCATGCTGGCTGCCATGACAGCCATATTTGGAAACAGATTGAAACAATTTGCAGTCTTTGGTGTCCTCATTGGCTGCAGAATGTCTGCAAACCTTCAGCTTCATCAGTCAAGCAGTTCCTCAGAGATTTTTTAGAAATATTTATGAAATTTAGGGGCGTGTTCTGATCAGAGGTCCAATCAAGGTCAAACTTCAACATACAAACAAATCGGGGAATAAATGCGCAGAGGCACGGTGCTTGCTGCCCACATACCAAATTTCAGTTAAATTGCTGCAAAAATCATTGGAAAATGGGTCAAAATGGCTTTTTCAAGATGGCTGCTGTGGAAACCATATTTGAGAATGGACTGCATCAATCTATTCAAACTTTGGTGTCATCATTGGTTGGAGGGTACCACTAAAGTTTCAGCTTCATTGGTCCAATAATTTTTTATAGAAGATTTTTCAAGCTTTTCATAAAATACAGGGGTGTGGTTTGATGTTAGAGTTCAAATCAAGGTCAAAATGTAAAATACAGAAAAGCTCATCAGATCTGTGTTGAATCAAGTGCTGATACACCAAACTTCAGCTGAGTCACTACAGAATTTACTGGCAAATGAAAATGGCATTCTCAATATGGCTGCGGTGACTGTCATATTGGAAATTGGACTGCAGGATTTATATAAAAATTTGGTGTCCCTGTTGGCTGGAGGATGTCTGCAGTCTCAGCCTCATTGGTAAAACAGTTTTGGGGAAGAAGATATTTACAGATAATAATGAATGACAACTGACAACGGGCAACTAGGCCGCTTCATGAGCTCACTAGACCAGTACAATATTGCGCTCAACTCAGCCTTTATCCGACTCCAGACTCATAATGCCAAGCATATATAAAACTTTAAGTTTGTTTTTGGACACAGCTTGAGCATGAAATCTGAGGATGGTCCTGCGTTTGCTTAGAACCCAACTCAGGTACTTCTCATCACTGAGTGATGGATGGAGTAGATCTGTGGGCCCTTTCAAAGCCCCGCTGGTGTAGTTTACAGCAGTAGTTTTGTTTGCTGAGGCGTAATTTGACAGTTTTTGCTGCACGATTAGAGTAACTTGCCGTAAAAAAAAATAGGCAGCAGTAAAATAGGAAAACATAAACAGATAAAACCGCATGCTTTACACCAACATTACCGTGATTCGCTGAAGAGTTCTGAAATGCTGCGCTTGCTGGCGAAAATTTACCGTTGCGAAGAGCACTCAGACAGGGCACACTCAATACTCAAAGTTCGATTTCAAAACGCTTCATAACCTCAGACTGTGAGTAAAGCTCCACGGAGAACGGTCTCAAAGATTTGAGTTTGACTTTTAGCTGAGACTGAGTAAAGTTTTATAACCTCAGGCCTTGGTGACTTTTTCCCTGAATAAATTAAATCCTCACAGCTGAATGAACAAAGCTTTGGGAAGAGAAAGTGCAACTTTGAGCCAAAATGCCTCACTGGTTTATAAAGAGCCCTGGACTGTGTGGAGTGACGCAGCCCTCTCCTGTGTTTTCTCAGGGAAAGCAGAGAGGCTTTCTTCATGTGCTGGGTAAAGTTTGCTCTCACACAGTCCGTTGATGAGACCTTCAGTGTCAGCAGCGTTCCGGATGATCAGTTCAGCAGTTGTGCCCCACGCCAACACAGAGACTGGGCTGCTTGATTATTAACAGTGTCTGACTGTAACCTGGCTACTGATACCCAAGCCACAGCAGCTGGGACCCTCCCTCTCATCTCCCCGGCACTGACCTTTGGAGCCCCATTATCTCGAGCGGAGCTTGACGATCCCGCCTCGGGCCACAGAAAGGGATCAGCGTGCCAGAGGTACGCTCTGACACATTAACAACTCATACCCCCCACTGTGCAGTAAAGACAACCATCTCCATCCAGCTCTGAGGTTTCCACCCCCCCCATACCCCCCTCCCCCAGGTGAGATATGACATTACCAAGGTAAGGTTTACATGTGAGCAGAGTCTCCAACAGTCACAACCCTGAGAAAATATCAGAAAATCACACTTTTCAGAACCGCCAGAATGAAGGATTCTTCCACTGCAGGCCTGCAAGAATGCTACTCACCCGTAAGGGATGAAATTCAACAGAATCTCATACACAGGTGTCCTGAGGGAAGTCAGGTGATCATCTGAGAGGATTCTAACGGGCCCCTTGGAGATGGTCAGATTTTTTTCAGGCCAGGTCCTGCTTGACTCCCTGCCAGACACCTGCGACTAAAACACAAACATTTTTTCACAATCAGTATAATGAGAGATCATAGGGCTATGAATGGTAAGAATGTTATTGCATTACACAGAGCATATGTTAAATACTCACTCAGGAAAGATAATCATTCACTTTTCAGGCAAGCTACATTTTGAGTAAATTATTTGATGATTGAAACTATGTCCTTCCGGAATACAGCTAGTGATTTTAAGATGTATACAGTAACGTCTGATGTAAACATAACACGAGTAAAATCCATTTCCATTTTAAAGTTTCTATTTTATCTTTTTTGGATTTTCTGGCATGTACCCACTGCCTCCCTGAAAATGGAGAATAATGACTGACATTCTTAAGGTAACTAGAATATTTGTGGTGATTCAGTAGTTTTGTGTCCATGTCTGCCATCAGTATTCACCATGAAACAGGTGAAGGCATTCAGAAAAAATATGGTTTAAATAAGGATTATTTTCATAAATATCCTGAGCTTGAATCTTTTCTGGATGTACTTGCAGAGTGCTATTGATCTTGACAGCACTAATTCAATCATTCTTAATGACTCGATATCATCACTGGATGCATTAAGTTACAAATTGCGACTGCTGATAGGCCAGAGCGCTGTGGCAGCTCAAAGAACAAATGCTTCGATTGGATGAAATTCCACATTTCAGCCCAATATGAGCCAATTGCCCACTTTTATCCACCTCTACCAGCGCCATGTAAGACTCATGTGAGCTTTAAAGCACAGGTGAACATTCACGTGCATCACACACCACACACTTTATTGCGATGAAATACTGTGTACACATGCTACAACCGCCACAAATCTCCAGAATACACAAACACACTCTTCTTCTGTGCTCTTCGTGCGCGCACACACACACACACACACACCAGACACACACACACACACACACACACACACACACACACACACACACACACGTGTTCCAGTCTTTCCTCCGAATCTTTCATTTCCCCCCATCTGTCCTTCGCTCCTCTGACTCGGCAGATGCCTCTTTCACCCCCACTTTATCTTATTTTCCAAATTTGTTCTCCCCCTTCTGTTGACACTTATTTTAGCTCTGAACCTCCAGCTGCAGGTAGCCAAACAGCACATGAATTAACCTATATTTGTTTAATAACATGCTAAACCCGTACATGTGTCACCTACCTCAGCAGTTCTCCCCAAATCTCATCACCTCAGTGATGGGGGGGCTGGGGTTCCCCGTCACTCAGTAAAAGCCAATAGATAAACCACCTTCCTAATTAACTGTCTGAACCTTCAGGGAAGTATCCAAGGAGACGGCATCCCCTGCTCCAAATGCCTCTCTATGGCTAACACAGCCCGGCTAGTTTTCTTTCCTCTTCTTCATTTCACTCACAATATCTTCTGGTCAGCCACACAACTGCGAGACTCAGGCCATGGGGTGTTTCAGCCCAGCAAAGGCTTTGGCAACAGATTCCTCATGTCTGCGTGTCCAGGACAGGGCGCAAGAGCCAATCTGCATATTAACTGGCTGCAATGAGTCACACGAGGCTCCGTTTCTACAGACCTGATGAACATCAGACTGTTTTGATCCTTTTCTTTCTTCATGCACAGTACTTGTTTATTACTTTACACATGATTGGTTATTCCACTACTAATTGTTGAATAAACAAGCAGAAGAGCTGAAAAATGCAAAGACAAACTTTTTTTTTTTTTTTACTTTAATGTTGCATCAAGGGGTACAGCTGGTTCAAGTATTGATGTTGCCAGTACATTACTGTACGACCTCAATGATGCAACTCGGCCAATAACATTCTCAGTGGTCTGTGTGTTTTGCCATCCACGCCATTGTACTCAATATCCAGCACTGCACATCAGCATGGGGTCACAGATCAATGGTAAATCCGGGCTTTTCCGCTTGCAATGGATGTAGTCAAAAGTGACATCTGGACGGAGTTTAGTATCAGGGGCCTGGGAGTACTGATGCGCAAATTGCTTAAAATTGCCGTAAAAGCCCCTCTTTGCAGATAGTCAGTCATCTATATCTCCAAACCAATATTCAAGATCTACGGGGGTTTCTTTTTTTCCTAATTGCTGCGGTTTTAAGATAAATACGAGGCAGAGATCATCCGTCATTTAGATACAGGGCAAAACACGTATAGGCCAAAACAGACAAGGAGCGCTAATTTGTGGATTTGTTCACTTTTATATTTTTTATTTGGGGTTTAGTTTTCGCGCTATACACCAGTGAAACGCGCGCAGGCAGATTAAGGGCGATTATGAACAGATTAAATCTACTCCCACAAGAATCTGGTGATATTTTTATCCAAGCAAATGTGCATTAATACCACGAGGCGTCGTGGTAAGAAAATATTATTGCCAAAGGTAATTTGCTGTTCCGTGATTTACCTTTTACGCCTCAGAATTTAGTTTTCAGAAATGTTTGTACGGATCAGCACTGAGGCATGCAGAAAAGCGCAGATTCTCGTTGAATAAATTATGCAGAAAACATTCAATATCACAGACTTCAATATAACATCATTTCATCGCAATTGATGCGTTTCTTCAGTCAAATAACGAGGCTGAATTTTATTTTCTGACTTAATTTTTTTCACTTCCAAAAGTCAACTGCAGGACATAGAGTTCAACGGCTAGACTTTTCTCCTTGACAAAAATGGCCCATATTTGGATACTCCAAGCGGCTTCGGCCATTAGTAAACCATTTATTAAAATACATTTTGATGTAAATGATCGGCGGTGCTCCCAAAGTCCACGACCGTCCTTGTGTCGGAAATCTCCTGATATAACTCGTCAAACATGCCCGCTATAACTACTTAAAAAATTAAAACGAAACTATTGCTTACTACTTTAAATACACCATTCGTACGGTTACAACTTCTCTCTACAAGCTCCTCTGAATGCGAAAAAGCTCTCCAAACATTTCAAACTAGGACGAATAAATTAGTTCCTACCTTTTCAACGCGCCTCTGACGGCGCCTTTATGTTTTCTGCTCCGGAAACAGACATTTCTGCAAGCGCTCGTGAGCGTCTGCCCGCACCTCTCCAGCTGTCTCGTGCTTGGGTACAGTAAGTGCCGCAAACAGCCAATGGAAAGTGCGCAGCGCCGCCGTCAACCCCCAGGTGTAGCTACAACTTCACACCTGTAACTCATTAATCGCCAGATGTCCTTCCAAGTTCACAAACTTAGATTCCGGAGAAACGCAATAGAAACGCAATAAACAGGAGAAAGCGGCCAGAATGCGAGTTTCAATTCTGCCCCAGGAAATATTCCAAGATACAGCGACCTCGGCTAATGTTGGTGGATAATAAACGTAGGCATTAATTAATGCCATTTTATTTCTGCTTTTGATATTTAATGAAACAGGTCAACAATAATATCACAGTTAAAGTGCAAATTCTCAAATTTTCTCAAACAAAAACTAATCTGGTATACATTTTACCAAACAGTTCATGAGCAGTTGTGCTAATTAAATGCCCCAAATTTGCAGCTTTTTCTCAAAATAAGCTTTTTTGAGGTCTGAGAGGAGATTTCGGGGACAAAATGAGGATTGACCCAAATTTTCAAATTAGCGGATGTGATGTAGTGGGAGGTATTCGAAACGCGGAAGCGTAGCTGAAAAAAATAGGAAAATAAGGGTGCGTTCACTGTATAAAAAAGATGGGCGCAGCACTCTGGTCTGAAAAAAGAAGCCCATACGGAAGTGCCGTAAAATGGCATTCTATTTAATGGCCAGCAGTTGGCGACGTCGGTGGTTGCAGAAAGAAGTTCAATTCTATAGAAGTCTATGAGAAAATGACCCTGCTTTCCCACCTGATTTTTCATTTAAATAATACATTTTCACATTATCTTATGGTAGCTATAGCAAGTTTCAACTTTACTTCGATGTATCATGATGTTCATTTATGTAAATTATGGTCCCAAGTAGACTAGAATAAAGGATAAAGTCAGAATATGCTTTAGAGGCGTGGCAATCCTCTGGTCCTCATCCGATACGGTCAGATCCACCTCTCACGTCCCTCCCCGGATCTTGATTCTCGTTCTCGTCCAATAGAAATCACATCCGGTTTCAAAATGACAACATGGCGCAATTCAAATTGTCAAAATTCTGGCTTCCTAAATGGTATGCTGAAACCAATGGGTGACGTCAGGGTTGCTTCGTCCATCTTTTTATGCAGTCTATGAGTGCGTTCCAGGCAACTCGTAACCCGTGATTTACCGGTTAAAAGTGAGCGAAGCTACCGTCAAACCTGTGAATTCACGCCGGTGAACTCAGTTGTGCTCAACGTACTCTGACTTCCTTGTTTGAGTTCACGCAGCTCAACTAAAATGGCGGCGCTGGCTTTTTTCAAGTGGCAAACGGAAAGAAACGTTATGAAGTCGTAACTTGTTACTTTTGCCTGGAACTATTAAATCGTGACTCACAGGTTCAAACTTCCACTGGAACGCAGCATATGACCACGTTTCAATAGTTTTCCCACATGCCCTCATTCACGTCCCCTCAGCCCCTGGTGTTACGTAACATGTACGTTACACAGCCCTTGGTGTTACGTAACATGTACGTTACACGGGGGCCACTTGGAGAGTTGAGAGGTACATGGGCGGGGGATTGAAATGGAATGCACCAACCCTTGTTCACGCTCAACACAAGCTATCATGGATCGATCGCCAGTTGCTTACCTAGCGCTATACGGCGTTTTAAAAATGATCATAAATACCTGCAGACTGATTTCAGTGGGGTGACGCTGCCTCCTGTGCTGCAAACTGATTTCAGTGGGGTGACGCTGCCTCCTGTGCTGCAGACTGATTTCAGTGGGGTGACGCTGCCTCCTGTGCTGCAGACTGATTTCAGTGGGGTGACGCTGCCTCCTGTGCTGCAGACTGATTTCAGTGGGGTGACGCTGCCTCCTGTGCTGCAGACTGATTTCAGTGGGGTGACGCTGCCTCCTGCGCTGCAGACTGATTTCAGTGGGGTGACGCTGCCTCCTGTGCTGCAGACTGATTTCAGTGGGGTGACGCTGCCTCCTGCGCTGCAGACTGATTTCAGTGGGGTGACGCGGCCTCCTGTGCTGCAGACTGATTTCAGTGGGGTGACGTTGCCTCCTGTGCTGCAGACTGATTTCAGTGGGGTGACGCTGCAGACTGATTTCAGTGGGGTGACGCTGCCTCCTGTGCTGCAGACTGATTTCAGTGGGGTGACGTTGCCTCCTGTGAGCAACTGCAATAACTTTGGCACTTTGTCACCACATCAGGTGCATCAGTTTCTGATTTATAAGTTTGGCTCCTGTTTGAGACGCATATCATGCTTGATTACTCTAGTTTTTATTGGCTTGATTAACAATCACCAAATAATTTGCTTAGCAATCTAAACCCATGCAAAGCCTACAATGATTGAGAAATAATGACAAATTATTACCTATTAGCTTCATTTATGTAATAGATGTGATACTGTGACGATGGAAATTATATCAAAAATGCAAAAAAATCCTATTCATTCCCTGACTTCAATTGCTCATTTTAGCATTTTTCAGCATTTTCTAATTATAGATGGCTCTTGATTTAATTATAGGCTGATGTTATAAGCATTCATACAAATACTTCTTAAGAGGGAAAGATCTTTTTAGGTTTATCAAACCATATGGTCAGGTAAAAGGATAAGCCACAAAAAAAGTGAATCTATGCCATTTCATAGATTTGCACGCGTTCAGAATCTTCGAAAGATAAGTCGTCATTTCTGTGCGTAGGAAAATGCCCAAGAACTTTGTGATGCAATCAATGCATGATGAAGCTAGCAATAATGATATGATTCGTCCTTCGACCAATTAGTCTCAGCACCTGAGCAAATCAATGATTGGTAGCTCATTATACAAAGTCAAACTGTGATAGGTTTAGTGTAATTAATTCATTGCTCAAATTAATCACCTTGCTTTATTAATCTCGTTCTTTGGTGGCAAGAAAAAAGGTATCAAGCTTTTGCATACATTACTGCTGCCTAATTGTGAATATAATTTCTAGCAGCAAATGTATAGCTGCAATGCACTGTGGGAGATACACACCTTTGAAGTGATCATCGTTGCGGACTTGCTCCCTCAGCCGTCCGAGGGCAATTTCACCAAGTTCACTTCAGTTTTTCAGACAAGAGGAATGACATTTACGATGGGGGGGATTCCCTTGAGGGGAAGTGTAGAGCGGCAGTCAACGACGGTGTAGTGAATGACAACTGAAATGCAGTCCAAGATCTTGTCAAAGGATATTGTTGCAATAACTTGATAAAAACAAACATTTTTTACATCACAGGGAGAAAATGGACAACGTGACAATCAACCTGTAGGCAGAGTGCACTGAAGCTAGATTCTACTTACTGAGAGTTTCATGGGGACATAACGAGGAAAGGTGTTCGAAAATAGGTTGCCTACCTACACGGTGACTACACGTGACCTTCATTCCACTGTGCGTACTTGACAAACAACATGGCACATGCAGGTCAAAAGAGGCCCTGTTTGCACAGTAGGCTGGCTTGCAAAATTATTATTAAATTGATTAAATTGATCAAATATGACAAATTAAAGGGTTGATATCTGCGTGGAATGAAAAGGTCCCAAACTTTTTCTGGACAAAATTCAGAGTTCATATGTGGATAAAGCAGATCCTGATGAAGGTCCGCCCCATGTAGGTTTTAGTGGGCGTGGCTTGGAGTTGGGTGACCACGCCCATCTACCCCAATTTTGGTCCCTTATTCTCCTTCCTGTACAAAGGCCCCAAAATGTTTATTGCTGATTATTGATGTTTGGCATTTAAAGATTGGAATACAGTTGTTAATTGTTTAAGACCTTTATGTAGAATGCAACTGGCCCAATATCCAATGTGTTGGAAATGTCATCGCTCATGACTTCAGGTGGCGCTAGCGTCAACCTACATGGAGGTCTCAGGATTTTTTTCACTTCAAGTTGCAGTCCACCAACTCAAATTTCAAGAATAATTGATAAAATTTGGGACCTCCATGTAGGTTGAAATTTGGGTTAGGGTTAGGGTTAGGGTCAAATTTGTTACCGCTCAATATGGCACAGAAAAGTGGGCGTGGCCTGCTCAGCAGGTTAATTACCTTGGTTAATTACCAAGGTCATGTCGGATTTCCCTATTCCCAGCCCCAAACTCAATAATTACAAAGTATGAAAAGATTTGGAGATGGTGATTTGGCACCCTTGGGGTGATCTTAGAAAAAGGCACTCGTACGTTACACATGCAACAGTTGTCATAGAAACTTGAATTTATGAAAGTAGGGATTCAAAGAAAATAAGTACCCATAAAATTGGTCCGTTATGTCAATTTCATGATAGGTTGAAGGTATTCACTCATATAACAAGGGAAAAAAGTTTCATGCGACTTGATATTCGCTTTCTAAATGTTGATCCTTTCCCACTGTAACCAGTCCGCTGACAGTCTTATTTTTTGTGACGTCACACATGGGTTGGGTACTCTGAAAGTACCCGGATGTTCCATAGTTATTTTGTAATACAGTGAACACTGTTTTCAATTTTGTTTTTAAAGCTTGACGAGTCAAAACTCTTATTAGATTTCTTCCAGAAGTTCATGTTTTAAATCCCATGTTTAAATCTTAATTTTTTTATCTACTGTTTTAAGCTACTAGTTTATAAAGAAAATTATGTTTTTACTAGAGTCATGCTACCATTCCGAGGAAGGTTGGATAAGCCAAAGCTGGGCTACAAAAAAGATTATTATATGTAATTTATGAACACGATCAGATGGACTCTCATAACAGTGATTGACTGTCATGGATATATGGAGTGACAAGGTCGATGCCATTTAGCACACAATCGTACCCCTTAAATATCTCCACCCAATATCTCAAGAGCTGCCTGAATCATCCACCTGTACTTCGCATGCACTCAAGATCAATTTCAGGTCTTAATTGCTTTTTTATAGTTGTTGTATCTCTTCCCATGGTTCTTCAACGTCTGTTCCTTCCTCTTCTATGATGGCCAAAACGAAACAAAACCTCAAATCTAATAACGTTAGATAGTTACACTATATGCGCAATGGAGAGATCTGACGACAGGCAGCTGCAAGTGCACGAACAATATGTATTCCCGTTTTTCATATTATATGTGAAATCCACTGTCACGCATGTGAAACTGATAAACCTCCATGCACATTAACTTCAGTTATTACATCGCCTACGTGCTGATTAATGAAAACTGGCCACACCTGATAATGCTGAGTTGTGACCCGACGCTGAAGCCCTCCGCAATAGTTTCTAAAAATCCTGGAGGAAACCCTGCCTTCCCTCTATAAACACGATTTCCGTCAGATTGTTTATATGTCCATGTTAATCTTCAATGTACTGCTGTGGATTTTCTTCAACATCTTGAGATTCCCCCATCCTCAGGCAACTGGAGAGAGACAGATTCTGAAAAATCTGAAAAATTAGGCTTTATTGTGTCATGTTGATAAATGTAAAGCCGAGTTCCTCTTGCGCAAGAGGAACTGTCCCCAAGAAGAACTGCAGAACTGACTTTTACAGGCCCTTTTGATACCTCTGATTCTCGCACTACCATTGGACAGGTAACCTGAGATCCCAGTTAGGTAACCCGTCAGGAATGCAGAGCAAAGACGCATGCGCATCACCTTAAGAGACCGACAGCCACACCCAGCAAGAGATATACAGAGATACACAGACAAAAAATACAGCCAGATGAATATGATAAAAAGAAAAAGATACCAGTGGATGAATTCAATGCATATCAAATTATTACACATAATTCAATTGATTAAGTTTTCAGTAGCAACTGATGATTTTGCTGAACAAATATTGATCAAAGCTACAGAAATCAAATACAACCTCCGATTATGTTTTTTGAATCAACTAAACAGAAGCTGCTGACTAATCAAAGCTACAGAAGCTGCTGCTTGTGTGTGTGAGCTGCTCATGCATGTGTGAACTGAATAACTTATATATGTGTATCTGTCTGTGAACTGCTTGTATGTATATTTCACTTAGATCCTTCGAACCTCCCTCTCCCAGGGTGCAGTTCCAGGTTAGATCCCTCTCCACAGATCCTCGCCCAGGCTCCCCCAGGTTCAGAACTCTGCCTTCTGCTTCCCGGTGTCTCCTTTTCAGAGCCCATCGATCACAGAAGCACCACTCGCCTACTGACGCATTCGCTTTTGGCTTGTGGTGGCCTGACTGTACATTGAGCCGAGCGCGGCGGCCACCCCTCTCTGTGGACTTACTGCCTTATGCGACCTGACCGGCCGGTGACCCAGTCGATAGCGATCCCTAGATCCCGTAGTCGTTGTCAGCCACCCAGCTGGGAACCGACGGTCTGATCCCTACCCCACTTCGCTATGGGAATAGAAACTTTGACCGTTTTCACCAGCCTTGCCTGTTCACAGAGGTCATCTCTCACGCACCTCTGCTAGGTGTGGGCTGTCACCCACGTACCACGTGTTGCCCTCAACCTTACATGCGACAACACGCCAACTAGACGGTACCACGGAAGTATGTCAATTCATACTTCACCAGACACAGGGGCCTTCAGTCCTCTCCCCTGCACTATAACACATCTTTGCAGTCCCGCTGCCGCCTGTTACAGACTGGGTTCGGGGGGCCTAATCCCCTCCCTAGTCTGTGTGTTTGCACTGCAGTATGTGAACTACTTGTATGTGTGTGTGTGTGTGTGTCTGTATGTGAGTGTTATGTGTGTGTCTTTCTGCTGCCTACATAATATGGTTATTGATTATGAGTATGAGCAATGAATGAATAATGATAAAAATATATATAATCATGAATAATGAATATAATGAATAATGCTGAAATAAAATCTTCAACAGTACTAAGGCTAAATAGAAAAATATGCTAATAGGTTTAAATAAAAAAAGACAGATTAATGTTTCTCCATTATAATTTATCCATCTCAAGTAAAGGACGACTCAATTTTAACCTTTAACAAAATATAAAGCTTAGAGAGAGACATAGTATTTCTATTGACATGTAACAGAGCAGAGCTTGCAAAATCTGTACGTGACGTCTCTCAAAAATGGATCTAATTTCTAGCATCACAGAAGTATTCACACTCAATAAAGTACTGTCATTTCATGCGTGCTTCCATTCTCTCATATCGATAATGTGACGGAATGAAATTACATTGCATTCTTTGCGTTCTAAGCTTTCCATTGATGTGGAAATTGCCATATTTCAGTTTTTCATTTGAATCCCTACTTTAATCTAATGGTGAAAAGCATTAGTATGCAAGCTAGAGAATTATTCATCCCATTGACTTGAACAGAATAGAAGCTGACGCTTTTTTTCATTCTCTAACTGAAGCTCCTGGTCTCCGTCCAGTTTTGCCATCATAGCCAAAGTTTTGATTTTACTCAAGGTCTCGTGGTTGAGGATGGATTTAGTTTCATTTTGAGTCATTTTTTGCATAAAATAGTTCCTGCACTCATTTTAAGATGGGCTTATTTAGCAGCACCCTAACCATTAACTGGCTTCTCTGAGCACAGAATGGATGGGGAAATTTGGGACTGGAGCAGTTTTGGCTTGGCTTATTGACCGATGGCTTATTAAGCAGCGATTTTAGTCATTACTAACCCACGGTAATATCCAGACTTTTCCTGTGACTCAGGGTCTAGCTGATCAAAGCAGTCATCAGTGCAGTGTTTAGAGCAGATCACCAATCCTGATCCAAGCTTTGTGAAATCCGCTTGTGTCCTCTTCCCAAAATCTACCCACGCCTTTCAAATTGAGGGGTTATTTTATTTAATTTATGAACCATTAGACCTCTTCTTGCATCGGCCTTATTGCTGCAGCTGCAAACAAGCAGATATTTGACATTTTCCCATGGGAATAATCCACAGTTATGAATTTCTGAGTCCAATGACATTGGCAATGTGTGCTGCTGGGAAGATATCTCCTGTGACGTCATCACTGAAGATAGTTGAAGATAAATTCTTTCTGAGATCATCGCGATTAGCAGTGATTGAAATTCAAATAAATTTGTAACAGATGATTATAATTTGAAATGACCAGTGCACAAAAGATGTATTCATATTAAAGATTGTGTGGTACAAACTTTATTTTTGGATGCCCAAGCACTTTAAAGGTACCCCATCATGTCACCAGGTGCACACATTGAATTAGAAACAGTGGAACAGTTAATGTGACGGGTAATGTTATCTGGAATTTGCTCGTAATGGGCACATTCTTGGGTTAGACTGGATCATAATTATGAACAGCAGTGACATCAGAAAATAAGTGTCACAGATTTCAGAATAAAGCCAGAACAGAAGTTACTCTGAAGTTGGCCTTTTTTAACAAAACAGATCATGAACAAATTGAGCAGGTGGTCCGCGGTCAGGCGGAGGCAGTCAGAAACAAGAGGACTGATTGGTTGACAAATTTGATGAGGCTGGTTTGGGTTCAGTACCGGAATAGCAAGCTGGAAGGACCAGGGCACATAGGCACGTGTGCACATTCGACCCGGAATGAAAACAGAACTGGAGGACGCCACACCAATGCCATGGACCCTGGGATGATTTGAATAAATACTTCGTTTTTTCGTAGATGTACGCTGAAGATGGAGGGTAGAAGACACTTGACAACAATCCAGCAAAAGGAGGAGAGAGACAAGGAACTAAAATGCAAATGATGTCAATCAACAAAATTGAGAATCTCTGACGGCGTGTGGAGTGAAACAGGGAGGACAGGCAGAAGGAAGTGAGAAACACCGCAGCGAATCAACAGGGGACTTGGTGATGATGACAGGACCGAGGGAGGAAAGCAAACAAGGATTAAAGGAACAAGACCAAGGGAAATAGCAACCATTCAGAACCACACACAGTCACTCAAGCAAAATAATAAAATGTACATCAATGAAATTAAAGACTAACAATAATGAAAACATTACAAACAGAAATCCTACTTTCAACAAAAATCTTACCCACAGAAAAATAAAATGAATGAATTATGAAGTCACGATTTAGCTCAACATTTTTTTTTTCTTCCAATTTTTATTTATGAAATTTCATCCCAAAGACAAATAAGCATGAATTCCCAATACATACTTACTTGAATACTTGAAAATCAAAACAAAGAGAACCAACAATGATAACTTAAACAAATTTTATTCTTCACTGATTAGGTCCAAAAATTCTACAAATAATCCACTGTGCGATCTTAAAGTAATACTCTAATGCCACTGTGTAACTCTGATGCCAAATCAAAACTCTACCTAACTGAGCAACATCACGGCATTTATAAAGACTAGGATTATTCTAGAAAGATCTACAGGAGTCCTGGGTGATCCAACCCCCTCCAGGCAAGAAGAAGCCAGAAACTTCTGAGAGGAACAGGGAATCCTAATAGGCAATACGATATGAGTCCAATTTCGAAAGAGTTTTGACTTTCCTGTGTTCAGTCACCATTCCATATGTTCCATTGAGTTTCGGAACTAGGATGCATGGAGAACTCCAGTCACTGTAACTTGGTTCAACAAAGTCATTTTCAAGCAGATATTTGACTTCCTGTTTAAGGTATTTCTGCTTCTCTGGATTCATTCTGTAAGGAGGCTGTTTTACAGGCTTGACATTATCTTGTAGGATGACATCATGGTAAACCATATGGGTGGGACAACTTGCTGTCAGTATTTTGAAGAATGTCTGAATTTTCAAGTTTGGCTGGACCAGGTTCATTTCCCAAGGGGCAGTCACAATCTTCTTCAGAATTTTCCAGTTCAATTGTATTTACCTCGTTGACTGGCTTTTGCTGAGTGTCTCTGTCAATGTATTCTTTCAGCATGTTGATGTGACACATTTTGTTTTTGTTTCCTCCTTCCAGGAGTTAAAATGATGTAATTTAGATCACTGACCTTTTTGAGGACAGTGTCAGGGCCGAAATATCAGGCTCTTAGAGGGTTTCCAGGAACTGGCAAAAGTGAAAGGACTTTGTCACCAGCTTTAAAACTTTGGTCTTTGGAATGAAGGTCATATCTGGCTTTCATTTTCTCCAGAGCTTCTTTGGGATTAGACTTAGCAAAGTCACAAGAGAGACGATTACGGAAGTCAGAGACATACTGAAGCAAGTACATTGGGACATTGTCTTCGGCTAAAAACTTTTCCTTCAGAAGCTTCAGAGGTCCACGAACTGTATGCCCAAAAACAGGGTCAAAAGGACTGAACCCAAGAGACTCCTGAACAGCTTCACAGGCAGCAAACAGAAGACGATGGACACCTTCATCCCAATCTTTCTCTGTGTCAAGGCAGTAGGTCCTTATTATGTTCTTCAGGGTTTGATAGAACCTCTCCAAAGCACCTTAACTCTCAGGATGGTAAGCTGATGACCTGTATTGTTTAATACCAAGCTCATGCATAACTTGTTGAAATATGCCAGACATGAAATTTGACCCTTAATCAGATTGAATAGACTTTGGAAGACCAACAATGCAGAAAAACCAAGGAAGAGCCTTGATGATAGTCTTCGCCTTGACATTACGAAGTGAAATTGCCTCAGGAAAGCGGGTGGAAGCACACATGATAGTCAGTAAGTACTCACAACCAGACCTAGTCTTTGGCAATGGTCCAACACAGTCAACGATGATCAGACTGAAAGGTTCTTCAAAAGCCGGAATGGGCTTAAGTCGAATATGGACTTGGGAATACTCTGGTTCGGCTTCCCAACCATTGGACAAGTATGACAGGATTTGCAGTACTGCTGTACATCGGACCTCATGGAAGGCTAGAAGTGGTTCCTGACACGTTGAAGGGTCTTCTTGATACCCAAATGACCTGACATAGGATTGTCATGGGCCAGACTAAGAGGTTCTTGACGAAAAGACTTTGGAAGAACAATTTGATGGGACAATTTTATATCTCTTTTCAAGGGTTGTATTCCAGCACTGAACAATTCCCTAAAATAAGCCAGCTAGAGTTGCCGCAAATCACATCTGTCAGTCACGACTTTACATTCCCAATATAAAATATCAAATAACTCAATAAAACAAAACTAATCAGGGAAAATGAACAATTGAACATAAGACCATTGTGCAGAAACCCACTTACGTCTAACAGGGGTGCTAATACATTAGTTCTGTATAATTCTTTTGGTAAAATGTATTAAAAAAAACTATTGTAGGCAATGAGATTAAAAAAATCATTCCCACAAGTACGTTGTATACTGAGGAAAAAAACATGGGTAATAGGGTGATAAACGAAAACACTGAAAACATGTTTTTTTTCAATAACAATTGAAAGGTTTTTTTTTTTTTTTTGACTCATGCAGTGTATGTTTGGTGCTAAAAAATTAGTTTAAACTGATTTGAGGCAACATTATTCTGCAAAATTACCTGATGGTCAGTTGTTCCAGCACATATAAGATGACATGAGCCTTGAGCAGTGTCACAGTGTTAAACAGCACGATGAGAAGAGCTCTCTGAGATTGTTCGTAGCTGCATTGTGGCCTAAGATGCTGGTTGGTCAATTTCTGTAGACGTTATGTGCTGCCTGGGCACCGTAAGAAACACCATCAAGTATTTCTAAGAGACCGGTCAGCTGAAAACTAGAGGAAATAGTGGTGCACAACAGAATATAAGTGCATCTGTTGTTCATGTTTCTGTGTATCATGACGATAAAAAAATCGGTGATTGACAGCACAACAGGAAAGCACAACAATTCTGTGATGATATTAATAGAGCCAGAAGTGAAGAGATGAAAGGATCAAGATCTTCTAATTCCAGACACTGGTCTTATTGGTTTCGTTGCAGCCATAAAACCACTTGTTAGAGCTGGCAGCAGCAAAAAAAAAAAGCCTTGAGTTTGCTAAGAAATTCAAGAATTGGACACCAATGGACTGGGAACAAGTTCTTTGGACTGATGAACCAAAATTCCAAATTTTCTCTATCAAATGCAGAATTTATGTCCACCATAGAGTTGAACATTTCAAAAATAACTGTTCAACCCCTTCAGTAAAACATGGAGGCAGTAACATTATGGTTTGGGGTTCAGTCTACTCGAAAGGAGCTAGAGATCTCATAAAAATCGACAGAATCATGGATCAAAAGAAGTATCATAACATGCATGTGAGGCACACATTGCCATCTGGAAAGAGACTGATTGGGCAGGCATTTTATTTTCAACAAGATAATGCCCCTAAACACACTTTTACATTATGCAAGAATGATCTGTCAGAAAGAAACATCTGTTGACATAAAAGTTATAACTTCGCCTGCTCAAAGTCCAGACCTAAATCCGATTGAGCAAATCTGGCATTTGCTTGATACCAAGATAAACAAACCTGTTGTAACATCAAAAGAATCTCTTTGGAATGAACTGTAATCCATATGGAATGGTTTAACGAGTGAGGAAAAAATATGTGAACACCATGCCTGAAAGATTGAATGTCATCAACACAAAGGGTGGCAGCGCTAGATATTGACTTTTACTCTCGAAAGCACATTTTTGTTTTTTCTTTATATTTTTACCTGTTTGCATATTTTCATCTATATGATCCAATATAACATTAAATAAACATTGAATAGTACTTGGTTTCTGATTTATTTTCATTTTAAGTGCATAATCATCACTCCACACTACAGGTACTGGTCAACGAATTAGAATAATTTGAAAGAGTGCAATCGTTAAATTTTTTAAAGGCATTTTTTGTGCAGAAAGCAAATCAGGTGTTCACCGCGCCTGTCCTACTTGTTAGAGTAATCACAGAACTTGCTACCTGTAAAAAATTTGCTCAGCTGAGCTTTCCAAAAGGCCCATTCAGGCCATTTAACTGTGACAATGTTGTTTCATTGAATTAGAGTATTTCATAAGTCATTTCATTGAATTAGAATAAGTGCTCAAATTTTTGTTTTCAGTGAAGAGTCAATCATGGGTAAGCAGCGCGACCTCTCAACCGGAATAGTGGCTCAAATTCAAGCCCTTCGCCAACAAAAATCAAAATTGCATTTTGGCATTTCAGAACTCTTCAGCGAATGAAGGTAATTCTGGTCTCTAGTACGTGGTTTCGGACAGCTGTCTATTTTTTGCAGCAAGTTGCGTGACAGCAGCAAAAACAGGTGAACATACTTGTTGCTGAAATTATCTTCATTCGCAAAAGAGTTCTGAAATGCCGCTCTCACTGGGAAAAAAATTACCGTTGCTGAGTGCCGGTGCACGGACCTATTTATAATTAAATTATTTTTCTGTACTGAATGCAGGCCATTATGTCGCTGTTAGATCGCATGGGGGAGAGAAGTTGTGTCTTCAATTGCCACTTGATTGTTCTTGAACTGCAAAACGTGTTAATAAGTAGAAACCATCTAGAATTAGCCAGGACTAATTGTAGTCAATAAAGGGATGGATATTTTCTCCCAAATTTTCAGGTCTAGCGCCGGCCCTGAGTATTATTCCCCACAGAACGAGAATGCGGGACAAAACTGCGCCTCTTCCGTCAGGAATTATTTCACCTGGTTGCAGGTGATGTTGACGCCGCTGCCAGCTGTCTGTACGCCTTTCCCGTTGCTGTTAGGGTTACTGTGGCACTATTTTTCCATGGTAGTGGGTCATTCCAACACCCACTCAGCTCAATTGGAGGCACGACCCAATCATGGCGAAACGCATTTGTTTCTTTTTCTTTTTTTGAAGTTTCACAATCACAAAAGGGGTAGGCTTGATGTTTTTTTATTACATACCAAACATTAAACAACATGTTAATGTCAAATAATAATAATAAAAATAATTATAATTATAATGGTACAATTCATGATTAATTTAACAAAAACAGATCCTCCCCTGTCTGGATTTGACCTCATGCACGAGGAATTTAACTTTGTCTTCGGAGAAACGTGGCGACCTTCCTCTCTCCACCACGAGTTTTGGTTTGAGGATTTGGGATAGCGCAGCCTGCTCTGAAAGGCAATGGCACCTGGCACACTGATTGGTTTAACTGGCGTAACGCCCTGACTAAAACTGTTAGTGTATGAGCATCAGCTGAGGGAAGGGGATGTAGATCAGCCGCTCTCTTCATGTTGGCCTATTTTGAGCTACTGCAGACACCGTACTTGTAGGAGGCAACTTGGCGGATGAGCGTCGCCCATGTCGCTCTCTCTTCCATGTGTTGTTTCTTGGGTAAGCCAAACCACGGCTATGTCAATTACATTGCATCCTTGATAATTAGTTAATGAACCCAGTTGAAGCTTTAATATTTGTCTCGTTCTTTCGAGCACCGAACACCAATGGTCATTCAATCGTTGTCAATGCTGCAATTAACTGTCCGACATTCAGCGTCTTTACGAACAGTTTCAACTATTTTATGGAGATATACTTTGATATAAACGTTGAAGAGAATTCTAGTAAAAACAAAATTATAACAATGCCATTTCTAAGAGCTAAGCAACGCAGGTTTTTCCCTCTTGTTAAAATGTGATTTGTCAGCATCTTAAATGAAGGTGTTGCATAATTACATCAAAAGACACCAGAACTTTCAATTCACCGCGAAAATTTAACACGCAGAAAGATTTAGGCTATTGGGTACAAAAGGCATACAGTATGAGTACAATAAATGCAAAGGTAGAACTACAAAGGATCAGAGTAAAATGCGTGAACAACATGTGTGTTTAAATCTTTTAATTTAGCGTCACCAAGACCATGTAATGCCTTAACCATCTCAAAGCTATAAAACCGTAAGAATACATATGTCCCAGGATATTAAACATGGCAAACAAACACAACATTCCTCAGTCAGCATTTCTCCCGATACGTTGTTTTTCGGATTAACCAAAGGTTCTGAGATGTCTCAGTCAAATTCACAATTCAGGTCTGGAAGAATTTCAGCTGTACGGGTCTCAAAACACCAAACTCCTGTTGCAAAAAAATGTGTTACAAATGGCAAACAACTTTTGTTACAATTCTTTCACAGTTAACCACATTTTTGCAGTTTAAATATATCCATAATTTCTAAATTATGGGAGGTTCGCACAGCCTCGGTCTCAAAGAATGCCTGGTCTCCTTGCGAACAACTCTTATGAAAAATTACCACAAAATACTACAGTGTAAAAATACTATAGTTTTCTACAGTAACTATGGTATTTTTGTGGAATTATTATAGATATACTATAGATATACTACAGTAACTCTGTAGTTTACTACAGTGATGCTAAAGTAAATTTTCATAATGGATTGCCTTCATTGCCTGGTCTTGAAGCTGGATGCTGCGGCGCCATCACAGCTAAGTGACTCATGACCACAGCACGTGGCACATTTAACAATTAACCCTTCGGTTACAGACCTGATTTAAGCATAATTGACATTTACATGGTCCTGTCCAGAAAAGCTAACTCGAGAGCTTTTTACATAGGCTGCAGCACAAGTACACAGCTACATACATGTGGATGTTTAACGCTCCGCTCGGCTCACCTTCACAGGGCGTTTTCAGCGGTGCGGCGCTCGGGGGAGCTGTGGAGGATCCGATCAGGGGACCAGGACAGGCTGGGGCTCAGGGGATGATGGGTAGGAGAGCCAGAGTGAGCTGACAAGGCCAGACCATGGAGACGCGACTCCTGCACAGGCCATTCCCTGAGAGAGAGAGAGAGAGAGAGAGAGAGAGAGAGAGAACTACTGACCACACACTCAGTCTTATTAAAATATGTGGCGTCAGAAACAGTCTGAGGAGGCGCATGAGGAGAGGTGTGCCTGTGGGGTCTCACCTCTGGAAGTGCTCGGCACTCAGCTGCCTCCGGGTCAGGTCGAGGTCACTCTCCAGCTGCTCTGCGTGAACGCGGAGCTGGGCCAGCTCCCGGTCCTGGGTGCACCTGCGGGGGGACAGTATGATGGGTCTGCATGGGCAGAACTTAATGCTCTTAAGTCATGAGGGTATGGTTGTATTGCATTATAAGTTACACAGTTAGTTAGAGGGCCAATGCAGAAATATATGGGGTCCGTGAATGACACCTCGCCCAATATGCCATTTACTGACCCCATATATTTCCGTATTGGCCTTCTAACAAACTGTGTAAGGAATTTATCCCACCGAAGACCTTTTTTTCACATGCAAGCTATTTCGGCTGCTCCATAAACGCTAAGGGAGAAAATCTACTCGCCCGCCGTGTATGGGCTTGGAGGCGTAATATGGGAATACACGGGGTTTCCTTGTGACTGGTTTTGACCGATGCCATCCAGGTATTCTAGTCCGCACACACGGACACGCCCCGTTCACTTTGGATTGGGCACAGTGCGCATGTAGCACAAAGAGTCACGGCGAGCCTCGCATGCAGGTGCAGGTACAAGACGTGTAGAAAGGGGTGGAACAGAAACTGAAATTGAGTTAAATTTATTAAATTATCAAATTATGTGCAGTGGGTTCCGTCATTTCAACAATATTATCACTCTAGCACCAGACGATGGTCCTTTCCATTTTGTTTACAAGGCCAGTGAAATAGGGTGAACCAAGAAATGACGATGAAGAAAGCGTGGTGCAGGATTAGTGGGTTAGTGTGTTGTGGAGTCTATAGCCAGGGTTGTTTGTGTCACGGAGGCGGCTCTCTTTTAACCAACCAGGGTATCTTATGGTATCTCTGTTGGCGAGTTTTGGCGTTGTCTAACCAGCTCATGCAAAGAAAGCCTGACTCTTGTTGAACTTGCTTTGTGTTAAAGCCCTGAGAACGACAGATCAACTTGTGAATAACCACAATAGCAATTCTTGGTGCACAAATCACGGCTTTTTTACTCACAAACTTTACTCTAAATTTCAGTGGAAAGTATTGCAATTTGTTAAAAGGAAGCCATTCTGTCAATCCTTTATTTGTTTACGATGCTATAGCCAAGGTAATCCTAAAAGGTTTATGGCTATTCGAATAGGATATGCCATGACTGCACCGTTCATATCGGCACAATCGTCTGACAAAGGTCAGACCTCTTTATCTACGTTTTAGGTCAAAGATGAGTCAAGATTCAGCGACTGCATTGCGTACATCTTGCATAAAAGCTCTAAAAATCAGATTTCAGTGGACTGTTCTGGTGAAATAAGACAAGTTTAGAAACTAGCTGCCATGTGGCCTTCCTGGTTAGAAACTCACTTCCCCCGTGACGGACAGCTGCTTGTTTCTGCCATGGGCCACACCCACCAGCAGCAAGTGTGGTGACGCAAGGTCACGTGTGCAGTGAGGCCGAACCCTGAGAGGGTGATTGCGTGCGTGTGTGTGTGCTTGCGCGCGTGCGTGTGTGTGTGTGTGTGTGTGCATGCGTGTGTGCGTGCGTGTGCGTATATGAGTTAATACATTGGCAAGTGACATGGCAGATCCACGCGGCATTAGGATTAGGTGACCTCAACTATTATTTCGAATTACTAGCGGTCCCAGGTAATGGTAGTCCCATGCGATGTTGGGCAAGATTTTATCGACAAGTTGGCCCGTTTTATTGAGCAATGTAATCTTACACTGTTCTGGTTTGAGTCTTGCGGGTGTCGTCACCAGGACCGACTCAGTTTTACTTGATCAAATACAAATGAAGGGAACACCGCCAAAGCTGAATTCACACCTCATTAGATAACAATAAGTATTTTGCTGCCAACAGCATAATTAATTAACTACAGCTTCTACTGCTTTCCTTAAAAAAATAAGCAAATAAATATTTTGCAACAAAATTATCACGCAGAATAATTCAATATTAGTAATAAACTGAAAATATTCAGAATAACAAGAGTGTTCAGGTGAAGACGTGTCGCCTGCGAAGCTTATGTGAAAGTGTGACTACCAACTGGAAGTGTGACTACCGGACAGGCAAACAGACGGACAGACAGACGCTGGACAAAGTGATTCCTATGTGCCGCTATGCTTCGCAGGCGACACAAAAAGTATGTCAAGCAGTTGGTTCCAGTCATCCACAGGACGCCTGAACTGCTATTCTTGGTAACTCTGTGAAGATTTCAGTCGTCTCTGACGACCGAACAAACGTAAAAATCCAGCCCTGTATGTACACTTGTCTGCGTGTGTACAGTATGTGCGAGCGCTTGCATATGTGAGTGTGCGTATGTGTCTGTTTGTATGTGTATGTGTGTATTTACGAGTTTGAGGTTGTTTGTGCACTGGAGTGTGCGAGTGTGTGGGACCCACATCCTGCTGCCGGCCGCAGTGAGCTTGTCCCTGAGCAGCTGGATCTCAGCCTGCTGCTCCTGTGCGCTCAGTGCTGACTGCAGCTCTTTCTCCCGGGTCGACTGCAGCACGGACTCCAGGCTCTTCATGGAGAGACGCTCATTAGCGAGCTGCTTCCGCAGCAACTCCGCCTCCGAGCGGCAGGCGTCCAGCTCCCGCAACACCTGCACAGCAACTCATGATGAGAAATACACGTGCACGGGCACTGACACGCACACACACATATGCACACACACGCGCACAGGAACACACACAAGCGCACACAGGCACACACACACATTTCCTTAAGTATATCTATACTTGTGAGGACCAAAAAGTATTTTAACGTGAAAGTACTACTCTCCTACCCCCATACCTTGAGGGCAAACCCTAATCTTAACCCCATTCTGAACCCTAACCCTACTCCTTAAAGGGGTCATGGGAAGTCCTGTATGAAATTGCTGGAATCCTGTTATTTATGTTCTGACTAGATAAATAAAGGGTATCATGAGAAATAAATGCGAGAAAAATGTGTTCTAAGCGCATATATTGAGACTTATTCGTACGATTCCGAAGATCATTCAAATTTCCCGGGAAATTGACTAATAAGGAAGTGTGACGTCATTTCAAGAACACAACATATAATCCAAGATGGAGGACGAACATATTTTCACAAGAGAAGAGGAGGAAAGTGGTGATTCTGCAGGCACTCAACGAGATTTTGATGAGGTTTATAGTGAACAAGTTGCAGAAGATGTTGACGAAGAAGAAGAGGTGCTTAAAGCGATGTATGTTGGTCCTTATGTGTATGAATCAGATGTCGTTGATGACCCAGTTTATGTACCAGCTGATCGGGCAGATTTGCAATGGAGGGTTGATGGTGGTGATGCCAGATTAGATGAATGTTAAGCAGCATGTATTGTCAGGCCATCTTTCTGTGCTTGCCTTGTTGGTCTTCTTCATATCATGATTACAACCTTATACTCAGCAGACGACCCGGTACCGACCCAAATGGCGTCGCACGATAATTGAATTGAACGGTAAACGAATTGGAACGCAACCCATTATGAAATAACATAGTAACAGCGCATATCATATATATAAACATAGCTTACAGTGAAAAAAGTTTTGTTCGTTAAAACAGTCAAATTATGTCACTGTGTCACATTTCAAAACACCCCCGAAACTACCCCTTGAATCGTGTCATCCTACCATTAAACCGGTGTTTACATCCGAAGACTGTATCCGACCCTCGCATGCTTGGTCATGAAATGTCCATAAGAACCCAGCAAATCCGAATATCCACCGTGTTTTGCTGATATTACGCATGGTAGATGCATTATCCAACTAAAAAAAAACAGTTTCGTCATAAAAAAACCAAACGCGAACTTTCCTTAGGTAAAAAAACAAGACATTTTGAATAGTTCTCCGTTATTTACACTGGATTGACACTGTTCGCCGTGTTTGTTAGACTTTCACGATCATGTAGACACCCCAGGCATGTCTGTAGGACCTGTCGTTGTCGAGTTACAAGTCTTGAAAGCCAATGAGTCTCCCATACTTGAAATCACACTAACTTTCTTTGATTGTCAGTTCAAGTAAATTTCATTTAAGGAACTCCAAAAATCCTCATGATTATCGTGTGTCGTAAATTCTACTTGTTAAGTTGTGAACTGGTGATAGCTTGACCGCAGTTAGAATGAGCACTGATAATTATTGCCATTTTCAATCCATTAAATTACCATTGCAGTTGCAGAAACTCTGAAAACTCTCAGGTGTGGCAGGAAAACATTATCAGGTGTGGCAAGTTTTCATGACGCGCATCTCATCTGTCAACTCTCACTCATTCGGATTTCTCGCGCTTTTCTTTACTCATGGGTTGGAAAATTCTGCGCTCAGCAGCTCGTTGGGCGCGTGTGGTTTGGTCTGCGAGGCACATGTAGTTGTAAGTCACGAGAATCATTCTTTTCTACATTCTAAATTGCTGAATGTGGAAGGAAATGTCCGGCACGTTTCGCAGCTTGTTGCTTAGTGAGCCTCGAGGGCTGTCCTGCGCCTTTCGCGAGCCATTCGACCACAGAATTTATGAAGACATGCAGATATTTACATCGTCATTTATGTGCAAAAGAAACGCCTCAATTTTGTGAAGCAATGTATAACAACGCTATTAAAATACATTTCATTGTTGTTTTACCAATTAGTCTGAGAAAATTTCTAATCAAGAAAAGTAAACTGCGACAGCTTTAGGTCATTCAGCACTGAAGGGTGAGGATTGAGCCTCCCTTTGCAGCAGCCGACGCACTGTGGTACCCAGTGCCCACTACTGTCAGTTATGCTCGCGTGGCGTTTGTGAATATCAACTCTCTCTCTCTCACACTTCAGTTACATTTCAATCGTACTCACTATATGGTGAGGGTCTTTTCTGAATACGGGCCTTTGATTCCCTGTCAGTCGTCAGTGAAATGCTTGTAACAAAGCACAGATGTCGATACCGGCGTGAAGTTGACCCATTTTATTCTCACAAAACTAGTCCATTTACGAGCACAATCAACATCCTTTGGCCACTCAAACAACATTTGGGCCGACTGCGAACAATAGGCAGCAACACACCGTTGAATATTCTTGAAAGTTATTGAATCTCAGGAATATTTTAGACTAAGAATCGACACAAAGGACTACACACCATGCATGCTACGTACACAATGCCGCACAGTAAACAAAGAGGCTGTTCTTGAATTGACGTCACTACCAGAAATTCCCGAAGATGGCCGAAGCTCTTGGTCTTGGTTGCTAAGTGCGTTGCTATGGCCATAACTCAGTAATTAGGTGATACTTTGGAAAAATTTCAATGTAGAATGTTTAAAACGGTGCATTAATCGAATTGAACTTAATTTCAGAGATTTTAAAATTAATTCTCATAACCTCTTTAACCGTAAAAGCCAAATAAGGCTATTTATGTCACCCTATTTAATGCTTTATAATTTAAGCTTCATAGAGAGGGGGGAATATGGCTCAACTGAGACAAGACACTGGCAGCATTTAGAATTCCATTGTATTTCAGTTTGTTTTCATGATTTGGCTGGAGAAAAGGGGCTGCAAACATAAAAAATCTTCATGAAAATTAAGCATAGAAATTGTAAAAAAAAATAGCACTGAGGATTGATGGCTGGGGGTTAAAACAACACATTTCTGGGATCATAAACTCTTGAAACACAAGTATTCTTCATCTGAGCATGAAATACTAAAATACTATCCACCAGTAACCTCACCAGTAACCTCTTCAAACCCAAAACATGCCTTTTCTCCATGATAAAGTTCAGAGTTTTCGTCCATTTTTCTACAAAGCCGCATCAGCAAGCACACAAACTCATTAAAGGTCCCATATTATGCTGTATTTAGTCGTTTAATATATAACCAATTGGTCTTTAAAATAATGTTAAGAATGAAGTTACAAAAAAAAAAATCACACACATCCTGGCCTTGTGAGGCCTCTAATCTCACCCTGTCTGTGCTGGCCAAAAACACGAGCTGTTATGGGTGGGTGGGGAGGCTATGCTAATGAGGCGCTGCTCTGATTGGTTGCCTGGCCGCTTCGATTTTGGGGGAGGGTGCCGACCTGGAAAACCAGGAAACCAAGATGGCAGATATTTCAGGAAGCTCTTTGCCGCATCTATTGCTGTAAGACCGTACTTGTTTGATCTCGAATCCGACCCTGAACGGGGTGGAGGAAGCAATTGAAGTATTGCAGCAACGTTTACAGCAAGCTGTCAATGAATGGCAAGTCGAAATTTTTGTGTTTTGCTCGCACTGTCTCGCCTTGCATGCATGTGATTGAAGCTGTACTGTTATATGGTCATGTTAAAGATCCACTTAGCTATCCAGAGGAAACTTTGCTAAAAGCTCCTGTTAACCATTTCTACCAAAACAAAACACAATTCCAACACCAAGTTTCTAAATGAGTTTGCAGCAAAAACAAACTGGGTAAGCACTGCTTATGTGGAGAGAGCGAATCAATAATTTCCACCGGAAATCCGTATCCGACCTCCACATCTTTTTCGACTTTTTATTAGCCAGAACAATTTTCAAAGGTGGATGGAATTCCACCATGGCAATGCAGAGAAATCATTTGTTATACCAGACACGTTATAGCGCACTTCGCGATTGCTTTTGCCGCGATAGGATCAGAGAGCTAACCCACACCACGGCAAAGTACCCGGCTGACCCCGGTCACGGATAAGTAAAATGTTTGTTTCACAACAGCAGTGAACAAACTCAAACACATACCCCAAGCCCAAGCCTACGTCTGGTCTAACTGCAGCCTTATCAGCCCAACTTTGCAGACAAGCACAACACCTCTCCGGTTAGCTTCAACTGTAGCGGCAACAGTCAGGTAACATTATGATGAAACTACCACCTTGATGCAAACCAAAGAAACGCAAGCATCACAATCTGAATTACTGCATATAAATGATTCAGGAATATTTTTTAAGTAGCACGGAACGCAAACTAACATACAGTAGTAACAGAGTGGTCATCATAACGACAGAAACAAACTTTACCCTGCAATACAGATTTTACAGACAGTAAGTTCTGCAATCGTAAACAGTGTACCAAGCATCCAAATTACAAACAAGTATAAAAAGTTAGCTTCAAATGAGATTTATGTTCACACACCTTCTGTTGACTAAAGTATGCAGTAAAGCAAACAAAATGGCAAAACCTCCTGCTTCCGCATCTGTGAGTGCTGATGTGAAGCTAGCAAATCGATAACTTAAACAGGAAAGGAATCTGGATCCAATCTCCACCTTTTTTCAGCTTTCTATGAGCCAGAACAACTTTAAAGGGGGATAAAATTCCGCCATGGCAATGCAGAGAAATCGTTTGTTATACCAGACTCGTTATAGTGCATTTCATGATTGTTTTCACCATGGTATCCTCAGAGAGCAAGCCCACCCAATGGCAAAGTATTCGGCTGACCCCGGTCATGGATAAGTAAAACGATCGTTTCCCTGCAGCAGTGATCAAAGCCAAACACGTACCCCGAGCTCTGAAAAACCTACATCTGGTCTCACTGCAGCCTTTTCCAACCAACTTCGCAGACACATACAACACCTCTCCAGGTAACTGTAGCAGGGTTCTTGCTAATTCTTCTGACAGCAGGAAATTGAATTGCTGTAGGCGGTTACAAGATGCCGGGGTCTACGGCTATGCAGAGCCTCTGCAGCGAGGTGAACCCCCACCGCAGAGCCTCTGCGTCGCCTGCCGTGCACCTCAAAAATTTTCTAACTGCACGTCGAAGCAACGCAGACCGCAAGGGCACTGATTGGTCCCCTCTGCTCGAGTTTCACGTGATTTCAAGACAGGTCCTTCGGAAATCTGAGGCCACCTAGCAGTTTGTCAGTGAATTGCTTCGTGGCACAGCACAACCCAAACGACCTTAACGAAGAACTTCGGAGGTGACGGCGCGCCCTTTCAGTGGAGTCGACACAGAACCATAATTTCAGCTTCAAGGGGCAAGGGGCAGTGCCCCTGGGAGCTAGACGTTTTTTCACAAAGTGATATGGTGAAATAAGCCAATCGACACAACCTGTAATGCATATACGACTATCTTAATGAAGTAAAAAAGAAGTGAAAAAAAAAGAAAATTAACAAACTTATTTTCTGTGGACCCCCAACAGCTACATGTTTTACAAGAACTGATAAATGGTGAGATCAGCCCCTTTGAGTGAATAACATGCAATGCACATCAATTATTACAATCTTAATGGAGGGAAAATAGCTAATTAGATTTATTTTACCAATTCTTGAAATAAATCATTGACAAAATGAACAATTTTACAAAACAACAATAATGAAAACCATTGTATGACCAATTATCTATGCAGTGTTAATTATATCCCCAAATGGCGTTCCGGGGATATTATGTTTTTGGTCCGACCGCCACCGCTGCCGCTGCCACCCTATGTGTTAACGCGATAACTTCAGTAATATTTCAATTAGAAATTTCAAGTTTTGCATATAAGTAAGTATCATAAAGAGGAAAAACTGATTAAATTTTGGACAATTTACGATCTCTAGATTGGCCACCAGGGGCCAAAAACTGATTTACGTGTTAGCGCGATAACTTCAGTAATATTTCAATTAGAATTTCCAAGTTTTGCATATAAGTAAGTATCATAAAGAGGAAGACCTGATTTGATTTTGGACAATTTACAATTTATAGATTGGCCACCAGGGGCCAAAAACTGAAAAAATCACTGTTTTTATCATATCTCTGGAAATATTTGTCCGATTCTCCTCAAATCAAGTGCAAATGAAAGGCTGTGACCTGAGGATGTGTCACACAATGACATTATAATGGTTTAGTTCAAAATTTTGACACAAGGTGGAGCTTTGTCACATAAAATTCACCATTTTTCCCATATCTTTGGAACTATTTGTCCAATTGACATGAAACTATGTGCAACTGCAAGATCATGACTTCATAACGTGTCACATGATGATATCATACCTGTATGGTTCTATATTTTGCCACCGGGTAGCGCTTTGTGATGGAAAAATTACCGTTTTGGCCATATCTTCAGAACCATTTGTGCGATTGACCTGAAATTAAGTTCAAATGAAAGTCTATTCCAGGTCTATTCAAGGATTGGGGAATTGGAGGATTGGGGGCGTTCAGGGATATACCCCCAGCCGTCGCCTCCGACGGCATAAGCCTAGTTTTAAAATCTTGTTGCTAAGATTCTGTTTCTGCAACACATGAGTGTCCTCAGCTTTCAGCAGCTTCTGGGCAATTCCACGAGAGCTGTGAAAACAACAATTTTTAAAAAGTGTTTTATATTAGAAATATATAGGTTTTCATGTCGATGACTCATTACCAAATCAGACACTGAAAACCGTTTTGAAATATCTTAGACGGTCTTCTCAAAATTTAGATTCGAATTTTATAATTTTTTTTTAGCTCCAGGGCAAGGATCAAAGGTTATTTTTCCAAAGCTGACAACTCCTAAAAGATATTTAGCTATTTCCAGGTATTTAATGTATTTCCATACATTGGTAGCCAAAGTATTTGAGACTGTAAGTTATTGCAGGAAATTGAAACACACAATTCCAGTAGTTCATTGTGAAATTTGTCATTTTTTAATGAGGTCAGCAACACAAACATAATTTATGATACCAATTTTCAGTTGTTTTGTTGTTTTGAGAATAATAAATTTAGTAGATTATCAGGAAATGTAATTCCGTTGATGCTGTCCTACAAAATATCTATGAACATACCAGTCAATTTAAACTTTCCATGGCCTGGTCAACCTCATCGGCCACCAACTTAAGCTTAAACCTACTGCCAATCATTGCCAGATTTCAGAGAAATGCCAGTCAAAGTAAAGGCAAAAATAATAGCATTTTTTCTGCCGTAATTCCGTTAGCAACACTTTAAACTTCGTGTAGCCTTCTACAAAATAGAATACACCAGACTTTGTGTTATACAGCTCAGTAGGCATGTCAGTGGAACTGATAAAAGTACAGGCAAGTATCTACTTGTAATTTCATTACCGTGGAATTGCCCTTCTTCATCAACAATGATGTCAGATTGTGCTGTAGGATCAGATACTCTTACAGGCAGGCTACAGTACATGCAGGCACAATCTGACAATCATTGTTGATAAAAGCTAGGGATGGGGATCGAAACCCGGTTCCAGTACGGACACGGTTCCGCATTTTTTAAAAACCCAAAAATCAGTAACATTTGAGCTTATCGATACTGCTATCGAGTCTCGTGGGTATATTGACGTAATGTTATGTCTTGAGTCGAGTCACGTCATTTAAAGGTCCCCTATTATGTCACCAGGTGCACATCTAATTAGTTATTCCAAACCATTTCAAAATCTTTTCCCTTTTGAAAACACATGGGGAGGTAACCAACCAGAGGCAAGAAGAACAGATCACCTTCAGCTAAGCAATCAATCAGATTTCATTATTCTGGGTGGTCACTCCCCCTTGTGATGTCAGGTAGAGGAGACTTTGAATTGCCTCATAATGGCTAATTAGTTGTGCACCTGGTGGTAAAATGGGGGACCTTTAAATGCAATCACTGGAGCAGAAACATACGCCAGTTGTCTAACAAAGTTTTTGGGTAAAAGAACTGAAACGCCAGCCAACAGGTATTACAATACATGAAGACGAATCCGGGTCACCTGCTTGCAAGGATGGCGGATCGTGCGGAGAGGTCTAGAGTTTGGCTACATTTTTACCAAAGAAAAAGATAAGGAGGAAGAAAAATGCAATTTATGTTGCAAAATAATTCATTGAAATGGGGAACAAAACCTCCATGGCCAAGACATCCGCATTGTGTACCAACTTCAACAAAAATGCACGACCTTTGATTGTCTTACGGTTAAAATAACTCCGTCAACTTCGGCTGTCCTTGCTGTGGCCAGCCATCCTCTTCATTACCTCAAAGCAACCGCAGTAAGCATATCCACTCTGTAGAAATCCCGTTAGTTAAAAATACACTGATGGACTTTATGGCTAGTTCTGCATATATTACTTAAGGCTCATTCAGACAGGGGCGAAGGGAAAAAGCGGCATGGATTTGCAGAATATTCGCTGCACAAAAATTCCGCATGAAACTATGTACACCGGACATTGTGCGAAATTCTGTCTTCTTGTGTTCCAATTTCGCACAGTAGACAAACAAATCCACGGGATATTTAATCAAATTGTACCATGAGAGCAGCAGCAGCGACAATGATATTTTTTACAACAACAAAGTATCTGTTCTGAACGATAACCTAGCCTCACGGCTACTTTTGCGTCATCGCAAGACAGTCATCTTCGTAGCCACCGAGCGTTTTCATTATTGATGCCCGGAGCTGGTCTTTCAGCTCGTTGTTCAAGTAATCATCCCGCCTCTAGTTAAAGAGGACAGGATGCTGGAGAACAATATTGATGAGACGCTCTCCGTTGTCACCGTACTATGCCATGTACTGAGTGTGTATCTATTTTATGTTAGTTTGCAGTTTGAGGTTTGAATGTTGTACCCGAATAGAAACAAAGACCATCTGCACGTTAGTAGCTGCACTGCACTGCGTGCACTGGACCTGAAATTCAAAATTTCGAAGGAGAAATGTGACGACAGCTCCAGAGGGACACCAAAATAGGATATTTTGCTTTTGCATTGTCCATATAGTCCATGTGCATTTTGAAAAATGTATTTCTTTTTTTTTTCTAGTTTTTTTCCCCTTATATTTATTGATATTTACCAAAGCAATAGCCGGTAACTTTGCGTTTCACAGCTGGAAAAAATAACCGGTTACCAGCTATTAACAAGAACCCTGCTGTAGTGGCTACAATCAGGCAACATTATGATGAAACTGCCACATTGATGCCAACCAAAGTAACACAAATTACTGTATATAAGTTAACCAGGAGCATTTTTTTAAGTAGCACGGCATGTGAACTAACATGCAGTAACTAGTGACCGAGTGTTCATAACAACGACAGAGACAAACCTTATCCTGCAATACAGGTTTTACAGACAGTAAGTTCCGTTACCATGAACAGTTGTACTAAGCATCCAAATTACAAACAAGTATAAAAAGTTAGCTTCAAATGAGCTTTATGTTCACATACATTCTGTTGAATGTCCCCTGATATTACTCTTGTATATTTAGGACACATTAGCAACGGTAACTTAGCTACGTTAGCCGCAGTGCTACAGCCACATTCAACAGGCTATCATGTTAGGTGGGCTTATGCAGTAAAGCAAAACAAAATGGTAAAACATACTGCTTCCGCATCTATGAGTCAAGGACAGTTGGTACCGATCCAGGCTTTATCTTCAGATATTTTACAAAGCCTGCGTTTGAGGCCATTTGTTTGTGCAAACTATTGTTAGCGGTCCTGCTAGCCACCTGTAACACGTTAGCTTCACTTACATTATTTGCTGTTATATTGTTATTACAGCTTGTGGGTCCGAGCGCTTGATCGATGCAACTGCTTCAGGTTTGAGAAGCAGCTGAAATGCTTATCCTGTGTCAAATTATCCTTTATTGACAAAGCTGTCTTTGGTGAAATGCTGAGCACAAACAGCTAACATTCCCTTTGAGTGTGGCTGTTTGCCCTCAGCAAACAAAAGAGCAACCCACTGATTTCTGGTGGCATTGTCTTTTGGAAGATAAACTATTTGTGCTTTTTTTCGCATCCAAGAAAACATGTAGGAACAGCAGTGGGAGACATACTGATAAATCTACACGTTAATGATTTGGGCTTGTTAGTGTCTGACAGAATAAATTACGGTGTGGGCAGGTCCAGCGCTGTGACTGGCTCTGGCCAGGTTTGTCCTGACTGGACGCAACAACCTGACGTCAGATTTTGCCCAGATCTCGTGAAGATCTCGGGACAAGCAGTTCACAGAGGAAATCACCCTCAGGAAATCATGTTCTCGGATTACGGCAAAACCCCTGTATATTATGTTTAGAAACTTTGCAGAGGTTGTGCATGGACATCCAACATTAACCAGAGCACTCGGCAACCGAGTACATGTATCCCCCGAAGGCCCCCCAGTTGGGCCCAGATGGTCCCAGAGTACCCAAAATCAATAGGTGTGGTGAACTTACCATAATACATGTCCCTGCAAAATTTGAAAAGAATCGGTGCACTTATGTAGGCTGTAGAGTGTTCACAAGAAAATCTCTGCGGACGCAAACGCGTGACGAGGCTAAATCCATAGTATCCTCCAAACTCGTTCGGGGATACAATAATATGACTTGTATGTATCAAAAGAAGGATCAGCATAATAGGGGACCTTTAAAGGAACTGCTTATTTAATGGTCAGTACGTTCACTCAGACGGAAAGCTTGCCATTTACAATTCCGACCATTCAAGCAAAACGAAAGCTTGTTACAATGCTTGTTACACCCTATAAGGAGCTAGTATAACTCACAACACCATAATAGGTTTGCGTTTCAAACGAGCAAAAATCCAAGACACTCTATTTTATTGAATGCAGCATAAATTCTAAAACAGATCGCCACATTAGGCAAAATGCCAGCACATTGCAGAATTGACCACTCTTGTTAACTAATGTGACAAACTAGCTCTGTGATCACGGTGGTAAACCTAAAATAAGAAATAGCTTGCCAGTTAGCGAGCTGGCTGGACGTAAGATTGAGCTAGACCATACAAAGACAGTTTGACTCAAACTTCAAGAGGAAAAACTCTTCATGATTGAATTTCTCTGCCAAATAATCAATGCTGTCATCCCCGCAGTCAGTTTCATTTAGAATAACTGCAATTTTCCATCTCCGAAACACATTTCCATCCCGCAAATATTAGTTCAGCACTCCAGGGTCAGTTCTGTAATTCTTTTTTTACATTCAATCACATCATCCTCAGCTGCACAAAGTTGTCACAAAGAGAAAATACAATCTAACTGCTATTATGCAAGTATTTAAATACTTTTCTGATGGTACAATCAATGTCAATCAGTCACTGTGGGAAGTTTATACTCAATCAATACATCATTACCGGGGAAGTTTTACGTGGGCATGAACTATAACTGTGTGTTACGCAGATGATCGCAAGTAAAAAATTGAGTGACTTGCCAATCATTGAGAGTACTTACGTTTGGACAACACCTCAGTAAACCTTGGTTAAATTTTCCCGAGACACACCAAGGATTGTGTGGCCCATTGAGGCTCAGAGACCACATCGATATTCCTCGGGAAAGTTTCACAGAGGCAGACCCAAGTTTGTCCGCTAGGCCTGTGCTCACAGCAGAACAAAGGGGAGGTGTGAAGACAGTCAAACACATGTCTCATTAACAACCTCCCTCCACTACTGCAGTCCAAACACTGATTAATTATGCTAATTTCTAGTACTGCTGTTTAATGAGGTGCGGTGTAATTAAGCCAGACTCTAGATGCAGTGTGGATGAAGTACAGACTAACAGTACTCAATATTGAATATATCCTGAATACTGAACGTGTGTTTTTGTTGTTCTGACTGTAGCGGTGGTGTTTTGCCCTTTGCAGCTCCTGTATGCAGCACAGACAGAGCAGGCTGAACTAAACCTGTACTTCATCTGGACTGCATCTAGAGTCTGGCTTAATTACACTGCACCTCATTGAACAGGCAGTGCTGGTAATTAACATAATTAATCAGTGTTTGGACTGCAGTACTGGAGGGAGGTTGTTAATGAGACATGTGTTTGACAGTCTTCACACCTCCCCTTTGTTCTGCTGTGAGCACAGGCCTTGCAGACAAACTTGGTTCTGCCTCTGTGAAACTTTCCCGAGGAATATCGATGTGGTCTCTGAGCCTCAATGGGCCAGACAATCCTTGATGTGTATCGGGAAAATGTAACCAAGGTTTACTGAGGTGTTGTCCAAACTTAAGTAAACCGGACAGACTCCGGGATACCTCAGTAAAAATTTTTCTGAGGTTTACGGAGTTGGCCTCAAATCTTCAGTAAACCTCTGTGAATTTTAAGTACATGGCATGCAAACGACGACCAGCTCAGCTGCTGCAGCTGAGACAACTGTGGTCACACATGACAGTCTGGGGCAGCCATCATGTCTGAAATGCTGGAATAAAACAGAGTGCAGCTGAATGTGCCCACACTCAGACCCTCTGTACCAGAGACCTGTCCTGCTCTGGGTCTCCCCCATTGCACTCAGTGCTCTAACGATGACCGTGACTGCGGTGCTCGCCTGCTGATCGAGTCGCGCCTTCTCCAGCTCTTTCCTCAGCAGGGTGTTCTCCCTGTGCACTCCGTCTTTAATCTGGGACAGGGAGGCCAGCTCCTCCTCAGAGTCGGCCAGATTCCTCCGCAGTGTCGCCAGCTCCCTCTCCTGCCTGGATACCTTTTCCTGCAGACACCTGTGAGCACAGCCCTGAGCACAGACTGGGAACACACAGCCGACTCAGGGTTTATTCACACATGCGGCTCGCTTCAGGGGCAGTAATAATAGATCAGCATCAGTCATGTGGGTGCCCCGCCCCTTTAGACAGACCTGCTGCGGGTCATGAATGACTTGATTGGAATGGGGGGGAAGTGAACGTGAGCACAGATTATCATCGATTATTTTGCCCCATTGTCACAGAATTAAATACTGGACTTATTTTTCACAGGTCACATATCCTCCAAACATTCTTGTGCTGCAACGGCATTTTTAAGACCGACAGATCAGGAAAAATTGAATGTTGTTTGAGACCTGTGTCTCTCTCAGCAGCGCTCACGTAACATCTGGCAATACAGAAATACAGTAAGGACTGCGGGAAACCACGAATAAAAATGTAAACTGAAATAAGGCTTGTATTTATATGTTCAGTAATACTGTTATGGTCATCTTTGTGTAATCGTTTTAAAGGGAACAGGAGTATATTTAATCGCTATGATCTTTCACTGGATTGATAGGCCTATCAGAGATTAAACAAGCGGCAAAGTAAAGCGCAAAAATTGAATGTGAAGCATGTCTTGCGTTGGCCATCCAGGTTAAAAATGCCGAAACTCTGTGCAACTATAGGTTGCAATAATAGACAAGCTATCCATCTGTTCTTCTCCATAGTATGCAGACAGGTAAGTGTAATGTGAAAAAAATGACCTTTTTTTGTTAAGCCCAGTCTGGAGCTTGGTTTGGGCAGGTCCTGGGCATGTCTGAGAGTCCCAGAGAATTAAAAAAAGTCTGGAAGGTGGGAGGGGGCTGCAAAAGAGTATATAAGGAGAGAAATTGAGAGAATAAAGTAGTAGGAGAAATTGCAAGGAGAAGGATACATTTGACCAGACCTGTCACTGTTTTCAAGACCTGTGAAGTTTTTTGTGGATTTTTGCCTGTGTTGGAGCATTTTCCTCACCCGGGAAATCACCAAGCAACCCAACCAAAGAGACAGTAAATATTTTTTTTTCTTGTATATGTCAATCTTGGTAAGTAGTATAAATTGTAGGTTAGTTGTCAGTTTGTTGAATTAAATCTGTTTAAGTTTTAAAATACTGTCTGTCATCCCTTGCTGTTTTATATGCCATAACAAATTGGGGCCATAACATAAGGAATAGATAGGCAACTGTTTTTTAGGCTTAAAACATAGGGCGCTGGCGGCCCCAGAGACTCCCGCCGTTATGATAAACAAAATGTCAAAGTTTTTATTGACGGACACACGCATGGACGGACGCACGGATGGAGCCTGATACCACAGCTCCCGTGCCACTCAGGCAGCAGGAACCAATTAGGAGCCTGTAAATAAAAATGTTGATGAGATAAAGCAAATTGTCAAAGTTTTTGGTGATATTTTTGGGCCAGTGACCTTGAAAAAATAGGCCAAGGTCACCTTTAGGCACATCATTTGGAGGCCTTTATGAGGTTCGTGTCCGGTAAAAATTAGGAGCCCGTACCTGAAATAGTTGATGAGATAAAGCAAAATGTGGAAATTTTTGGTGATATTTTTAGGCCGTGACCTTGAAAAATAGGTCAAGGTCTTCTTTAGGCATGTGATTTGTAGGCCTTTATGAGATGCAAGTCCAGTAAAAATTTGGAGCCTGCAACTGAAATCGTTGATGAGACAAAGCAAAATGTGTTGACGGACGCACGCGCACACACGCATGCATGCACGGGCGAAGCCCGATACCATACCTCCCATGGCTCCCATGGCCATGGCGGCCATATTTGAAATCGGATCAAAACATCTTGAACAAACTTTAGTGTCCTTATAGGTAGGAACATGTATGCCAAGTTTCAGCTTCATAGGCCCAACGGTTTTGGAGAAGAAGATGTTTTACGGACAACGAATGACAACGACGAACGACGGACAAACAGGCCATGACATAAGATCACATCTGACTTTGTCAGGTGAGCTAAAAATACAGACCTGGCCAAACTTTATTCTGTTCAAAACTTAACAACCACTTTAAGAGTAAATGCTTGGAAAAGTCCCGCTTAAAATAAGTTTGGCCTGGAAAAACATTTTAGCTTGGACAGTGGACACATTTAAAATAACTGTGGGCAATGGAGCAATGTGCATCTTGGCCACACTTGTAAGTGTGTATTACAAGAATTTCGATCAATTTTTGTGCTTGGACACATTTGAATTAGTGCAAATAGTCACTTCGTTTGGAGCTCATGTCAAATTGCCTACAGCCATACCACAATTCGATTCGATCTGCTTCAGCTGCGTGGCTGAAGCTAAGCAGGTGTGGGCTTGGCCAGTACTTGGATGGGAGACCACTGAGGAAAACCAGGTTGCTGCTGGAAGAGGTGTTGGTGGGCCAGTAGGTGGCGATCTTCCCTCTGGCGGGATAATCCTCAATGCCCCAGTGCAGTGACGGGGACACTGTACTGAAGGAGACGCCGTCTTTCGGATGAGACGTTAAACCGAGGTCCTGACTCACAGTGGTCATTAAAAGATCCTATGACACTCTTCGATAAGAGTAGGGGGTTCCCCGGTGTCTGCCTTTCGATCTGCCGCCTAATCATCCCCTGATCTAATTGGCTGTGCAATTCCTCTGTCCATCCCCACCTCTCCCCCCAGGGCTCCCTTGAAAAAGAGATTTCAATCTCAACGGGACTTCCCTGGTTAAATAAGGGTTAAATAAATAAATAAATAACATTTGCGAACACAGTAGCAGGCCAGCTACCTTACATTCGTAATGCCGAGTACAGCTGTTAGCTCTGTTGTAGAATGCATTGTTCTGCGGAATTTTGTAATAATGACACATTTTGTAACAACTTACACATTTTGTAATAACCATTGCGGCATTTTGTGATAAAGGGTGCAGCATTTTGTAATAAATCCATCCTACACATTTTGTAATGAGGGCTGCAGCATTATGTAATAATTGTAAGTATAGACAAATTGTAATCACATCTGACGCAAATTGTAATGAGTTATTTCCAATGGTGTTAGTTAGTGTCATGGTTTTGGAGGCTGGTGGTGGCTTTGAGAGCTTTCTTGGTTGCTCTCGTCCGGGACGATATCGGTTTGCCCACAATCAGATTCTTGGGCCAGCTGGCATTAACTGGGGGCGGCGCCTGGATTCTACTGAAGCCCAAGTTCCGCCTCCCTGCCCTTGCTAGAGTGTCAGTGTTTTGTTTGCACTTTAGGTCTCTAGTGAGAAAGTGGTTGAAGTATTAGCTGCAAAAGAGGACAGTGCTGGATAGCAGGGGAATCTCTCTGTTTTTCCTCTTTCTGGGCCCCATCTGGTGCTAATTCTATTTATCTCGGTTTCTGAGATTTTTTCCCTTTTAATTCATTCTGTCGAACTCGCTTTCCTTCCTTGTAGTGACACGGAGTGGATCTGGGTCCTTAGGAAGCAGGAGTCTCCCTCTCTGATTTCTGTTGGTGTTTGTCTCTTATTTTGCTGTATAATATATACAGGTGCTGGTCAACGAATTAGAATAATTTGAAATAGTGCAATTTTTTTTTTTAATGCATTTTTTGTGCAGAAAGCAAATCAGGTGTTCACCGCGCCTGTCCTACTTGTTAGAGTATTCACAGAACTCGCTACCTGTAAAAAATTTGCTCAGCTGATCTTTCCAAAAGGCCCATTTAGGCCATTTAACTGTGACACTGTTGTTTTATTGAATTAGAATAATTCATAAGTCATTTCATCGAATTAGAATAAGTGTTTGAATTTTTGTTTTCTGTGAAGAGTGTTCACTGTGCAGTATAAAGTCAGGGTTGAGAAGAATTTCTAAGTTGTAAAGTCAATCATGGGTCAGCAGCGAGACCTCTCAACCGGAATAGTGGCTCAAATTCATCCCTTCGCCAACAAGGCTTGACCCAAACTAAAATTGCTGAGCAGCTCGGCATCAGCCAGTCTTCCGTCTGCAAAGCTCTCAAGACAGACTGCAGCAAGCACACCAACTGTTCCCGCGTCCGAAAAACTTCTGCTTGCGACAACAAGCAGCTGAGAAAGATCGCAGGCAGCAACTGGTTCAAGTCCACTTCCGAGCTCAGCGACTTGTGGAACGAGCAGACCAGCTCTAACGTCTCGAGATCAACCACTCACCGTCGTCTGCGCGAACTCTGCTTCAAATCTCGCATTCCAGCAGTAAAACCAATGCTGAACAAGAAACAAATGGAGAAATGACTGAAGTGGGCCAAAGAACACGGCGAATGGACTGCTGAAGACTGTTGTGTTCCGGGGTTCTGGCCTTTGGCCAGATCAGTATTGCTCATGGTTTTAACAGTTTCATGTTCAAGATTTCATCGTTTCATAGTTCATGTTCATGTCACAGTTTTAACAGTTTCTTGTATCTAGTCATTGCATTCCATAATTCATGTTCATTGTCCATGTTTTTACTTTTCCATGTTTTTGTTTTCGCCAGGTCTGCCATGCCACTCCACCGCTTGTCTGCGTTCCGCCCCGTGCCTTCGTTGTTGCACATTTCTGAGCTATGGTTGGCTTTGGTATTTCACCCTTCCTTCTGTGCTGTGCTGATTCGGGGCTGTCTAAGCTTAATTGACAATTAACTGTTTTTAAGTTACTAACATTTACTAACACTCACTGGGTGGTGCAATTCTTAGACAGGCACATTACTTATATTACTAATTTAGACAGGGAGTTTATTGTCATGATTCCTGCTTTGCTATTTCAAGATCTTGCTGTGCTTTTCTGTTCTTAACATTCATGCTTGCTTCCAAACTGCATACTTAATTGGTACTTAAGCTGAGCACGCTCATTCTCTTAATGAGCAAGTCTTGTCATCCAATCTCTGTCCATGTCTTGATCTTGCCATGCCTCTTGTTTCTCTTTCTCCAGGTGTTGCCCCTCATGTGCCATGATTTCTAAGTCTTTATCTGGATGCGGTGGAAGTTGGCTGGCAGACAGTGTCTCAAGTTCTAGCTCATGTTTGCAAGTTTGTTTCTAGTCAAGTCTCGTTTCATGTTCAAGTTTTCGCTCATGGTCACGCTTTCAAGTCGTTGTTTCCAAGTCTTGTTCATAGCCCTTGTATATATAGCCATAGTTTTGTTATTTATTTTTCTTGGATTTCTGCCTGGAGTTTCCAGTGGTTTTTTGTTTTTGCCTTTTTAGCTCTTTAGTTCTTTGCTCTATGTAGCGTACTTTAGTTTGTCTTTTGCAACCCTTTGGGCCAAGTTTTTTGTTGGCCCTCGTGCTGTTTTGCTTTTGTTTTAATAAATTCCTTATTCCCCTTCACCTCGCTCCTGGTGTCTACCTAATCTCGTATCAGTAGACACTGTCTCAAAGACACCAGCGAGATGGAGCGTAAGATCGCCCAGCGAGAGGCTGAGCTGTCCCACCAGCGACGGCAGATTCAGGAGCTGACTGCAGCACTGACCACTCTGCAAGCCAGCCTCCCCTGGGCAGGTTCCAGCCAGGCTCCCACTATGCCTGCTACCCAGCCTCTTGCCACCGCTGCACCTGTGCTCCAGCCCGGAGCAGAAGTACCCCAGCTGCAGCCGGTCACGTACCCAGGCCCTGAGCCCCGCCTTCCACCACCTGAGTGGTACGGGGGAGAACTGGGGTTCTGCAGGGCCTTCCTCACCTCCTGTGAGATGTGCTTCGCTCTGCAGCCTTCCACCATCGCCTCTGAGCCGGCCCGAGTCGCCTTCGTCCTTTCCCTGCTGACGGGGCGGGCTCGCTTGTGGGGAACTGCCGCATGGCAGGCTCGGCAGCCCTGCACCACCACCTACCAGGCCTTGGCGGAGGAATTGCTGCGTGTTTTTGACCGCTCCAAGCAGGGGAGAGCTGCAGGGCGAGAGCTTCTGAGGATGAGGCAGGGGAGGAGATCGGTGGCGGACTACGCCATCGATTTTCAGACGGTGGCAGCCACGTCTGGCTGGAGCAAGGAGGCCTTGTGTGTCGTGTTCCTCCAGGGGCTGTCCGATCCAGTCAAAGACCGACTGCTGTTTTGTGAGATCCCTGAGTCTTCAGAGGCCCTTGTCGACCTGGCCCTGCGTATTGACAGCCGCCTGGAGGAGAGGGCGGTCCTATTCGACGTCCTGCTCCCTCTGGCCAGATCCAACCTCCGGGTCCCGGTCGTGTGTCGCCTCAGGACCAGTCGAGGGGGAACGCCACCACACCCTCTCCTGGGGAGGCATCTCCCATGAAGACCGGGAGGTCCCGGCTCACCCAGGAAGAACGCCAACAGAGGAGGAGGTCGGGGGCATGTTTTTACTGCGGCCAGCAGGGTCATGCGGTGCGAGGCTGCCCATCAAGACAACGCCCACTAGCGTCTGGAGGAGTACTGGTGGGCGCTTCGACCAAGATAACCTCCTCCTACCACCAGACCTGCATCCCGGTGACTCTGACCTGGGAGGGCCGCTCCTGCAAGACCACCGCCCTCATTGACTCAGGAGCTGAGGAGAGCTTCATCGACGCCAGAGCTGCCGCCGAGTGGGGGGTTCCCCTCTGCCAACTTCCCAGCCCATTGTCCATCTCAGGGCTGGGCGGGCAACCCCTTGCTAAGGTGTGCTACCGGACCTCTCCCATTCAGCTGCTGGCGTCCGGCAACCACCACGAACAGGTCCAGCTGTTCGTGACCGAGACGCCCCGCTCTCCCGTCGTCCTGGGTCACCCCTGGTTGGCGTTACATGGGCCGGTGATCGACTGGGCCCGCCATGAGGTGCGGGAGTGGAGTGCCTCCTGTTCAGCCAGCTGCCTCCTCGAATCCCGACCTTCCTGTTCTGCGGGTGGACCAGCTTCCGAGGGGAGGCCAGACGTCTCCTAAGTGCCCCCAGAATACCACGACCTGGCGGCTGTCTTTAGCAAGTCCCGTGCGGTGTCTCTGCCCCCGCACCGCCCGTATGACTGCGCTATAGACCTCCAGCCTGGTACAGCACCCCCTAGGGGGCGTGTCTTCGCCTTGTTTGAGCCAGAGAGGGGGGCGATGGACAAGTACGTCCGGGAGTCCCTTGCGGCTGGCATCATCCGTCCATCCTCCTCTCCCGCGGGGGCAGGCTTCTTCTTTGTGAAGAAGAAAGATGGCTCCCTGCGCCCCTGCATCGACTACCGAGGCCTGAATAAGATCACAGTCAGGAACCGCTACCCGCTCCCACTGATGTCCTCGGCATTCGATGTCATTCAAGGGGCGGCCATCTTCACCAAGCTGGACCTGCGGAATGCTTACCACCTCCTGCGCATCAGGGAAGGCGACGAATGGAAGACCGCCTTTAACACCCCTAGCGGCCACTGGGAGTACCTGGTGGTTCCATTCGGCCTAACCAACGCACCCGCAGTGTTCCAGAACTTGGTGAACGATGTGCTTGGAGACATGATCGGGAGGTTCGTCTATGTCTACCTCGATGATATCCTGATCTTCTCCAGGGACAAGACGGAGCACACGAACCACGTTCGCCAGGTGCTCCGCCGCCTCCTCGAAAACCGCCTGTTTGTCAAGGCCGAAAAATGCGAGTTCAGCACCACCACTACCTCCTTCCTGGGGCACGTCATCTCCCCAAACCACCTGGGCATGGACGAGGAGAAGGTCAAGGCTGTGGTGGACTGGCCCGCACCCAAGGACCGCAAGGCCCTGCAGAGCTTCCTGGGCTTCGCCAATTTCTATCGGCGTTTCGTCAGGAACTACAGCACCGTGGAAGCTCCCCTAACGGCCCTAACCTCCATTAAGGTGCCATTCCGTTGGACTCCGCAAGCCGAGGTTACCTTCTGTGAGCTGAAGAGGCGCTTCACCACCGCGCCAATCCTCACCACCCCCGACCCCGCCAAGCAGTTCATTGTTGAGGTGGATGCCTCCAATGTCGGGGTTGGTGCGGTTCTCTCCCAGAGATCCAGCAATGATCAGAAGGTACACCCATGTGCGTTCTTCTCCCACCGGCTGACGCCAGCGGAGTCCAACTACGACATCGGGAACCGGGAGCTGCTGGCGGTGAAACTGGCCCTGGAAGAGTGGAGGCACTGGCTTGAGGGGGCAAGGGTTCCGTTCCTGGTCTGGACGGACCATAAAAACCTGGAGTACCTCCGCTCTGCCAAGAGGCTGACGCCCAGACAAGCCAGATGGGCCCTCTTCTTTGACCGGTTCAACTTCTCCCTGGCCTACAGACCGGGGTCCAAGAACACTAAGGCTGACGCGCTCTCCAGGCGTTTCGACGCTTCCTCGGCCAATGGAGAGCCCAGCTCCATTCTGCCCAGAACGTGCTTTGTCAACAACGTGTGCCTCCGGATTGAGGAGCTGGTCCGCAACGCCCAGAATGGCGCAGCTACGCCCAGTGCCTGCCCTGCCAACTGCCTGTATGTCCCTGCAGCTGCCCGATCTGATGTTCTCTATTGGGGCCACTCCTCCAACCTGTCGTGCCATCCTGGGGTCGGCCGGACCCTGCGGTTCATCCAGCGCCGTTTCTGGTGGCCCAAGATGGCAGCAGAGGTCCGGGGGTTTGTCACAGCCTGCTCAGTCTGTTCCCGTGCCAAGACCTCCCACGCACCTCCCTCCGGTCTGCTCCAACCACTGCCCATTCCTCACCGTCCCTGGTCCCACATAGCTCTGGACTTTGTCACTGGCCTGCCCATCTCCCATGGAAACACCACTGTCCTGACCATAGTTGACCGGTTCTCCAAGTCTGTTCACTTTGTGCCCCTTCCTAAGCTCCCCTCTGCTAAAGCCACAGCTGACCTATTAATCCAGCATGTTGTCCGTCTCCACGGCATACCTGTGGATATAGTGTCAGATCGTGGTCCCCAATTCACCTCCCACTTCTGTAAAGCATTCTGCACATCCCTTGGCACCTCCTTCAGCCTCAGTTCAGGTTACCACCCACAGACTAATGGACAGACTGAGCGGGCCAATCAAACTCTGGAGACGGTCCTCCGCTGTGTGTGCTCGACCAACCCAACATCCTGGTCAACCATGCTACCCTGGGTCGAGTACGCTGTCAACTCCCACGCCGCCTCTGCCTCCGGCCTCTCCCCCTTCGAGTGCTGTTTGGGCTACCAGCCTCCACTGTTCCCCAGCCAGGAGGAGGAAGTCGGGGTGCCTTCGGCCGGGGCATTCATCCGACAGTGTCGCCGTGTGTGGCTGTCTGCTCGCCGCGCCTTGGTTCGGGCGGGCAAGACCATGAAGACCGCGGCAGACAAGCGTCGGCGCCCTGCCCCTCACTATCGGGTCGGCCAGAAGGTCTGGTTGGCGGCACAAGATATCCCACTCCGGGTGGAAAGCCGCAAGCTGGCTCCTCGCTTCCTGGGTCCTTTCCCCATCCAAAGGATCATCAGCCCCACTGCTGTCCGGCTCAAGCTCCCGTCCATCATGCGACGGCCCCACCCGGTATTCCACGTCTCACGCCTGAGGCCTGTTGCCACCTCCCCCCTCCTGCCCCCACCTGAGCCTCCGCCTCCTCCTCGGCTCATCGACGGAGGGGAGGCGTACACAGTCAAGACCCTGCTGGACTGCCGACGAAGGGGCCGGGGCCTCCAGTACCTCGTGGATTGGGAGGGGTACGGCCCAGAGGAGCGTTCCTGGGTCCCGGCCAGGCACATCCTAGACAAAGGCCTCATCCGTGACTACCACCAGTCACACCCCAAGCCATAGCCACAGCCCCAAGCCATAGTCATAGCCCCAAACCACAGCCCCAAGCCATAGCCATAGCCATAGCCCCCAGCCCGAGCCATAGTTCCCAGCCATAGCCTCAAGCCCTTGCCATAACCTAAGCCTTAGCCCCAGCTTGCTGGAGACCCCAAGTCATCTTGTTTATGTTTAGTGTTTCTTGTTGTACTGTTTCTTGGTTAGGTATTTTGTGTCTTAGGGTTTTTGTCCATAGTATTTAGTTGGTTATTTGTTTCGTGGGATTTGTATTTAGTTTTGTGCGGCTTCTTGTATTTTAGTTATTTGTGTTTTATGTCAGCGTCAGGTGCCGCTTTTGTAAGGGGGGGGTACTGTTGTGTTCCAGGGTTCTTGGCAGAACAGTATTGCTCATGGTTTTAACAGTTTCATGTTCAAGATTTCATAGTTTCATAGTTCATTTTCATGTCACAGTTTTAACAGTTTCTTGTATCTAGTCATTGCATTCCATAATTCATGTTCATTGTCCATGTTTTTACTTTTCCATGTTTTTGTTTTCGCCAGGTCTGCCATGCCACTCCACCGCTTGTCTGCGTTCCACCCCGTGCCTTCGTTGTTGCAAATTTCAGAGCTCTGGTTGGCTTTGGTATTTCACCCTTCCTTCTGTGCTGTGCTGATTCGGGGCTGTCTAAGCTTAATTGACAATTAACTGTTTTTAAGTTACTAACATTTACTAACACTCACTGGGTGGTGCAATTCTTAGACAGGCACATTACTAATATTACTAATTTAGACAGGGAGTTTATTGTCATGATTCCTGCTTTGCTATTTCAAGATCTTGCTGTGCTTTTCTGTTCTTAACATTCATGCTTGCTTCCAAACTGCATACTTAATTGCTACTTAAGCTGAGCACGCTCATTCTCTTAATGAGCAAGTCTTGTCATCCAATCTCTGTCCATGTCTTGATCTTGCCATGCCTCTTGTTTCACTTTCTCCAGGTGTTGCCCCTCATGTGCCATGATTTCTAAGTCTTTATCTGGATGCGGTGGAAGTTGGCTGGCAGACAGTGTCTCAAGTTCTAGCTCATGTTTGCAAGTTTGTTTCTAGTCAAGTCTCGTTTCATGTTCAAGTTTTCGCTCATGGTCACGCTTTCAAGTCGTTGTTTCCAAGTCTTGTTCATAGCCCTTGTATATATAGCCATAGTTTTGTTATTTATTTTTCTTGGATTTCTGCCTGGAGTTTCCAGTGGTTTTTTGTTTTTGCCTTTTTAGCTCTTTAGTTCTTTGCTCTATGTAGCGTACTTTAGTTTGTCTTTTGCAACCCTTTGGGCCAAGTTTTTTGTTGGCCCTCGTGCTGTTTTGCTTTTGTTTTAATAAATTCCTTATTCCCCTTCACCTCGCTCCTGGTGTCTACCTGATCTCGTATCAAAGACTGACAGAAAGTGGTCTTCAGTGACGAATTACGCTTTTGCATCTCCTTCGGTGACCAAGATCCTCGTGTCTGGCGTCGTGGTGGCGAAACCTACGACCACGAGGCCGTGAAAAGATCCGTAAAGTTTCCCCAGAGCGTTATGGTCTGGGGATGCATGTCCGCTCGGGGTGTAGGGAAACTCTGCTTCCTCAAGAAGACTGTAAATGCTGCCGTATACCAACATGTTCTGGAAACGTTTCTGATTCCGATTGTTGAGGAACAGTTCGGCGAAGAAGACCTCATATTTCAACAGGATCTTGCACCAAAGTCGACCAAAGATTGGTTCGCCGAAAAACAGCTTGAAGTTTTGGCATGGCCGGCCAACTAGCCTGACCTCAATGTCATTGAAAACCTTTGGGCCATCGTCAAGCGGAAAATTCGCAACCGAAGGCCGACTTCGCTGGACCAACTGAAGCAGAACATCGCCACTGCCTGGGAAGCAGTGAGTGCGGAAACTTGCGGCAAGCTGGTCAAATCGATGCCGCTTCAGGCAGTCATACAAGCCAAGGGGGCAGCCACAAAATACTGAGAAAGTGATGATTCTAATTATCATAAAAATTATTCTAATTCAGTGAAACGGTTTCTCCATTATTCTAATTCAATGAAACAAGTGTCACAGTTAAATGGCCTAAATGGGCCTTTTGGAAAGCACAGCTGAGCAAATTTTTTACGGGTAGCGAGTTCTGTGATTACTCTAACAAGTAGGACAGGCGCGGTGAACACCTGATTTGCTTTCTGCACAAAAAATGCATTTAAAAATTTTAAGATTGCACCATTTCAAATTATTCTAATTCGTTGACCAGCACCTGTATATTCTCGCGTGCAAGCAGGTGAACATTTTCCGAGCACGTATTTCTCCTCGCAGGCTAAAATATTTCTCGAGGGAGCAAAAATGCAGGATATAATATTGCTCGCGAGTTCTTTGAAAGCGCTCGCAAATAGTTTTGCAAGCATGCATTTCTCTTCGGATGTTTGATTTACGTGCATAGAAGTTGTGCACAGGTCTCATTCGCGGGCACGATTTTTGACAGTGTCCTAACGCCATAGACAAGAACGAGGCAACCTTCGCAATCAGTGGCAGTTAGCCTCTCCGTCTTGAGTTTGAGGGATTGAGGACGAGGCAGGACAGAACTGCTGTGGCAAAGTCCCTTTAAACTTCTACTCATATAGTTTATATTGAGCTTTATTAGATAGAGAGATATACTTTATTGAACCCCCTGGGGTTATTTGTCCTCTACATTTGACCCATCCTATAGTCAGGAGCAGTGGGCAGCCACAGAGCAGCGCCCGGGGACCAACTCCAGTTCTAAAGCCAGTTCCTTGGTCAGGGGTACTGGTTGGAGTGTTCCCATGATGCATGTTTTGTGTGTGGGGGAAACCGGAGTACCCGGAGGAAACCCACGCGAACACAGGGAGAACATGCAAACTCCACACAGAAAGGCCCCAGGCTGGAATCAAACCCACGACCTTCTTGCTGTGAGGCAGCAGTGCTAACTGCAGTTATGCCTCCTTGCCCCAAATTAAATAACAATACTTGTTTCTTCTCATTTCTTCGGATGTTTTCCGGGTAAAAATAACATTACTACAATTTACGTCAGGCTTTGTAACAAATTGCGTGGACCAGGGGTGTCCAACTTTATCCAGAAAGGGCTGGTTTTTGTTAGAGCCCAACACTAACACACCTGATTCTACCCACCAAGGTCCTGATTGAAACTCCTGATTAGTTAATTAGTGGAATCAGGTGCAGTAGCACTGCTGGCTCTGACAAAAACCAGCACCCACACCGGCCCTTTGCGGATAAGATTGGACACCCCTGGCGTAGACCGACGATTAGCCAATTACAAAATGCTGCAACCCTGATTACAAAATGCTTAGCTTCCATTTATGACAAAATGCCACAACTATTATTACAAAATGTGTCATTATTACAAAATGTTGCAGAACATGCTTGATGTTGAAAAGTAAAAGGAAATATACATGCAACATACAGATATAAGATAGATATATATATCCCAATGTTTAATTACTACCATTTAGCTACCACTTCTGACAAGATCCGCCACCGTGCTCACTTACGAGACAGACAGTGTGACCAATTTCTTACTATGTGGGTCTCTGGGGGATGAAGAGTCTCGCTAAACTGTCTTTGCAACAGTTATAAGTCAGTTGTGCCGGTTTCTGAGAAGATTGTGTTCTCACTGCAAACGAGCCGCTCCAGGGTTCGAATGGAAGCAAGCCCAGATCACCTTTTCTGGCGAGCTCGGCCCACTTATTTTGTTTCGCATCAGAGGCGTTTGCTGTGTTCACACCAGCTCAAACAAACCGATCTCTGGGGGAAAACGCTCCCTGTGTCGGAACAATTGCTCCAAATGAGCCAAGTGTGAATACACCATCAAAGAACTGCAAGAGCATGTAGCATACAGTCTGAGCTGTAGCAATACAGCCAACACAGTGCTGTAGTGACACAGCCAACACATACAGCTGTAGCATCACTCAGGTAGATCTCTGATATCTTCAAAGTGCTTTTTACAGGAAAAATGCAGCTTTTTTTCTAAATTCAGATGTAGGAAAAGCAGCAGGTAACAGAGAGAGAGCAACTCCTCTGTGCCACAACACAACTATATGGCTTGAACACAGAGAAAACATCTTACGCTGAGGACGGCTCCAGCTCTTCCACTCTGATCTTTAAACTGCGGACGAGTCTCTCCTGGAAATAAATAAGGTTTCAAAGCAGGAATGAGTGATGCACCCTGATTAAGGGCTGTCCTGTGTAAATAGCAGATCAGTATTAGTGACCTTTACCTTTTCGTCCAGCTGGTCTGTGGCAGAGGCCAGTAAGTCACACTCCCTCTCTAGTGTCTCCTGCAGGTCATTCTTGCGCTGGTCCAGTTCAGAAACGGTGGACTGTAGAGCGGTGATCTCATCATGGAGACTCCTAATCTGCTGCAGCAATGTTTCTGATACACAACCCAGCACACAGGAGGATGACAGTTACTCAACCCAGCACACAGGAGTATGGCAGTTACTCAACCCAGCACACAGAAGTACGGCAGTTACTAAACCCAGCACACAGGAGTACAGCAGTTACTTATACCAGCACACAGGAGTATGGCAGTTACTCGACCCAGCACACAGGAGTATGGCAGTTACTCAACTCAGCACACAGGAGTATGACAGGTACGTGTTACGGCCCCAAGTTGTTATGAACCCAATTTATTACGACCTATCGGACAGCAAACTTCACAGGTCTTGAAAAGAGTGACAGGTCTGGTCAAATGTATCCTTCTCCTTGCAATTTCTCCTACTACTTTACTCTCTCAGTTTTTCTCCTTATATACTCTTTTCCAGCCCCCTCCCACCTTCTAGACTTTTTTCAATTCCCCTCTCAGACATGCCCAGGACATGCCCAAACCTAGCTCCAGACTGGGCTTAACAAAAAAAGGGTCAATACTGCCATCTAGTGGCATTTTTTCACATTACATACCCAAACCAGCACACAGGAGTATTACAGTTGTACAACTCAGTACAAAGGCATATAACAGTTACACGACCCACCCCGCAACAGAATGACAGTTAAACAACCCAGCACACAGGAGTGCAACAATTACAAAATTCAGCACGTAGGGGTACGGCAGTTACACAACCAAACACATAGCAGTGACTGTTGTGATTCTGCCATGCTATGTGTTCTGATTTTGCCTTATGATTATGATTCTGCGTTGCCATGTTTCTGACTGACCTTTGTGTATTTGGATTATTTGCTTATATCTGACCTCTCTCTAGATTATGTATTGTGATTTGGATATTTTAGAAATCATGCATTGTTACTTTCCATGTTTCAGTTTTTACCACAGTTTATTCCATGCCATGTTTTCATTTTCCATGCACTGCACTTCATCACCCCCTGTCTTGTCATTAGTCTTGTCTTTGCTCACAGCCCCAGTACATTGTATCACTACTTCAGGTGATTTAATGGTTTCTGGTTTCAATCTTCCTTCCCCATCTCGTTTACTTCCTTCCCCTCACTTTTTCTATATTACTAACACATACTAACAGTTTGTTATTTTCACTGATTTACTAACCAACACTAACATTGTAGATTAGACTAATTTACTAACGAGCACTCGGTATTGTATAGCTGCACTTACTAATTGACTAACGACCTCTCAGCACTCGCCCTGTTCTAGTCTCCGCCTCTTTCCTTCACTCAATCTGCTCTGCTGTGTTTCTTGCAGATTCTCTGCACCTGTCTTATCTCTGTTCTGCCTCACTCTGTGCACTTAGAAATCCCGAACCGGACCCGTTGTCCTGTCTATAGGCTGTCCCGTGATCCTTGTCCGCGTTTTGGCTTCTGCCAATTTCATGTGATTAGTTTCCTCCCGATGTGTTTCTCCCTTGTTAATCAGTCTCATCGCTTGCACCTGTGTTCCATTACCATGTGACCTCCCTGAAGTGTATATTAGATGTCTGTTCACAGCACTTCCTTGTCAGATGGTTCTCCTTTGCTCACCTGTGCCACGTTCATTTCACCTTGTTCCTATTGTGATCATCTTTCTGACTGGACTGTCCTTGACTACCGAGTTTTGCATTCTCCCTGTACTTTGCTGCATTCTTGTGTTTGAACCTTTTTTCATCTGACCGTGATTTTTGTGATTGGTGCCCTGGTTTCGAATCTGGATTTCACCCTTTGGATTCTGATTTTGGATTGTGGACTTTGTACTGTTGCCTGCTCTGTTGGGGCGTTTCCCTCTTCAGTAATAAAGCCTCCCTTCTGTATTTTGCTGGTTCTCGCACTTGGTTCATTTCGTAAAACCTCACAGTGACAAAACCCAGCATGCAGGGGTGCGACAGTTACTTCACCCAATGCACAAGGAGTGCAACAGTTTAACAACCCAGTGCACAGGCATGTGACATTTACACAACCCACAGCACAGGGGTGGGACAGTAACACAATGAAGAACTGTCAAGTACTCACTGCAAAAGGGTTCACTTGCAGACTTGCAGTGTGAGAACCGGTGAAGATGACAAGGGGACTGGGACAATAACTGGGGTCATGACCGCATTTTATGAGGATTGAGGGATGAAATGATTTGAAGAGAAGGCCTGGGATGTATAACAAAGGATGTTGGGATTTGTAGTGAGGAAGATGGTGGTATATGCCAAATTCACGTCATATGGGAAAGATGACAAGGGTCAAAAAACTTTTATTGCCACAACTAGTCAGTGGTCACATCAGTTGAACAGTACTTTCGTGACCTGGGATGTAGTGGAATTTGCGGACTATATTTGGATGGACTAGAGGGACATATGAAGAAATAACATTATTAAACACTTGATCAAACCATTCGGGCAGAAGCCAAATCCGGAAATGTATGCATTATCTTCATAATTCAAGATTTGGACTTCACAGAGTGGGGCAAAATAGCTTAACCCCTTCACACAGAAGCCAAATCAGGCTATTCATACGTTACCCTATCGTAGGCTTCATAATTCAAGATTTGAGCGTCAGAGAGGGGGAATGGCTAAAATGAAACAAGACGTGTAGCTTTTAGAATCCCATTGTATTTCAGTTTATTATAGCATAGCATAACATAACATAACATGAATGGCGAGAACAGGCCATTCAGCCCAACTATGCTCGCCAGTTTCTTATACTATTGTGAATATATCCCTTCAGATACTCAATGACTCAATGGTATCTAGCTTTAAGTTAAGCCTGCTCTTGAAAACCCCCAAGGTCTCTCTCTCAACAATATGGTCAGGCAAGCTATTCCACATTGAAATTACTCTTTGGGTGAAGAAATATTTCCGAATATCAGTGCTAAATTTACCTTTGGTCAACTTCCATTTGTGACCCCGAGTTCTACTCACAACATTTGGTCGAAGGAATCCTACATAACTCACTTTGTTAATCCCTTCAGCATATTAAAAGACCTCAATCAAATCACCCCTTAGTCTCCTTTGCCTAAGACTGAAGAGATAAAGGATCTTCAGACTCTTCTCATAGCTTTCATCTTTTATACCTGAAATTAGCTTAGTGGCTCTTCTCTGAGCTTTCTCTAGAGCCTCTATATCTTTCTTAAAGTACACAATACTCCAGATGTAGTCTGACGAATGTGTTGTGCAAAAGAAGCATCACCTCCTTAGATTTGTACTCAATACTTTTGGCAAAGTGTCCCAGCATCCGATTGGCTTTTTTAACTGCTGCCGCACAATGGCTAGAGCCTGTGAGGGTTTGGTCCACAATCACTCCCAGATCTTTCTCGTGTGGAGCACATTACAGTTTTAAAACTCCCATGAAGTAATCCTGTCTAATGTTTTTATTACATACATGTACAACTTTACATTTTGCTAAATTTCATTTGCCACATTTCTGCCCAATTCTGGGTTCTATCCAAATCATCATCACTTTAGTCGACTCTAAAGTATTTGCCAAACCCCCCAATTTTTTGTAGTGTCATCTGCAAATTTAACTAATCTGCTCTAAATATTCCTATCAAGGTCATTAATGTAGATGAGGAACAGCAGGGGTCCCAATACCGATCCCTGGGGGACGCCACTCCCTACCATACCTAGCTCAAATGAGATACCACTGACCACTACTCTTTGTGATCTGTCCTGTAACCAGTTTTGAATCCACTCCAGAATACCTTCTGTAACTCTAATGGAGCTAATTTGAAAAATTAGTCTCTTATGCGGTACTGTATCAAATGCTTTCTGAAAATCCAAGTATATGATATCATAAGCCCTGCTCTGGTCATAAGTCTTGGTGGCCTCTTCAAAAAATTCCAGAAGGTTTGTCAGGCATGACCTTCCCTTACGGAAACCATGTTGGCTGTCCCTCAAGATACTGTTACGTTCAAGAAATAAATCCAGCTCATCTTTTATGATAGATTCCAATATTTTGCGCGCAATGCAAGTTAAACTGACTGGCCCGTAATTTCCTGGCTCAGTACGGTCCCCTTACTTATATATTGATATTATTTTGCCCTGTTTACAATCATTTAGTATTTCTCCAGTTTCTCAAGACCGTCTGAGGATGGCGGATATCGGCTTAAAGATGAACTCACCAGCTTCCCTGAGCACTCTAGGATGTAAGCCATCAGGACCCGCCGCCTTATCTGCTTTTAGTTTATGTAACTTGTCTAATACTTCGATATCCCTAACCTCAATTTTCACTCAATAATCTTGAGCATTTAACATGCCCTCTGGCTGAATAAAGACCCCCTCTGAGGTAAAATTCTCAACAAAATAACTGTTTAAGGCATCCGCAATATCCTTGTTATCATATACCAGCAATCTACTTTTATTATTTATGCACTAAATCTGCTCTTTGACTTTCCTTTTTCTGCTACAGTACTGAAAGAAGCGCTTAGGGTTAGTTTTTTGCCCCCTCTGCAATTTGTCTTTCATACAGTCATCTAGCATTCCTCAGCTCTTTTTTGACCACAGCCTGCATTTTACAGTATTCAGCCTTAGTGTTCTCATTGTTATCCTTTATGTACATCTTATAAAGATTCCTCTTTTCCCTCAAAATCCTACGAATACTTTTGGTCATCCACTGAGGATTCTGCTTTTTCAGCTTACTTTTGGAAACCTTTGGATTGAATCTGCATTGTGATTCAAGTAAAACCCCCTTAAATTTTACCCACATCTCATTTATGACTCACAGTCCAGGAGTGTCTCCCATTTTATTTCACTTAGATATGAGCGCATTTTGTCAAAGTTTGCTCGCCTAAAATTGAAAATTTTTGTTTTTGAATACACCTTTTTAACTTCCCATGAAACATCAAAATTAACAGCAGAGTGATCACTTGTCCCAAGTGGCTCCAGTACCTCAACTAATGCTAATACTATCTGGGTCATTACAAAGTGCTAAGTCTAAAATTGCCTTCTCTCTTGTAGGTTTATTAACATACTGCACCAAAAAATTTTCATTTATAACATCTGGTCGATAGCATACTCCTATGTTTAAACCTGTCTCGTGTTTGCCAATGAGCCTGACCCAGATATCTTCACAGGGCAAGGAATGTTCAATTTCGGGAATTTCCTGTACATTAATGTTTTTGTTCACATAGATTGCTACGCCCCCTCCTCGCCTATTAAATCTATCCTTCCTAAAGAGCTTATAACCTTATGTATTATATTCATCTCCATCCTCTTCACAAAGTCATATCTCTGTAATCCCAACTATGTCATAGCCCTCACTAATCATAATGGCCTCAAGCTCTGGGACTTTGTTTTTTATGCTTCTTGCATTTAAATAAAAACATTTCAGGTTATTACTAATTCTCTTCCCCCTTGATTTCCCATGCAGCCGCTGCTTCAAGCCCCCCACTACGTTTTGTTGCTTTAAAAGTATACCATAAATAGCGCATAACACCGTCAGCGAGGCAACGAGGGTGAGGTATACGGAATGTGGACTCATGGGATGTGTGGTGAGGGTGAGGTATACGGAATGTGGACTCATGGGATGTGTGGTGAGGGTGATGAATACATGAGGTTGATTGATGGCATTTGTAGAGAAGGAGAGGGGTACAGAACAGGGACTGGTGGGGTTTGTCGTGTGATGACCTGCTCTCACCATTTCTGTTCTCCAGCTGTTTCTTCTTCTCCTGAGACGTCAGCAGCTCACCAAACCTGGCGGTCAGTCTAAGCCGACTGTCGTCCAAGGCAGCCTCCAGCTGGTTATGGGCCATCCTTTACATTCAGAAACATACATGCGCACTCACAGATCAGGGGTCTCTCAACAGTTCTGTGCCAGCTTGGCATTGCGTGTCTAAGACTGTGTGTAAGTGTGTGAGTGAGAACAAAAGCATTCATGTGTGTGAGGGACAGACTGTGTACATGTGGATGTGTGAAAGAATCTGTGTGTGTGTGTGTGTGTGTGTGTGTGTCTGTCTGTTTCTCACCTCAGTGCGCTGTGCTCCTTCCTGCTTCGTTTCAGTTCCCCTTCGGCAGCAGCCAGCTTCTGCCCTTGGCTGGACAGCGCCCCCTCCAGGTCCATCACAGTCTTCTTCATCGCAGCCAGCTTACTCTGCAGATCCTCATGGTCCTGCTCCAGCTAAACGCACCGACACTAAGTCACCACTGGAGGCAACATCAACACTTACCCTTTCCACTTACCCAACATACCATAATAAAACTAGGACTACGCTGTGGCGGCCCCAAAATTCCCCAATCCTCGAAGCCCCCTTTATTAGATTCCCCTTTACAAGACTGAAAATATGAGGCAAATTTGAGGTCTGTGTAAGTAATTGTTCCAGAGATATGGTTAAAAAACTGATTTTTTTCAATATATAGTGCCACCTGGTGGCAAACCTAGGAGTGCATACTTGCCCAAAATCTAATCAGTTCATCCTCTCCCATATGTACCCATATGCTGAAAATGAGAAGCCAATGTAAAGTATTTTGTGAGTTTATTGCGCTAACGGCTAAAATCTGCAGAAGCGGTGGCGGCGGCTGATGGGCTGAAACTATGATATCCTTGAAACTCGTATTTCAGGGATATAATAACACACGTAACCCATAAAGTGCGCTTGGGTTCAACAGAATGAATTTATGTTGTGCCTCTTTTCAAATGGAACCATCCTCTTCCCACCAGGAACGCACACACTAAATCTGAATTTGATCGATCATCCTTTCTCCTCAAAATCGAAGGAAAGCAAATTCAATACAGCTGCTAGGCTAGCCACACTGAAAATCACAGCGCGCCCATTTTCATAAGGATCGTTCCTCTACCCACCACCAAGGTATACAGCAAATTTTAATTTGACCAGATCATCCAAAAATTCACAAAATTGTCCATAACATCTAGGACCAGTAATGATCAGTTTTAGAATCTATACCATATTTAATGAAACAGAATGCCTTGTATTTTTGTTCTTTTAAAGTGCGAACAACTATTACTCTGGCCAGAGTTATACTTGCTCCATACAGAATGTGAACATTGTTACAAGCTTGCATTTCGCTGGGATGATCGGAATTGTAAACAGCAAGCTTTCTGCCTGCGTGATCATTCTGACCATAAAATAAGCAGTAATGCTGTAATGAGTATGTGAGCTTGTGACACGGCTTTGTAGATGAATGGATGAGACTGAACTTTATCGTGGGGAAAAGGCATGTTTTTGGTTTGGAGAGGTCAGTGGTGACCATTGATGTCCAGCTGCGCCTATATTGATAAACTCATGGCAAATTGAACCAGAAAATCATCCATGCATTTGGAACTTCGAGAACGAAGTTCATTTGCGTTAAAAATATGATCATTTTATGAATTGAAAGTGCACCATTTCAAGGTTCTGGGAGTTTGGGGAGCCACCTGAATTGCTATCTTATTTGGCATATAAAAAGTGGATAATTTAATATTTCATGTTCAGGTGAGGAGTACTTGTGGTTTAGGAGTTTATTATCCCAGAAATGTATTGTTTTAACCCCGAGCCATTTTTCAATCCTCAGAACTGAGGATCCTCAGATCAGTTTCAATGGTGAATTCTCATTAAGAGTTTTTATGTTTGCAGCCCATTTTCTCTACCAAAATCATGAAAATAAACTGAAATACTATGTAATTCTAAATGCTGAAAGTGTCTTTTCTGAGTTGAGCCATATTCGTCCTCTTTATGAAGCTTAAATCTTGAATTATAAAGCATTAAATTGGGTAACCCATAAATAGCCAAATTTGGCTTCTGCGCAAAGGCGGTTATATGTAAACATCCCCATAGTTGTGTTTGAAAGGAAACTTCACTTTCCTCCCCCAGAGACGGGAAAATAGGGAAAGTGCCATTATTTGGAAATCATGAGATCAATATGAGCAAAATACCAGAATGAATTGGAGACCAGAATATTGGTGAGGATGCTGTGTCAATAACTGAAGACAACATTTAGAGGAACTCAAATCTGTACTTCGCTCACACAGACTGCTTACCAAATAATAACATATCAGAATCATCAGCTTAATTTGTACACATTTAATTTCATATGGAGAAAGAAGCATTTCCTCTAATTGAACAAGGCTTCTGCTAAGATCTGAACCAGACTGACCACAAGTGCTGGCTTGACTATCCCAGCATCATCTTATTCAGGACGGAAACCAAAATACTGTATGCTTAATAAGCAGTAATAAAATTAGTTATTGAGAAATGTTTAAACGTCTCCTGGGTGCACCAATAGTATGATTAAAACTAAATATTATCAGAGTTCTCACTGGATGAAATGTGGAGTTGAGGGGCAGAGCCACACAGAAAAAAAATGGGACAAAATGGCAAAATAATCTCACTGTGTCCATCGCAGTCAGTAGATCCTCCACTCGCTGCTCCAGGTGTGCTCTCTCACTGATGGCCGTTTCCCGGGAGATCTACACAGGCCACACAGGTGAGCCCAGGTACATGTGAGGCACCGCACATGATTTATGTCACAATCTCCTGCTCTCTGGTCAAAATGCTGCAGTGTAATAATAATCATAGAGGAAGACAATATTCTTCTTCTATGATGTTCACTGCCGGTTGGCTGATTTACACACAAAGTTTACACTCTTCATATCCTTTGGCAAAAGTGCTAAAGTAGAGCTTTGAATCCTTTAATTTCCATAGAAAACACCTAAATATAAAAAGCATTATACCCAAGTAACTGAAATATATAAATATGATGCAAAACAATGGCAGACTAGCAAGGATGGAAGTAGATTTTAACTAGGAGTCGAGCAAATTCACTTTGTTATGCTAACGGTTTTTGATGATCTGAGACGCACAGTACTCGTGACACAGCTCCTTTAAGCCCAAGCAGACTGACCAGTGGCAGGAATATCCATGCACAAATAAAAGAGTTGATGTTTCTTTGCCTGTCGATCAATCCCTCTGCCTCTGTATGTGCATTATCGTCCCTTAACCTGCCCGTCTCTCCCTGTCCGTCTGTCTGTCCTTAGTCTTGCCCCACCTTGAGTCGCTCCCTCAGGCTGTCCCTCTCGGTGGTCATGCGTTTGAGGTCACTTGCGGCCTCGTCACGCTCCGACTCCACGCGCTTCAGGATGCTCTGAGGCGTCAGTGAACCCTTTTGCGCACGCGGTAACTTGGACTTCATCAACTCCCGGCGCAAATGTGCAATCTCCTCCTGAGCCTATTGGATGGGGAGAATGAGTTAGTGAAAGTGCACTCTTGCTACAGAAAACCTTAATACTGCAATATTTTCAGTCATGTGTCATGAAAAGCAGAAAGGATACAATGAATTAAAAGTGTACTATAGAACAAATTATCACTTAAAACTGATAGATATAAGATTTGGTGTGATTCGGAATATTTTACCCCCATCTAGTGTGTCTGAGGAGAATTGCAGGCAAAAACTGGTCACAGTATACAGTCCCTCAGTGGGTTGCCATGACCTAGGAACATTACTTGATAATTGCTTATGGGCTTCTCTTGATGAACCTTATAGGCCAAGTTGTAGGAAAAAAAATATGCAAGCAATTTATAAAGTGTATCAGGTCTGGACATTGGGCCTCATGCAACAACATTTTCATATTCTTGTCGTAACTTTTTCGTACTTTTTTTCCTACAATGGGCTCATACGAGTGTGCCATGTCAGATTCAACAAACGCTCTTAACATCAGATAACTGCGTAAATGACCCTCCCAAACATGATGCATTCCACCTGTGCGTAACTGAGCGCGCATTCACGAGAATTGCAAATCTGCATAATTACGGCCCCAATGATTCCATATAAGGCTACGCGACCTCCCACACTTGTCAGGAAGTGTTCATTCATAAAAATGGCATCAAAGACAAAGAAGAAGAACGTTAACAGTTCAGAGATCGAGGTCCTGCGGACTGAGATCCATAGAGGGTTATCAGTCATTTTTAGCAGCGTCAGCAGCGGAATTAAAGGACCGGCAAAATCCAAGCAGTGGGAAAAACTAAGAAGCGCTGCAAACGCCGTGTCGCCTGTCGGTTGAACTGTTACAGAAGTTAAAAAGATATGGTTTGATTTGAAAAAGGTGTCAAAAAGACGTCTAGCAAAAGCAAGGCAGTCAATAAAAACTACTGGTGGAGGCCGAGAGGATGTGTCCACCACAGAGGTGGACGAAAGAATCCGGGCCACAGGGCCATAGGCGATGTTTCCTGTCAGACATTACATCAGTTGTTACCCTGGACACTGACTTGCCGGCTGCAAGTGAAGATGGGGCGAATAGTTCTGACAAAGATGGTATGTAAAGCATTACTCTTTTTATTTTAACCATCTGAAACCTAATAAATCTTCATATAAATCTTCTTCTTATTTGATTTTTTAATTACCTCCGCCAAGGAGGTTATGTTTTTGCCTGGGTTTGTTTGTTTGTTTGTTAGTTTGTTTATTTTCTGTTGATTTCCAAAATAACTCAAAAAGTCATGGACAGATTTTGATGAAATTCAGAGAAGGTGGGTATTAAGTCAAGGAACAGGTGATTATATATTTTGGCATATCTAGGCCAAAGTACTGCTGAGATATACGCCAAAGTTCAAAATTTCAAGTCTTTCCAATGGGCCGGAGTTCCAATCGCCATGCTTTTGGGTTTTGCTGCCCCCTGGCAGACGTCTTCGCTCTCTGAGTGCTTTTCTAGTTACCTATTTATTTGATTTTTTTTGTTTCCCATCTTATTAATTTGTCATTTTTTCACTTTTCTTCAACCTTTATTTTTTCTTTTTGATGAATCTGTGGTTCCAGCAAAAATAGCTTTTTTATAGTCCAAAATAGCAAATTAAAAATATTTTTTAAAGGAGAAAAAAAGGGGGAAAGAAATTTTGTGCACCAGTGACACGTTTAATGTAACCAACTAACCATCAACTGGCATATAATGGACATGGCTTTGAATTCTAATTTTTCTCACTCTGATCCTTTTATTTTCATTTGTCTAAATGTTGTAAATGTAAGTTCTGTGGAAGGAACTGGCAAACAGCTGTGATCAATATTTTCTTTTATTCAGAGGACGATCAAGACTCTGCACCACAACCAGGACCATCTGATGCTTGGTTGGATGCTCCGTGCCGTAACATCTCTGATTATTTCAATTAATCAACATGATAGCCCAACCTAAAGCTGTGCAATCAGCTTTTGCCTAATCATTATGGCATTTTGGTGGTGTGGTCCATGTAAAGGGTCATCTGGCATGTTCTCCGCGGGTGCTGGGTCCGGTTATGGAACGCCCTCACTCATTGCAATATTGTGCAACACACAGCATGCTAAAATAATGTGACATGCCTTCTCTGGTGCGGAGAGTAACTTGCCACCAGCTGTGTCAAGGCACATCTACCTGGCCTTCAAAATGCCAATTGTGCGCTCTACCACAGAACGTGTGCGTGTATGACGTTCGTTGTATGAGCGCTCCTGCCTACTCTGTGGGTTGAGTAAAGGTGTCATGAGCCAAGGAGCCAAAACATAACTTTGATCACCTGAAGTAAGTGGTGAAATTTAGTTAAATGAAATTAAACTAGTTTGCATGGTGACAATTACCAGCTGACAAGTTACTTACCAATTAGCCAACCATCTCCATGGGCACCTTGCGCAAGACACGTGCCAACCTCACTATTGCAGCACAAAGGAGTCGTGTGCTCCCTCAGGCCATTAAGCAATGACATTTAGCAGGTTGTATTTTGCATCTGATATAATTTGCAGGTTGATGGAGTGATACTGCTGGCGGTTTAGGAAGGGGACTGGATTAAAGGAAGGCGCTCTGATGCGCACATCTGTACAGTCTATTGCTTTTATGACGTTGTGTTGTCCAGCAATGGCATGAAAGTCATTTGGAATTTGATGCCTACAACATCTTTCAAAAAAGGTGGCACAAGTGGCAAAAAAGACTGAGAGAGTTGAGGAATGCTCATCAAACACTTATTTGGAACATCCCACAGGTGAACGGGCTAATTGGGAACAGGTGGGTGCCATGATTGGGTATAAAAGCAGCTTCCCAGAAATGCTCAGTCATTCAGAAACAAGAATGGGGCGAGCGTCACCACTTAGTGAACACATGCGTGAGCTGATTGTCAAACAGTTTAAAAACAACATTCCTCAACGAGCTATTGCAAGAAATTTAGGGATTTCATCATCTACGGTCCGTAATATCGTCAAAAGGTTAAGAGAATCTGGAGAAATCACTGCACGTAAGCGTCAAGGCCGAAAACCAACATCGAATGCCTGTGATCTTCGATCCCTCAGGCGGCACTGCATCAAAAACCGACATCAGTGTGTAAAGGACATCACCACATGGGCTCAGGAACACTTCAGAAAACCACTGTCAGTAACTACAGTTCGTCGCTTCATCTGCAAGTGCAAGTTAAAACTCTACAATGCAAAGCGAAAGCCATTTATCAACAGCACCCAGAAACGCCGCCGGCTTTGCTGGGCCCAAGCTCATCTAAGATGGACTGATGCAAAGTGGAAAAGTGTTCTGTGGTCTGACGAGTCCACATTTCAAATTGTTTTTGGAAACTCTGGACATCGTGTCCTCCGGACCAAAGAGGAAAAGAACCATCCGGACTGTTATAGGCGCAAAGTTCAAAAGCCAGTATCTGTGATAGTATGGGGGTGTGTTAGTGTCCAAGGCATGGGCAACTTACACATATGTGAAGGCACCATTAATGCTGAAAGGTACATACAGGTTTTGGAGCAACATATGTTGCCATCCAAGCAACGTCTTTTTCATGGACGCCCCTGCTTATTTCAGCAAGACAATGCCAAGCCACATTCTGCACGTGTTACAACAGCATGGCTCCGTAGTAAAAGAGTGCGGGTACTAGACTGGCCTGCCTGTAGTCCAGACTTGTCTCCCATTGAAAATGTGTGGCGCATTATGAAGCGTAAAATACGACAACGGAGACCCCGGACTGTTGAACAACTTAAGCTGTACATCAAGCAAGAATGGGAAAGAGTTCCACCTAAAAAGCTTCAAAAATTGGTCTCCTCAGTTCCCAAACGTTTACTGAGTGTCGTTAAAAGGAAAGGCGATGTAACACAGTGGTAAAAAGGCCCCTGTGCCAACTTTTTTGCAATGTGTTGCTGCCTTTCAATTCTAAGTTAATGATTATTTGCAAAAAAAAAAAAAAGTTTCTCAGTTTGAGCATTAAACATCTTGTCTTTGCAGTGTATTCAATTGAATATAAGTTGAAAAGGATTTGCAAATCATTGTATTCTGTTTTTATCTACGATTTACATAATGAGCCAACTTCACTGGTTTTGGGTTTTGTACTTGTTCAGCGATGGTGTGTGGGAATTCGATGTACCTGGGCGATAATCTGATGCGCGCTTTGAGGATCAAGGGGACCATACGACTCAAAGAAGAGACACCCGAACTGTCTCCTATCTCCCTTTGAAAAGGAATCCGATTGTGGTGAGGATCTGGACATGTGGTGGAATTGGGTTTGATCGCCTTGTTTGCCAGCGGAGTTGTGGCTCTGACAGTTACAGATTTGTAGAAGCACTGGCCGTAATCTAAATCACGACAACAACCCCTTATCTGTCTCTGCAAAAATATTCTCACGCCGTCTAAAGACACACCCTCTTCCAAGAGCCTGATGCATTAAGGCATCCAAAACAAGCCAGTCAGCCATGACGCATCTGGTTTCACCGAGCGTTTACCTCCTTATATACAGAGACAAATTAACTTGCTATTTTATTTATTTATTTATTTATTATTTATTTAAAATTTAATTTTATTTAATTTAATCGTTTTGGAGTTTGAAATGTTCATATTGATATTGAAGTGTTATCCAAAATCAATTATACATTGAAATTAACGATGATGTCAGGCTACGTGAATAAAAAAAATATTATTTATAATTTGAATGGCAGAGTTAAACAGGATACATAATGATGTGTAATTTATATTGGATTTTAAAACTCAAAATTGCTTCAAAGTAATGACAATCTTTTCGTGAAAAACTGAGGTGACTCCTACCTCAGGTCTGGAGCACTCGTAAAATTTGTTCCTGCCCAAGAGAAGATTAAAATTACGAGAAAATTGGTGAATGCGGCAGTTTCTCCTCAATAACTCGTACGAACCATTTAAGAACGAATCTGTTCGTACAAGTGCTTCTTGCATGAGGCCCACTGTCTTCTTGCCTGTTTTAGCCCAGAGTTCTTCCACAGTAGCACAGGAGCACAGGCCACCATTTTACCGAACGACCTATCAATGGCTTGGCAAAGCTGGATGGGATGTTCTACGTTTGAAATGCTATTGCCTTTTCTGCAAGAATTATTTTGCTATTGATGACAGCATAAGCATGGCACAGCACATAAAACCAACAACCAAATTACTAAATTACTACTAAATCTACCAATATGGTAGATAGCTTGCAATGCCTCAATGCGATGATGTAAAAATATAAATTCCATATTCTATTGGATGGTGAATTTGCAGCTAATCAATCAAAGTATAAAACTCTGCAGCACATCCAATGACTCGTACGGAAAAAAGATGACTAATCTGGCAGGTGCTTCCTTCAGCTCACACCAGCGACTAAGAGCTGCGAGACATTCGCTGCGAGACGTTCCTGTTCTGGTCGCTCGCCGTTGTGATTGACAGCAGAGTTCCTTAATGGAAATTTTGTGTTTGAGGGCAGCAGTGGCACCGGTCGGACAGCAGTGATCTGCCTTTCCTAACTGACTGCATAGCAAAGTGATAATCACAGGAACCCCACTACAGTAATAACGTGCGGTTTCAACGTCGCACTGCTACTCGCATAATCGTGCTGTTGCAGACCAAAATAAACAAGCACTCGTTTTGAACTCAAAAAATTTGACGATTGTTAAAAATCCAAATAAAAGGAATTTTTGTGGGAAAATAAAGACATTTATTCAGTACATTTCAGGGAAGAGTATTGATGTATTTCAATTCTTTTCAAATGTTCATTTAATAAAAATCTTGTACACAAAACCTGTAAATCTAAAATAGGGCTGCGTCCAAATAGTCTTTTTCGCTTAGGAAAGTTCCTAACTTCTAGAAAAGGAAGTATTTATGAGGCAGCCATTGTAAGTGTTTTCTGATTCTTTTAATGTAAAGTAAAGGTGCTACAATGCTTCCTAATTTATCACCTTTAGCATAGGCTACACCGAACCATCCTTTTCGAAAAGAAAGGAGGAAATGCTATCCCGCAATTCCGCGATGACCGTCCATCCGGCCAATCATGAAAACAAATGAACATGACGGGCAGGAGGTGGGTGATCACTGTGCCCAGTGTGTGCATTCGGATTCTCTTATTAGCGCAATTCTCTTCCTCAGCTGTAAAAGAGTCCCCTTTACACCATTCCTTTACCTCATGACGTTTTACACAGAGGTTAAAGGAGCAATATGTAAGAAATGTATGTTGATTAATCATGAAATGGCCCTGATATATCACCAGACATTAAGGAATGATGTTAATTTCAAATACTTATATCACTGACAACAGTAGTCCAGCCCGAATATTCTCATTACAAAACTGAAGTTGCAGCCCACAACTAATGTTTATGTTTTCATTTTGTGTTTTGGCCAGTTGCGCTGCCCTCCACCTACAGTATCACCCAATCACGGAGTCAGTAGCGTTTCGGCATCCAGGTTGCCAGTTACCACTGAGCTGCAGCTACCAGCGTTTCGGAGCACAAATGTTTGACGTTACTAAACCTAAAAGGATTCTGAAAATATGATTATTATGATTCTGAAATACATCGTGATAAAGTCAGAAACAAAACAAGGATCTGTATAGGACATGCCTCTGAAAGATGGAGACGGCTGAAAGCAGAGAAGAATTTGAAGACCGACGCCGAAGTTACTAATTTTCTCCTGGGCAGGTAAGATTCAGCTAACTTAATTCTATTTAATGTAGACACGGACATTTCAAATATTCTCTACAGTCAAATAACGTTATTTATGTCTATTCATGGTATGTTAATGCGTATGCAGGAGGGGCATCAAATTGACTAGGTAATAAATTGTTGGCGAAATAAAGGTAACAGCGGCTCTTCATTGCTGACATTAGCAATGCTTCATTAGTCCGTTTCTCTGGCATTATGCTGAGACTCAGTGGAAACCGTTCCAACTTTAGCACAGCCATTATGGCAATATGAAATGTAATTGAGACAGTACATCGGTCAAATGAGTCTTCATTCATTCTTTACGCATATTACAGTATGGACATTAGTGGGCTATCCACACAGAAGAGTGACAAGCGAGTTGACTAATATGACCATTGCTGAAGTTAGTAAGTCATTAGTCTCGATCTTTTCTGAACTGAACTGAACTGAACTGAACACATCCCTGTGAGATTAAATCATTGGTGATATTGAAACGTAGCCATGGTAGCTCCGTGTATTAGACGTTCTTGCTGGATCCGGCAACCTAGCTGGCAGCCTCTCGTCTGCGGGAGAGGAGGTGGGGATACTGTGCTCTGCACTATTTTCAATGTGACTGCAGTACCAGTTTTGGCCACAAACTTACATATTACTCCTTTAAAGAACAGTGGTGAGGAATTTGACGATGCGACAAAATTTTTAAACTATTCAGACGCAGCCATAGTTTCATAACCTAATACCCAGAACACCTCACTAGTAAGTGAGAGAACAGAATCATATGAACAGAAGATGTACAGACCAGCTGGACACGCTCTCAGCCACAAGGGGGCGCTGCAGCCAGCACTACTGTAGCCCTTATAGTCTGTGTCTGCATCAGTACTGATGAAGGAAGCGTCTCTGAGGTGCAGCTCACCTTCTGGTACTGCACACTGGTCTCGTCTCGGTCTGCTGACAGGACTTTGACGTTGGCCTGGATTTCGGAGAGGTGGAGCTCATACTTGTTCAGCAGCTCCTGCAGATCATCTCTCTCCCGTTGGAGACGCTTCTGTCCTGAATCGTACGTCCCCCCCTGATTCAGGCCGGAAACAAAGACAAAAGAACAGCCATTTCGGTGCCTCCTCAGGCAGGTGCAGTGTTCCTTGGGCCAAATGAATTTAATGAAACTTGAGATTTTAAAGGTGCACTAATCAAGTTTGTTTACTTTCACTTCTGCTGACATTCAAACTCAAACAGAACAGAGGTAGCCCGCCCCTCCCTCCCATAGTTCCCTCCCTCCCATGCTTTCATAACTGTCAACTCTTGTCGGTGATTGGCTGGAATGGTTTGTTATGTTATGGGGCACTGTGTTTATTTGCAGTTTGTGATGCCTGTGCGGTCTCCAGAGCCCAAGTTTTTTTCACAGTGAATTTAGGGGCAGGCAGCTAGCGGATTGTGGAGAGATGTCGGCGAATTGAGACAAAAATATTATCGCGCAAAAAGTAAACAAACATGTATTGTGCACCGTTAAGAGTTTCAAGATGAAATATTTAACATTCAGTTTTTTGCTTAAATATCTTTGCATCTAAGTGCTAAAATTTGTTCTAAAAAGAAAAAAAAAGCTGCACAGATCTTCAGTATTTCCCTCTGGTGGTCTGGTGTTTGCACCTCACATGAGAGACCAGGCAAAGCGACAAGAGGTCATGGAAAATTCAATCCTTCGTGTTTTAGAGTTTCATCACTGTATTCTCAAACGGATTAACACATCCCACAAATGGACCAAAGTAGTAGTATTTAACATAACACGTAACTCAGAGATAGTTTGGAACAGTTTTTGGTGTCTGTGTTTAATTTAATTCACTCATTGGCCTGAGAAAGTTCACCCGGCAGTCAGTTTCTGGGCAGATTCCTGCTCTGGACCATAACACACACAAGGTTTTTTTTGGCAGAACTGAGTGCCAGTCAGAGAAGGTGTGCTCCACCAGGACATTTTGGGAGGGGGCAGAGTACCTTTGAGGTGGTTTGCTGGGAGGGGCTAACGGTGCGGGTGCACCGGGGCCTATTGGTGGACCGGCTCGGCTTCATCACCATGCGGCGCAGTCTCTCAGCCTCCTGCCTGTAGGAGTCCCGCTCCTCCTCCAAGCTCCGCACGAGGGAGTCCAGCCGAGAGCCCCGCTGTCCGACCTTGGCCCCTTCACACCTCCGCATCTTCTTTCTCTCTCCGCCTGAGCGACACCACAACCAAACACCCTCCCGAGGCTCCGCTCCTGTGCTCCTCGCTCTAAGCTGCAGGCGTTTCCCTAATGCCGCGTCACAGAGCACAATAACTGAAGCTCCGTCTGACTGTATTTCACACCATAAACATAATTTCCCCTCCACATGCAGTCAGCTCCATAGGTATTGGGACACTGAAATAATTTTATACTAAATAAACATTAACATGCTGCCGGATAGCTCACTCGGTTAAGGCATTGCGCTGCAATGCAGAGGTGTCTATCACGTCGCGGGTTCGAGCCCCGGCGTACCCACCGGCAGGGGTCGGCAGCTTTTTCAGAGTAGCGCACAATTGGCGAGTGCGCTACAGGGTTTCAAATTGGGAAGGGACTGCCGGATTTGGGTTAAGAATAACAGCTTTGTTCGTTGCTCCAGCGCCTCCTGTTGGCCAGACGGGCGCTCGTCAGGAAGACTCTGGGTTTGTTCACGTCCGGGTATCCTCCGCCCTCGTTCGGAACTTACGAGGATTCGACCAATGAGTGTATAAGAATCAGTGGCTGACGGACACGTGCTTCGGAGAAGAGCCGTGAGCTGTCTTCACTATCCTGAGTTGGCAGCAAGGGGTCGCATACGAGCAAGCTTTGTACATAGTTCACCAATTGGGCATTCCAGATTCGGGTGGGATTGGAGATGCCAAATTTATAAAAAATAGAAAAAAAAATAAAAATAAAAAATAAAAAATAAACATTAACATGAATATCATGAACATCAGCATTAATTGACAGTACAAGCTGTATACATCCAAACTGATAACAGGAATAGGTATACAAACTGTATAAGAAGTACGGCCACTTAAAGCTGCAGTTGGTAAGTTTTTGAAAAGTTACTTTTTTTCATTTTTGCTAAAACTGTCACTGTCTACAGACAGTATTACATAAAACTAGTACTCTGTAATTTAAAAAGGCTCCTTTAAACCCACCTAATGCTCCTACTGCAATTTAAAAGAATCGTTCGGACCGACTAAAAAGAACCAATTAGAGCCAGGATGGTGTCTGACAGCCGTCAAACAGTGCACATGCACGCGCTGCAGACAGCCACCTCCCCCTTCCTCCTCAGTTCACGCCAGTGCTCAGTCAAGTTCAAATCTCCCAGAGCGGGTTCAAGAGCTTAGAGCCATCAACCAGGAAAAAAATACCGATACCTCAGTTACCAGAAACGGCACACACGGCTAAGACAAGTAAAAAAGGAAGCCAGAGGAGAAAAGCACAAAAGAAAGAATTTAACAAAACCCAGGATAAAACCAGAGTGAACATTGGAGTGGATTTTTAAAAGTGGAAGGAACTCCTTGACCTGAAAGGACTAAAAACTGATGCAGAGTTTGCGACTTTTCTCCTTGACAGGTAAACCTCTGCTTTATTTGTTGGTTCATTTTTGCTTTGCAAATAAGCGAGTTGGCGTCGCTGACATGATCACCAAACTAACCCCAGCCCTAACCAGCATCAATTCATTTTCACTCTGCAAATAAGCGAGTCAACGTCGCTTACAAGCAAAGTTGCTGTTCGAATAGCCTTAGTCTTGTAATTGTTACAGTACTCCGCAGTGCATGTGATGTTACGGTGATGTTGCAGTCGAGCTAACGTTAGCTTGTTTCAGATGCTAGGGCTAACGTTACTGGCGTTGTTTTATTAGAAAGTAGCAGAAAATGTCTTTATGAAGTGACCTGGCAGTCTTATCAGTTGTGTTATTCTCCTTATAAATATGTGTAACGTTTCTGTGCTCTCACAGCAAAATGCTGACATACATGATTTACTGGCCATTCAGCTGGATTCACGACAGTTTCTGTACTCAAAAAACGGGTAACTTCCTGAAATAAGTGTGTGCTGGGTTTTTAATGAATACATACTGCTGTAGATTACTTTTCATGTCGACATGATTTATTTCTGCTCGTTTGTTGGCAGGCGTGTCATCCGACCTGAAAAATCCGGGGCTAATATCCCTCCTTTTTCTGAAAATAATTAATCCTGGCTAATTCTAAATGGGTTTCCGTTATTAACATGTTTTTCAATTCACGAATAATCAAGTGGCTATCGAAGAGACGGCTTTTCTTCCTCATGCGATCTTAAAGCGACAAAATAATGGGCTGCATTCAGGACAGAAAAATAATTCAATTATAATTAGGTCTATGCACCTGCACTCGGCGACGGCATTTCAGACAAGTAAGTGGTTTTGTCCGTTTACATTTTCCAATCAGACAGCTGTCCATTTTTTTTTCCTACGAATTGAGCAACCGTGCCGCAAAAACACAAAAAAAACTTGTTGCCGAAATTCCCTTCATTTGCTGAAGAGTTATGAAATGCCATCGCTGAGTGATCGTGCATAGACCTAATTAAAATCAAATAATTTTTCGGTACTGAATGTAGCCTATTATTTTGTCGCTTTTATGATCGCATGGGGGACAGAAGCCGTGTCTTCAACTGCCACTTGATTATTCTTGAATTGGAAAACGTGTGAATGAAGGAAAACCATCTAGAATCTGCCAGGACTAATTATCATCCCTCGCCACGCGATTAGCGCGAAGCGGGGATATAGCATTGGGCTCCGTCCGTACGGACACATAAAATTGAGGCGGCGGGGGATATTGCCATGTTAGTGGCGAACACTTGTTTTCAATGAAAGGAGTGATATTAGCCCCAGAATTCTCAGGTCTAACGACGTGCTGGTTTGTTGGCCAGCAGTGTTGACTGTTCGCAACAGTAACGTCTCGCCTCGGCAACTTGGCTGCTTTCATAATGTGAACGTGCAAAATCTCTCCGCAGTTGCATGGATAACAGTTCGCGTGCCTTCGGGTGCACGGTAGCTTTCTAGGGGAGGGTCTGAGGAGTGCAGTGGAGAGGGAGGGGGAGGGATCTGAAAGTAGCTTTTTTCAAATTTTTGTGCAAAGTCCTCTCTCTCCTCAAAGTTACCAACTGCAGCTTTAAAACTGCATCACTCTCCAACTACCAAGGAACTACCAACAGACATCCCTACGTTACCCATGAGCACCCTGTACCTGGCTTCCCCGGCTGGTTGGCCAGGGTGTCCCTCTTCCGGCGCCTGGGGTCCTGCAGTTTTGGCTTGTGTCCTGCTGTCTGACCCTGCTTGTCCCGCAGCTGGTCCAGGCTGCACCGGGCCGGGGCTCTTTGCTGTGGGACGGGGGGGGGGAGGTCAGGCTGAGCTGAGAGCAACCTCTATCAGCATCCCAAAAAAAAAAATAATAATAAGCCTCACTCATTAAAAATGTATTAAAGGAGCACTCAACCACTTGAACAAAAGATCTTTTCATAAAACTTCACTGTATGCAATAGAAATGTGAGAAGATTTTTGAGATTGGTGCTCCCTGTGAAAGAGAGAAGGGATGAGGTATTCAGATTCGCAGTAAAGGTAGGGGATGCGCCGTGCGTCGCTTTTCCAGACCTGAAAACTAGGTAGGCGCAGAACATCCCTTTACTACAATTACTCGAGCCAACTTGTTCTCCGTCATTTTCCTTCATTAGCCCCTGATCAAATGTTAAGGATAATTCACTGACAATTAAAGACAGCTTCCTGCTTAACGCAATCTGAGGGTGATTAAATAACAGGCTGTATTCAGTTCGGAGAGACCATTTACTCATAAATAGGCCTGTGCTTGGCAATAAGTATCTGCAATGGAACTTTCACACAACCTTACTTGCAGATCAGGCCATCTAAACTGTTCCGTGTGATTGTTTAAATTAAATCAAAGACAAAGATTTGAAACACCTTTACACAATTTTAAATGAAGCTGATTGAAATGCAACAAATTACACGTCCAAATGAATGATTATCATCTCACCATAACAAGGAGAACTTGGAACACCTGGTGAAGTGAAGTGTTTTCAGAAGTGAATGTATTGCTAATTATGAGAAATAACAGAACAAGTCAGGACTAATAATTGTTTTAAAAGGATGTTCTGTGCACATCCAATCTTCAGTTCTGGCCAAACTACTGTTGCAAATTACCAAGACAGTTTAGGTCTCGTATTAAAAAATAGGCGTACTGCATGAGATACTGTAATACTGTCATGTTATTCAGAAAACACCCGCTACTGCACTCACTGTACCAGAGACGTCAGTTTCGCCCAGTGAGCTTCCGTGGTTTATTCTAGTCTCTATTCGGGATCCAAAAATGTGGAAGTACAATCTGTAGTTTGATGAACTGCTAAAAAGCCAGAGATTGTCTGCCAGATCATACAGCGGATATTTTCTAATAAATAAACAAAATAGTCTCAGTCCAGGCAACATTGGTAAAAGTGAAACATAGTTCATTTCCATATAGCAACCACACTGTAATTATACAAAGCTGGTTGAAATTAGAAGAGTATCCCATTAACGGTCGAAAGGTCCAGGACCCCCGGAAGAAGGTAAACATGGTCCGTCCCAAGCCAGCTGCACCTCATCAGGTCAGTGCTTAGCTCCAGTTCCCATAGCATGAAGCCATTCACACTGCACCTCCCCCTGGATGGGATGCTGGTTAATTGCAGGTTACCCCCCCCCAGAACACCTTGTTTTGCCCAAGAACACCCCGCAAAAACCGTGGCAAGGACTCGAGCTCAGAACCTTTCGATCCCAACACTAGCACACTTATCCACTGTACCACCATGTCTCCCTTCCGAACACGATGTAACCTTAAAATTGCTTTTCAATTAAGACTCCAATAATGACAGGAAGAGGGTTAACTGCACTATCAAATGCTTTGAATAAATGCAAAATTACAACAAAAACAAGCATAATATGCAGCTTTCCAAGACTAGAGTGGCAGATCACAGTCCTAGAAATATGAAAAGAGCAAACATAGGTTTTGACCGAACCCTGACTCTGAAATGTAGAGATCGCATGAACAGCATCAAAACTGGTTTGCCACAACAGATCATGATATTAAAGTGATATGAATGGGTAATATTACCAAAGGCCCTTCGGGAGCTATATTCACCAGGCAGGTGACCTTGGGTCAGAAAATAGTCCATAAACTTCTTGTAACCTCAAGCAGAAACCTGCTTTATCATATACTTCCGTATAAATATCGGGAATCTGCACCTGTGATACAGGCGCGAGGCACGAATCCTGTATCACCCGTATCTGCCCGTGGGCAAAATGCCATATCAGAGTATATGATGAACAGAACATGATGTGGGCATTTTCGAATGACACCCTGCATCAACCCTCGACCAGTATCAGCCCTCGGGCTTGATACTGGGGTCAAGGGTTGATACAGGGTTCGATATGAAAATGCTCATGATATTCTCCATTTATCTTACTCTTCCGCACCCTGTCCCATTTAAAGCCACTGGCTAAAACAGTACTACTCCTCCAGCTGGGCCTGCCCTTTGGGAGCCCCTGGGCCTCAGTAACCCGCCTGTGCTCCTGCTGCTGCTGCCTGTTGGCTGCATCAGATCCAGAACCCGCCGGCTCACCTGCACGTCCCCCCGCAGGCCAGGGGCCACATCCGTCCTCTGAATCAGATAAACGCAAACGCGCGAATAAAGAGGCATCATATACGCAAGAGCACTTCTGCACAACCACAAATGTGCAAAAGAAAATACATGGAAAAGCACACATACAATGCGCATGTATACATAATATACAATCAGGCGTAGGCTATGCGCTAAAACACATCGGCACTCACGACCGCATAATCCCAGGCAGAAAACAGGCAAACAAACGCATGCAGGAACAACCACCCATGATATATCATATGCAGGCAAAAATACACCCAAACGGGAAAGGACTCAAATGTAACAAAATAAAAATGTGTCCTCTGGGCTATTAAATTGTTCAACGTAATTCACATTCAGCTACCAGTAACTGCACTGAAATATCATAAAAGTTCTTGTATTATTCTGCTCGCAAATGATTCTCCTGTGGTTCCCAGCAGTGGCCAATGCGAGCTCAGGAGGCTTCCGTCTCGTCCATCGGTCTCACTCTACAGACCCCGCAGGTCACACTAAGGCAAAGACCGCTTTTATAGCCAATGGCCGGTCAATAGCTGATTGATTGAGTTTACCGGCACTGCACAACAGCAATGCAAACTTTGCAACAGACCTGCTGACGCGCAAAACATACACGACACTCACCCGCAGCAGCTCAGGAGAGGACTCCGCGGGGACAGTCAAAATGAGTTTCCTCGCTCTGTTCTAAACGGTTACGGTTGGCATGGCAACGCTCATGCAGCCCTCATGCGAAGCCAACCACACACCCCAGGTCCGTTAACGGTACGCGCACATCGCGAAGATGCAAAGCAAAATAACCGACATTAGTGACATAAGTTACAACGCAGTGACACACAAATGACGGTTCACGTTTCCCACACAATGAAAACAGAAAGTTGCGGCTCGTCCTGATTTCCCTGCCAGCGATTTATAAGAAATATGACAGAAAACTGTCTGCGCTCACAGATGACATGACAGAGTGAATTATCGTGGATACAGATGACATTTCAACCGATGTTATTTCACTAACTTTACCTTCTTCACCTCAACTGCAGACAGAAGTTGAATGAAAAAGCTCGTAAAAGTTGACCGAACCGCTTTACTGAGCTTGTTCAGCACTGACCAATGACAATTTAGAATTACAACCAATCACAACCTGTATTTGCAGTTGTGATCAGAGCCTTGGCAACTCGTCTTGGCGTCCTCCACTGTTTGTCCTGCCATTTAGTAATAGTAGTAGTAGTAGTAATAATAATAATAATAATGATAATAATAAAATAATAATAATAATAATAATAATAATAATAATAGACATGTACGTTTGACAACTTTAATCACACATCAGTATAAGTGATAGGCTACCTGAGCGGGTAAAGTTACGCGTGATTCGTCAGAGGTACAAAGAATACCCGAACGTAATTGCGTGATATCAATAACTAGAAAACAATCTGCAGAGTAACTTTCGTTCTTTATGAGAAAGAGAAGTTAGTAGACGGGCATATAATAACATGACAGTCATTTGAAAGTAAGTGCGATTACTGGTCCAGTGTCAAGGCAATATAAGCGCTGACTTGTTAATTACATATTGTGCGGTATGTTTTGCGGAAATTCTTGGACTTTCTTGGGTGTCTCCTTTTTGGGACCATTCCAACTTTGAATTTGACTATTATTAGGATTACCCTGGACATTGGGTGAATATTAACCATTTACTTTAGAATTATTCATTTGTCTGTCATCTTAATATAGAAAATTACCAACTGTGATTTGAGGATTTCATAGTTACAGTTTTAAATCACCACTTCAGCTTGTTTGCTGATGGTCACAGATTCTTATTGTCGAGGATTATGTTTCAATATTTCTCATCATGTTCATCAGTAAATTAATGACCTTAATTAATAACCATAATCAATAATCATAATCAGTAACCATATTATGTAAGCAGCAGTAACACACACACACACACGCAACACATCACATATACAAGCAAATCACACACGCATGAGCAGTGCCCACACACGAGCAGTTGGCTTCTGTAGCTTTGACTGTTCAGTTGATTCAGGCAATATCTGTTCAGGCATCAGTATTATTCACCATCATTCATCAGAAATCATATAGTTATGCTGCTCCAGTATCACACTTATTGCACTGGAAGAGGGTCGTTATCTTCTGGTTGCAGGTTTCAAAGCAAGTTGGCTGCGCTTTAGTTTGCCTGTCGCTGGGACCCAACTGAAAGTCCTCTTAAACAGTGAAGAAGCATTTAACGGGGGGTAGCCTTGAAGTTGTTATTTTGCAAAGGATGCCAAAAGAGAAAAACAAGTAACATGCAGACACTATATGACTGTACTATTGAAAAACAAGTAAGAAGCGGACATTACATTATTGAACCCCTGAAGCATGAGAAGGCGGAAAGACCATATTTGGAAGATACTTCCTGTGATGAAGGTATAACAACTGGGTGTGAAAAGCAGATGTCAGTTCTTCTTACACAACAAGAACTCAGCTTTATATTCATCAATATGCCTCAGTAAAGCCTAATTTTCTGAAGAATCTGTCTCTCTCCAATTGCTTAAGGATGGGGGAACCTCAAAATATGAAAATATTTCTGTCATGGTTATGGTTTTTGGTCATGTTTATGTTCATGTTCAGTGTACATGATTTTGTCTTTTATTTATTCTTTTTGGTTTTTGTAACATTCAGGTTTTTGGTTCATTCCATTTTTCAGTTCCATTGCATTCAGTTCCTTGTCTCCCCTGTCTTGTGATCTAGTTGGTTCAGTCCGTCTTCCCTGTCTGCGTGCCCACTGACTTTGGGAGATTTAAATTAATTCTGGTGTTTAAAATATTCCTTCGATTCTCCTTTGTTTCCTTTGCCTTTCTGTTCTGATTACTAACAAGACTAACATTTGTATTTTGTATCATAGTCTACTAACACAACTAATCCATGTATATAGATTACTAACTTACTAACGAGCACTCTAGTTAAATCTGTCAAGTTGCACCCCGACTAATTTAGACGAATTCCCTCTCAGCAATCGCCCTGCTCAAATCTCCGCCTCTTGCTCAGCTGTTCCTGTCTTCGCCTTAGTTTCACCGAGAATCTCTCCCACGTGCTTAATCACTCTCCTGCACTCGTTATCTGTGAACGTAGAACTCCCTGACCGGAGCCGCTTAAATGTCATAGGCTGTTTGTGTGATTCCCGTCTGTGTCTTGGCTTTCATCAGTTTTCGTGGTTAGGGTTTCCCTCATGTGATTCTCCCGTTGTAATTAGTCTGATCCATTTCACCTGCTTGCAGCATAGCATGTGACTTCCCTCTCGTCTATTTAAGCAGTCTTTTCACAGCCAGCTCCTTGTCAGAGCGTTGATCAATATTTCATTGTGCAGAGCGCCCTGTATGCCACTGAGTATTGTTTTTCTTCTACTGGTTTGTCCGACTTCGATTCTTGCCATTGCCCTTTTTGTACTGCTTTGGATTTCAACCCTTTTTGGATGTGCATGGAACCGATAGATTCGACGTACTTCTTAATCGTCACTTCAAAATATCTGGGACTGCTGCTAAATTGGGGAGGGCAGATGCGTATCATCACTGTACTTTGCTTTGTGCGGCTGATCTGGCTTTGCTGTCCCCGGTTCTGAAAAGCACCTGCCGAGGCATCAGGAGCAATGCAACCCCCAGCGTGCCCTCCCCTGTAAAAAATCTTGCGGACGAGGATCCAACTTTAGACTGCGACGATATCATGGGGGCCATAGCGGCCCAATACAGCGCAGAGTTTGGATTGAGCGGCTCAGTCATTCTTGTTGACCCAACAGACGAGCTGTGCCATCCCGGGATACGTCAAATGGCGTCCGAACTTCAGACGTGGGACTGGGTGTTCGGGAAAACTCCCAAGTTTAGCGTCAGCACATGCTTTGACGTTATCTATGAAGGTTCCGTCGCAGCGGTAACGCTTCATATGGACATAAAGAATGGTATTATAGAAACCTGTTCGATCGAACTACCGCAAGACTGGTTACCCCTGGCAATTTGCCACGAGCTGAACGCGCAGTTGGTCGGTTGCAAGTTCTGCCCCAGTGAAGTGGCGGTGCTTATGTCCGCTGTACTGAGGACATCACCGCTGAACAGCGAATTTGAAACCAAAATTAATATTCTCTGCCAAAATGAGGCTGCTGCATATGAATAAGCAACAGTCTACAGTGGAATTTCTTAGTGTCTTATTTTATTTCTCAATATTAAAATGCAATCCTGAAGCAAATGTAAAAATAGCCAACACGTTTGTACACAGACATATAAATTAAAAACAGGGCTGGCACCAGCACTAGTTTGCAGGATTTCTGCATATAAGAGCTCATAAAAACAATGCATATGAAATATTTGGTGATTCTTTGCACACCGACTTAAACCTGAGTTTGAGATCAACGCCATTGACTAAACACAAGTAAATTGTTCACTCCTTGGCCTTGGTCTGGCAGAACTGACCAGAGCTATATGCCAGCCAAAGTGTGGAACACTGATGAATCTGGCATTGTCCGATATGATGGCTGATCTAAATTTATCCCAGTAGTTTACAATTAGCTGTATTATTTAGCCAAGGCACATTCTTAGTACTTTATCCAGCCATACACTGTAAAATAAGAATATTTGCTGCTTTAGAGACCAAGGTGCTCCAGTTTCCAGGCAAAGGTAAGAGCATGCTAACTTCCTTCCAGCCTCTCAAACTTAAATGCCCAGTAAATGTTTATTGTTTGACAGCCACGTTAAAAGAGGTGAGATTGGAAGGTGAAGAATATCAATCGTTAAAGTCACTACATCTTTTTGGGAAAAAATGATGAAACTCTAATGCAGTGGCTCCCAAACTCAGTCCTGGGGATCCACCATTTGTGCTGGTTATTGTTCCCATCACAATTACTATTCCAGAATTTTAACAAGCTGTTAATTTTTTTAATTAATTGCTTTTTAGATTAGAAGGACATTTTACCCCCTTAAACCACATAATGACAGAAATGGCTATGCACTCCATGATATTACAAAGACCAATATTCATATTTTTATTTTGATGTATTCCAAGTAAGCACGCCAGGCCAAGGTGGTGATATGCTTTATGTGATCAATCAATTAGCTGCTGATTCGGGTTCGAAACACAGGCGTTCAAATTCTTTCCTGAAACCAAACAAGTCACATTTAACAGGTTTGATTCATTATAAAATGCTTTGTCTCCTTAATAGCCTATTAATAGTTCTTAATTTCTGTGACCAATTGTCCTCAGTTTTATTAATTAGAAGCCAATTCATTGTTTCACATCATTAATTGCAAATTTCCACTTTTTTACGTAAGAAAAGTAATTTCCAAACAGCTCACTTTGAAACTTTTTTCATCATGGCCATTTTTGGCATGTGGTCAAAAAGGATGAATCAGTATGAACAAAAATAGTGCAATTAAGAACAATTAGAAACTCTTTAACATTCTGAGATTGGAGCTGTGATTTGAACAAAAACCAGCAAACACTGTCACCTGGACGGAGTTTGGGAACTGAGGCTCTAATGAAATGGCAGTATGACCTCCATCGGACAGACTTCCTGAGAACGATGTCCTGGAGGCTTCGGAAAAGTCCAGTGGTATTTCATACTGTTTCCAATGCTCCCTGGTACATTTATGAAAATATAAGGTTTTAATTAAGTTGTCTTCGTATGTTTCGTATGGAAGACATCCACTGTTGTCTCGTGACACTGCCTTAAATCGTAGTCACAGTACCCAATGGAGAATCGACCCTGAAAGGAAAAGACACTTCACATTAGTCTCATACAAGCACATCTGAACCTTCAGTGAAAATGTTAACGTTCACAACTTGTTTTAATGTCCAAACTTCAGATCAATCCTTGCCTCTGGCTTCTTGAAGTAGTCCAGGCCTCTTCCAATTTTGATGATCCAGCCATTGTCAAACCTGTCGAATTCACCACAATTATTTCTGGGTTGCTCACAACCTACCAAATTTTTGTCAAATTCACACAGTCACCGGGGTATTAGCTGGTGTTTCCAATAACGAATAAACAAATTTTTTTCCTTTGGTAGACACGTCTATTGCTGAAGTGGACGGACCTGATTTCTCGGTCGTGGATGGTGGAGGAATACTGGAGATCCAGGGTCACCTCATGGTCCAGCAGAGACTGTTTAATCTCAGCCAGAGCACTGGTCTGCTGGGCACAGCTCTCACCCTGTAAAGCATCAGTGACCTTCAAACTTTAACCTTCAACATGAGAGAAATGTCAATAGAGAAAAGAATAAATTGACTGATTTTGTTCAACTGTTAAAAAAAGTCACAGTTATAAATTTAGCCATTTTTTAACCCAGAAATAGAACTTGAAATGGCGTACACTGCCTGGCCGAAAAAGTCACCACCTGGACTTGGACAAAGCCAATCGGTAAACACCTTCCATTGGACAATTAGTGCAGTGATTAAGAGCCATATTCTGTGACAGTGGCACTGCCAGTGGAGCTGACATCTCAGACTTGCATTAAATTTGGCAGAATGGTGCACATATATGTGTAACAGGAAATCCTGGAGTTTGAGCTCACAATTTTTATCGGTATGGCTACAGTGTCACTACGTGGAAAAGTCAGGTACCAAATAGAGTGTCTTTGAGGAAAAATACACATTTTTTAAATGTAAAAGTGCCACCTGGTGATCATGATGGTTATATGTGCAATGACAAGAAATCTGTGTTCAACGGGAAAAAATATTTTTACAAATTCAGGCATTGGCAAACAGTGCCATAAAACTTCCTTTGGCATGTTAAAATATCCTGACAGGGCTGGAGACTCAGCTAATTTCAAGGCTCTGTGTTCTTGGTTAACACTTTTACGGGCCCCTGAACATCACTGCAAATGGGTGAATTTGTGATTTTGTCAAAATGTCTGTAGCCGCTGCTCCAAGATGGAGCAAAATGCCAAAGATGTTTCTGGTGTCCCTGAAACTGTCCAACGCATTATTAAACGTGGAAGGATTGTGTTGAACCATCATCTGTGAGGAAGAAATGTGGTTGGAAACAAAAAAATCTTGTATGATCATCATCAGAGATGATTTAAACGTTTGGTGAGGTCAAATCGTAAAAAACCAACAGCAGAACTCACGGCAATGTTTAATAGGGTAAGTATGAACATTTTCACTGACAAAATGCAAAGAGAACTCGAGAGATCATGACTTAACAGCTGTACAGCCTCATGATACCACTCATCAGTGAGTTCAATTAGAAAAAGGGCTTCAGTTTACCGAGAAGCATAATGATTGGACGCTGGAGCAATGGAAAAAGGTCATGTGGCCTGATGAGTCCGGAGTGTTCCAGACTGACGGGCGCATCAGGGTAAGAATAAAAGCAGATAAAGTGATGGACCCAGCATGCCTAGTTCCTACCCCACAAGCCTGTGGGGGCAGCGTTATGATCTGGGTTTGATTCAGTTGGTCAGGTCTGGGTTAAGCAATGTTATGTGCCGAAAAAATGAAGTCAGCTGACTACCTGAATATAATGATAATGAGCGACCAGATTTTCAATTCAATGGATTTTTTTCTTCCGTAATGGCATGACCATATTCCAAGATGGCACTGCCAGGATTCAGGGCTCAGATGGTGAAAGAGGGTTTCATGGGAGCAGGAGACATCAGTCTCACACGGATCGGGCACCAGAGTCCAGACCTTGACGCCATTGAGAATCTTTGCTAAGGTCTGAAGAAGACTTTACGCAGTGATCTGACTCTCCCATCATCAATACAAGATCATGGGAAAAAAAAAATTAATCTCACTTTGGACAGAAATAAATGTTGAGAAATTGCATCAGCTCGTGAATACCATGCCAAGCAAATGCGTGCCATAATCAAAGCTAAAGGCAGTCCAACGAAATGGAGTGCATGACTTTTTTTGGCCAGGCAGTGCGTATATAATGCAGGTGAAATTCCATAAAGTCACAGTGACAGATAAAACAAAGTTAGTTGTCATCTTCTTCAAAACACCACTGCCATCTTCCATTTTAAAATTTAGATTCCATAATAATAATGGTTTAACCTTTCCAACTCTGCTAATCCAAAATATGGCTTTGTCAAACGCAGCTGCTTTATTCACACCTGTGAAAGTTTGTGGCCATTTTAAATTCTACGAAAGATCCCAAAATTGCTGAAGATCCCAGATATGTTCCACTGAATTACAGGGTGTGAGAGTAATTTTTTGATCAGTCATGTGATTGCTCTAATTCATCACAAAGGCCAATTTAAACGATTTGATATATACTCTGGATATTATATGAATTCTAATTCAAATTGGGCCACTCTCCTCAACACCTACAAGACATATAATCTGTAAGATGAATGTTTATGCCTCTAATTGAGAGATACGTAAGCCATGAGGTCTTTGCCTGAGCAGTAACAAGTGCTCAGTAAAAACTTATTTCTAACCCAAAGCAATAACTCGATGAGGCGATGGGACTGGGTGTCTTATATGATGGTGAAGCCTGCTGAGACGTGAGGAAATTACTGGGATGTGTTGGTAAAAGACTAGCTTGTAGGACTGGAAGTCGGAGTACTCTGGTAAGAGTTCTCTCACTCTCTTGTTCTGTTTAAAAATAATAAAAGTCTCTTTAGGAAGTTTTGCATAGGATGCGTGCTTGAACCAGACAATGCTCAGCCTTGCTTGGTGTGAAAAAGGGTTTTTATCTCACAAGAAGTGTGTAAAATGATGCACAAGATCTATATATGATGTAATGCTGCGGCGATAAAAACATGGCAACCTAAGTATCACTTAAAACAAGGCTGGTGAAGCTTCAGTGAAGTGCTGTAACCATCAGATACTGAATATGTATAGGGCGTTCTCCCATAATATGGAATTATAAAAATTAATATTGAATTTGAGGGGAAATTCAAACAAAAATCTGAGTGTAAGGGGTCAATCCAGGTGCAGGAAGTACATTTCTCCAGTATCATCATACTACTAAGCAAGGAATCTCCATCTGTGTGCACTTACGTATGAATGCGTGTATGTCTGTCCGTCATATATCTCAATAGCTGTTTATCTAATCCACTTCAAATTTGGTGCGTATATTGCTAAGAATCAAGTTGAAGTTGTCTTGCTGAGTGGCTCCTGGGAAATAGAGCAAGCTGCAAGCACCGATACGGCAGCATTATAGCGGTATAGTATACCATAGTGGTATAGTATAGTATAGTGTAGTGGTGTAGTAGTATAGTGCAGCAGGCACTGCAGTATATTACTAGCTTGCAGCAATTTAACCTGCACTGAACTAGTTTTTCACAAATCAGGGTTTGCTTATTTAGTATAACCCTTCATCAAGAAGCTACAACTAACCACTGAAGCAGCTGACTGAGCTCTTGGGACATAAACTCCCTCTGACCCCTGAACTTTTCACCTCTGGATATGCTGAAGAGTGCCAGTGCAGTGCAAGGGGTGTGGTGTGGTCTGAGCATGCTCACTTCATCCTGAGAGGTTAGGAGATGAATCCTCCTGACATTGCAGTTCGCCTTCAGCAACATTTCACAGAAGCGCAAGAAGTTATACAGCTGGGAATTAAAGAGACAAACAAGACACTCAGCTCAAGAGTACGTTACGCAGCAGCTGTTCATAATGTGATATGTGGAACAGTACTGACTGCAATCATAAGGAATTCCTGAATAAATCAATCTAGTTTCAAATTCTGCAGAGCATAATGAAGGTAAGTCCAGGTGAAATCATCACACTTTTGGGCCGTATCGTCATAGATATTAATGACATTTGGACTGCTGATTCGGTCATAAAAGAAACCCGTGGAACTAATACTGCACATGTCTCGGATTGCTATAAAGGAAGATTTGGGCTCACAAATTTTGAACAAATTAGCTTGGACTCTGTGTCTTTGACTTGCCATATCTCCCTTAATATTCATTATAAAGACATGGTTCTCACACCGTCTTTAAGCCCTTTGCACCTTTATATTTCAAAGGATATTACGCTAAACCCCAAAATGAAAAATATAATTGTGAGGGATTATAATCGCTGAAGTTGAATGGAGAGAAAACACTTTTTTAGTCACCAAAGTTGCTTGTAATGTCAAGACTCCAGAAAGTTTGTTCATTGGTTTTTGAATCCTTACCCGGATGTTATTACTTATTTAAAGTGTAATCATGTCACTAATTTCTGACAATGCTGTTAAACAGCAGTTACCGCTCAGTGAGTGGTCAGGCACAGGCAAAATTACTATGCACTACTTTCTCAATGGGCTCCCAGGCCACTGGAGAGATACAACATGGGTGGAATTATGAATCGGTAGTCAAATGTTAATTCAATTTAATTGCAAAAGCACTTTCATCATGCAGTTTTAATGTTGCAGTGGCAATGCAGTTTAGACACAGTGGCTGTAATCTCAAATATGTTCTCCCTCAGAGACTAAATACAATCCTATACAATCCTAACACAATAAAATACAATCCTAAATACAAATCCTAATCCCCTAATGCTAGGCATGTTCTTTTCAAAACATCCCAGCAACCAGTTATTATTGTTGACAACCACAACATAACTTTTCTTTAAACGTAACACCCTTTCGATACTGCTTTCCAAATACTCTAAAAAGGGTCATACTACTTTCTGAGTATGCTTAAAAGGGTCATACTGTTTTCAGAGTACGCTAAAAAGCGTCATACTGCTTTCCGAGTGCGCTAGAAAGGGTCATACTGCTTTCCGAGTGTGCTAAAAAGGGTCATACTGCTTTCCGAGTACGCTAAAAATGGTCATACCGCTTTCCGAGTTCGCTAAAAAGGGTCATACTACTTTCCGAGTACGCTAAAAAGGGTCATACTACTTTCCGGGTATGCTAAAAAGGGTCATACTGTTTTCAGAGTACGCTAAAAAGGGTCACACTGCTTTCCGTGTACGCTAAAAAGGGTCATATCGCTTTCCGAGTGCGCTAAAAAGGGTCATACTGCTTTTCGAGTATGCTAAAAAGGGTCATACTGCTTTTGAAGTATGCTAAAAAGGGTCGGATATCCACTTCGTGAGCTGGCGAGGAATGAAAGCTATGTAACTACAGAGCATCAAGCGCATTACAGCACAAGCTAGTCCTCAACGATCCACTGATCTGCAACTTTTAAATCCACTACAGCTGTTTGAAACAGTCCAGCCGAGTATCATCAACATTCAATGCCAGTTTGCCACCACAGAGAGCTACCAAACTGAAGCTGAATACTTAATGTCGAGAGTCCAGTCTGCAAGAACAAATCCCAATGATCTGAAAATACTTATTCCCTGTGTCATTCCACTTTATTACATATAACCAAATTTATGGACTTATTTGTGGATTACTTGGTTGTGAGTAATTTCATGTCAATAGCCCCATTAGAAATATATTTACTGAGAAAAATGTTGACGCTCTCAATACTTATTTTCCCCGCAGTAACTGGCATCATTGAGCAGTACGTGGACAAACGGCCACATGAGAGGTATGACTGGCATTATCAATCAGCGGTGGACTAACAGCAAATGCGATCTCACATTAGGTCTGGCTTTACAAGTAATTTCATGCTCGCTGCTAAACCTAGTCCACACTTGTGTAAAAAATTGTATTGGTGAGATGTCAAAGTTGGAATCTGATCCAAATCTTACCCATCATTAATCTACTGATTATTTCCCGGATAAACTTTGTAACATCCACCGAGGCAGAAGAAGAACGATGATCCAGAAGATTCTGCTCCCTTCAGAGATCCATAGTAGCCAAAACAACCAGGCAACTAACATGGAGAGGAGGAAGCCTCTCGATGGAGGAGTCGTTTAATGACAATACTCCCACCGATTAGCTGAAACTGAAAATTGTCCTACAGTGTTACATAGCTATCTGAGGCACTGCATGGTTCAACTCCATTTAAACTATACTCTGAGCCATTAACCCTTTGGCATTCAAGCATGTTTTACAAAGCGGTACCTTAAGAATTCAAACATGTTTTTGGTAATTTCGCGATTTTATGCACCTCATTTTTGAAGCCCTGTAGCTCTGAAACCATAAATCCAATTATCTTACAGTAATTAAAAAGTTTGTAGGGAATTGTCCAAAGTAACAGATCGTACAAATTATGTTGGTATGCTACCCACCGTTTTGGGGTAAAAAGCATGAAAATGTGTACAAAACGCAACAGAACCCTCAACATCAGAATCTTCCGACCGATCGCCAGAATTATCGTTATTTTCATTGTCACTCAGTTCAGAGCCTAAATCTTCATCCCCTGAGTCCTCATCGGCTAATAATTAGTCAAGTAGTTGGTCCGCATTCATCCAGAATTCAAAAAAATCGGCACTTTTCAATCGAAAATTGTGCAGTAAATTTCTGTTGGAACACCATATGTATTTGGTACCTGAGGATTGCTCTGTCTATCGTTAGAGAAGCAAACGAAGGCTTTGCGCGCCACAGGCAAAGAGAAATCGCGGAATTTCAATGCATTAGTATTGTGTTGACCCAGGGTCGAGACTGAATTCTGGAGATAGCATTTCCGGTCTCGACCTGAGGTCAAGACCAACTTCTGAATGGTGCGGTTCTTGCCTAAGGATTAAAGATATGTACTTACTGTATTTGCTGCAAATTGAAGAATCAATCCATTTTTACTGCTTTTCCAGTGAGATGAGTAGATATGAAGAAAAGCGTGTCCTGACATGCACCGCATGGACGCGCTGACACTTCAGTAATAACGAACATTGAATCCTTTCTGATGTGTACAGTGATGCTTGACTTGTTCTTTTGGGTGTGGTCAATATCTTACATAAAGCTAACAAAAAAAAAAAAAAAACAAGACCCCTCATCTCACAACCATTTTCACTACCAGTTTGGGTTGCTGTGCAGAGTCTGTCACATGCCTGCTGTTAACGGATGAGGCGCTCTTGAGCAACACTAGTCATTGGTAACAGCTGTAAGTGAAAACGGTCAGCGACGGGTCCTGTTTTCTATTCTCGGACAGACAGCCGACTGATTGTTGACCAATGACAGTCCAAATGACGCGCCGATTCTCGGCGGCTGAGACCTGCCATAAACATGCCAAAGGCTCTTTTTCTCTCGTGTCATAAGCCGTTCCATTTTCTTGATGCCGTTGCATTTTTTTTTGTTGGCTTTGTGCAACCAATTAAACGCACCCAAGAGAAGAGTCCAATGTCGTCTCGTCCATGTGGCACATGTCTGAATTATAATACTGTGTGCTTTTGTACCTCACTGGAAAAGCAATAAAAATCAATTAATTCTTCCATTTGAAGCAAATATAGTGCATACCTAACCCATGCGTTTTTAATGACTCAAAGTATATTTCAGTGACATTTCTAACTATTTACATGGGGGGAATTCAGTGACAATATTACAAAAGTACACGTTGATCCTTGTGTTTAAATATTGGTTTTTTTACTCATCCCTACTGCATACACAATTTGCATATTTCATTTTGTAAGCTGTCCCCAGCTTTCTTTCACAAATATAGCAAGAAAAATGAGCAAAAATGTGATAATAAATTATGACTAAATATTTAGTTAGAATAATTTCAACCACAAGCACCGCCCCCCCTTCCTCCCCCTATAGCTCCTAAGCCCTGTGAAGACGGACGGAAAACCGCGTTTGTTACCTGATGGATGTGTCTGATGTATGGATCCTCCACCCATACCTCGGCCAGCGCCTCGCTGACATACGGTCTGAACAGTTTCTCATAGCTGTATCCCCTGGCATTCTCTTGAATTTTAATCTGTTCATGATATTTACCCTCTTGCATGGAAAAGACACAGAAAAAGAAGCATTTGAGACTTAATACTTAAAAACTCCTGTAATGAAATGTGTCAATTTTTTTTTGTTAGGGAATTGATGACAATCAGATGTAGAGGTGATAATTGGACAGTCAGAGTGAGACAGTTCTATGTAATGATATTGGTTTTCACACCCCTTTAATAATCTTAAAGATCAAACAAGACACGACCCCAGGTTAAAACTGTACATTCTTCAAACCTTCAACAGTCTCCTTCACTGCACTGGAGCACTAAATGTTGGTTTGGCGATTTTCTTTTAAAAGATTTTTTTTTGGAAATTTTTTCCTTTATTTGACAGTTACACAGTGTAGAGAGACAGGAGGGTTGGGGAGAAGAATGGGGGAAGACATGCAGCAAATGACCTGAGCTGGAATTGAACCCAAGTCACTGCGGGAAGGACACAGCCTTTATGGTATGCGCTTAGACCGATGAGCCACCGGGGCACCCCAGCGATTTTTGTCCACCCAGGTCTCATATCAAAGTCAAAACGAAGTTCAACTGAAGTATGTGATGCAGCAACACCACATTCACATAAGAACAGTGAAGGGTGACTGCCAGATAACTGATAGAATTTGCAAAACACAATGAGTTGAACAAAATGCCAGTCAAGAAGACTGAATCCCAAACTTCAGTAAAGATGGACACAGCACCTTCTTTCGCCTGTGTCAGATGGACTTTAATCTGCTCGGCACGCTCCATGTATCCTTTAATCTTTTCCCTGTAATGACCTTTCTTTGAATCATCCTTGACAGCTGCAGACAAAAAAGTCACAACTTTCCTTAGTGAAGCTCAGTAGGTTCATCCGTTATGTAATCTGCCATAAGAGCATGTTTTGGCCAAGTAATGGAGACCCGATGACCATTTCAGCGAGATCTAAACGACATGATTATCAGGTCTGCAAAGTAATGTAGGATTAATAACAGAACACCCGATTCTACACAATATAGAGGTAACACATAACGGATATACCGCAATACCTTTCAAGGCGTCCAGCAGTAACTGGATTCCTTCCTGGTAGCAGATGAGGGACTCCTGGAAGCGCGAGCTGTGGTCCAGCTCCACGGCCCTCCTGAGAACGGAAGCCGCTGACGCCTCCATCCCCGGTACAGGGTTTTGTGTCATGAATCAAGTGGCCCCTGTGTTTATTGCAAACAGGATTTGACGGCCAAATAGCAGTTTGTTGAACTTTTAGGGAAACAGGTCAGCGAGAGATAGAGACCACGGTGCTGTTTTCACTGGCGTAACACATTCACTCACAGCCGGATGTAACGTCTATGCCGCCAACTAAGTAAATTCCATCTCAATTTCGCCCGCTAAAATGGTAGCCATTGATACACGAAAGTATTTTACAGATTATGTCACTGAACTGTCAGTTACCATCACAACAAACCAGCTGTCATTGCAGTCACTGCAGGCATCTTCCTCGGTGAACTTTCATATTGTGCGACACAAAAATAATACCGTCGCGAAACGTTCCGATTTGTTCAGAAATAGTAAGTTGAATGCTGGGATCGTAATCCAAATTTATAACAGTCAGATGTGCAACAAAAATTCGAGCAAAGATTAGGATTTAACTTAAACCTCGTTGTGCTATATTTTAATAAACTTGCCATATTAAAGAAGTAACAAAGGAACTAAACAGCTGGAGAAATGTTAAGGACGGTCAACAAGTCAAACGGATAAACTTCCGGTTTCCTGTACGGTCTGCGGGCTTGTGCTTTGAGTTTCTGACATTTTTTTTCACTTTCTGTGAGAAAGAAAATGATGAAATAATTAAACATCGCTGACAAAGAACCATAACTGTTGTGTCTTGCGAATTTTCGATCGCGTTCGTGCGCATCCTGTTGTCTCATTTCCTCTCCCTGCTGTCACCTGTCTGTCCGAAATGGCCGTTTTCTGTCGTGCCTTTCAGAGACCTTTTCCAATGAAGGTGAGACTCGTCCCAAATACCTGTACACTGTCTTAGTGTCAGTTATACACTGTCTTAGTGTCAGTTATCAGCTTTTCTTAATCAGATTCATCATAAAATACTGCGATCTCGCTTCATTCAGATTAGTGGAAAACAGCTGGTGAAAATTACAGTTGATCAGATGAAATATTACTGCTGCCCATTCAATTAATTCAATGGTTTTATACACCTATGCGTACCCTCTTTCGAAAGTGCTGATTTTGTGCATTTCAGAATTTGCCAGAGGCCACACAATTGCCCAGCATCACTTCGCTACGGTGCAAGTTCACAAGATCACGCATCCCCCCAGAGGTTTGTGAATGTCCGCGTCACCATTGCTCTTGCTGGACTTGACAGTTCCTATATTTTTATGCATTTATCTATTGTTATTATTATTATTATTATTATTATTATTATTATATTTAGCTTATGAATCTAGACTTTGGAAAGGAAGTTCCAGTAGTATGATTTTAATTCGATGAATAAGATTTCAATATTTAATGTGAGCGTGTTGTGTGAACCATGTGTCCATTTATGATTGACGCAGGGAACCTTAGTGAAAAACAAGTTCACTGACGACCACATGATGTAATCGAGTGTCGGATGTAAGGATCAGTTGTAGATGGGGATCACTGACGACCACATGATGTAATCGAGTATCGGATGTAAGGATCAGTTGTAGATGGGGATCACTGACGACCACATGATGTAATCGAGTATCGGATGTAAGGATCAGTTGTAGATGGGGATCACTGATGACCACATGATGTAATCGAGTGTCGGCTGTGAGGATCAGTTGTAGATGGGGATCACTGTCTCAATATGCGCGTTCAGGTATTTGAAGAACGATCTAAGGAGCACGAGAAATACGGCGGAGATCCTGAGCAACCGCACAAGCTGCATCTTGTCACGCGAGTGAAGAGCACATCTCGGCGACCCTACTGGGAGAAAAAGATTGTACAAGACCTTGGCTTGGGGAAGGTACTGTTTTTTATTATTTTATGTTTTGGCTGATTTTGTTAGGCGTGACAATGGGTGCTTCTCAGTTCGCCTCATATGAAGTAATGTTTGTTTCTGATGATGGCGCATTGTTGGATCTGGTGTAACGTAGTCTGTCGGGATTGGCATGTACTGCAGATTAGTTGCAAAATTTAATCATCGTAGTGTGTGATACAGTTTAACTGCTGGAGTTGCATTTTAACACCAGAAATGTAAAGGCGTAAATTTTACGCTTTGCAGTTTTTTTTAAACTGCTGATTAATGTTTTCCTCTAAGACTTAAGTTTATCTATCTTTGACTCCTACTAAAATTGCATGAGTTGCACTCCCTATACTTGAATATGGTCAAGATAAATTTATATTTAAAACACTGACATTTAGGCTGTACCCATACCATCATCTGGCAAAATTTACCCCATATAAAAATGTATCGACTTTCATGTGGCATCCACGAATCTCTGTCTCCTGTACACTATTCACCCACATGAATAACTTGATATATTTCTGATAACAATGGCAACAGAATGAAACCTTGGCCAGCCGCCTGAAGCACAGGAAAGCGATCTGCAGAAAATGCACATTCGAGATGCTGAATGTCTGTACGAAGAATGTTTGGGGGACATGAAAAATCAGTTATTCAAAATGGAAAATTCTAGCCGCTCACAAACGATCATTGTCTGTAAAACTTAATGAATAATCAATGAACTAAAAATGTAGACTTGCTTCCTCATCATTTTGAAAAAAGGTTTTGAAAATCTATGATCTGCTCTGCTTTGCTTTTTTTTTTGTTCATTTGTTAATTCTGTTTTGTTTAAAGGAAGATGGTATTATGCCTCATCACTTACTTAAGAAATGAATATTGGATATTTTATCAAGCCTATTTTATGATTTTGATCAGGCTAAGAATGAACTTGTTAAACGTTGTTTTCATTGAAGACCATGGGCAAACGTTCCTTGCTTTATGGCTTTCACAGAGAAAATTGAAAGCTGTTGTCTCCCTTTTTTTTAATTTATTTTGCTGATTGGAAAAATGATCCAGTCCGGAATTTAAACGTGAAACGATCCGAGCCGTGAGTTTAATGATGTGTTGCACCTCTTATGCAGCGTCTGTTGCGAGTGAGTCATGTCATGGCTGTAAGCTGAGAGTGTTCTGGAAAGGCTGCTCTCGTGCCGCCTCACTCAGCTCCTGAGAACTTCCTCTTTAATCCTCATTCCTCTCACCTCCGAGCAGAAATAAACGCTTTGAGGTGGCAGATCCAGAGCAACTTCTGGCTCAAGCGAGGAGTGACATGCAAACAGGATGACTGAGATTAAGGAGATGACTGAGGTCTGTTACATCTGTGAAATCTGTTTTGTCTGCAGTTGTTTGGTTGATGTCTTTTCAGGCCAATCAGCCTTGTGTCCATAAGAATATCCCTTCAGTCAACAACAAACTGAAAGTCATAAAGCACCTCGTGAAGTAAGTTATCACTTTCAAACATCTCAAATTGTCATATAGAAGTGTACAGCGTGCTTGACAATTATTGGCACCACTGACTAGAAATATGCTACAAAATCTATAAATAGTTATACCATTATGGAGATGAACTTAAAAGGTAGCAAAATCTGAGAAATACTGTTGGTCGTTAATACTTTGATGTAAACAACCAAAATTGTTTCAAAATTTACATGAAAAATTAGTTTCCTCTAAATCAGAGTTTCTCTATTAATGGCACCACTGAAGATTAACCGAAAACCTTGGTTAATGACAGTCTGAGACCTTGGGAGCATTTTACATGGCATGTTTACTGAATTAGCTGGCTGACTTGGTCTGTTTCATGAAATACTGCTGCCTTTTAACAGGATCAAACCCTTGAAGCTGCCGCAAGGACTGCCGGCTGAAGAGGACATGGGCAACACACTGCTGACCAGCACCGGAGAGCTGATCGTCAGGAAGCAACTCCTACCCCTGGAGCTGAAGGCCATTGAGCCGTAGGCCTTGTACGCAGACATGTTCTCTGTGTTCCAGCCTTTCATCCTCACTCATACTCTGCTTTCAGTCACCTAAAACTGACCTATAGCAAAACACCTTTTGTGTATTTTGGAAACAATATTTTTATTATTTATGTGTGGACACGCAAAACTGACTTGTGACTTCAGAGTTTATGTACCTGATAATGCAGCAAGTTTTTAAGGCTTGTGCTTGGTCTACATGATCTTACATTATATTATATCACTGCCAGCTAAGCACTTTGTGTTTTTCCATCTGTGTGTCGCCAGAGATTTTTCTGGACCACAAAGGAGGAGAAATACTTGCGTTAGTGTGCACAAGGCTTTTGGGTAATGCAGTGGTGCTGAGTGTGAGAATGGGGGTCTGTACTGACCCTCCCCAGTCACTACTGCAGTCACAATTTAATAAACAGCTGGTAATTTTTTAAATCAGGCCCTTTCATGTTTAGAGATTATTATCCATACTGTCCGAATGGGGTATTGCTTTATGCCACGAAGGATAAAAATTGTGCTTTACTGCAATTGTTTGTAAAAAAAAAAAAAAAAAGGGTACAAACAGAATTAAAGATGATGGTGAATAAAGTGAGTTGTCATTTTTCTCTTTTACACGCTGCAGGTTTAGCTCAGTATAATTAGCCTTGTCTTTCAGTTTAATATAAACAACCAACTGGCGTGTTTTGGTTACCATGTGCCCACACCTTTACCATTTTATTATTGAATTTCATCAGATACGATTATCCCTCTTTTCTGCCATGGAAATAATTTCACAGTACTATACAATGTGGTTTAAAAGGATAAATTCTCTGTTGCAGCATGTAGATTGCAATTAACAAAAATTACTTATTGCTAGAATTCTGGGTTTGCTACTGTGGTTGGAACAAAAACCAGGAGAACCACTGGACTACTGCAACTCGCTGGCCATCATGTAAAATAAACATTTCCACTGCTATGCTCTATGGACCTTTATTCTTAGAATTGCCTGTGTGACTGGCCTGAAATAAATAGCGATGCAGTATTTTGACACTTGTTGACATGTAGGATTTTTATTTCCTGTGGAACAGGTGAGCTTTTCCAATCCCAGGGGGCCAGTCAGTTCTTGGCTTTCATACCAACTTCTGGCCTTTAATTTCTTAATTAACCAAACCATTTTTGAAATCTATAATTTTAGCAGCATTCTTTGAAGAGCTTACAGGTAATAGGCAAAAGGTGTTTGTGTTTCTCCAACAGAAACCTTTCACTGTGATCTGTGATGAAGCTCACCGTTGTTCGTCGGGCCAGGAGCTAATTTTGTGTGGTTAATTGGTGGAAACAGAACCCACACAGTGGTCCTCTGAGGGTGGAGTAGCCCAGCCCTGCAATAGAATCATGGCACAACTTTGGATGCTGGGTGTCAAATGAAATGAAGAGGGGCCAAGTGTTCACATCCAGGCAAATATATACCATTGCAAGACAAAAAAATAACAGCAAGGTAAAAAGAAGGTCTGCACACAATCAGGCTCGAAATACAGGGTTTGTTTCTCTATTTTTTGAGCAATGGTAAGATCCGCAGGATCTTTCTTGGGTAAATTCAAAAGAGAAAACGTTTCTTGTTGAGCCAGATAGCAGCTCAAATGATCGTCACCTGCTCATCAGCAGACAGAAGAAATAACACCTCGAGACGGTGATCGCGACTCTCGTGAGAAATGAGAGAATACCAGGAAATGTACATGCAAGTGCATAAACACAAGTTTGCAATACAAAAAGATTGTAAAAATATGTAATAAGCATACAATGTTTTTTTTATTTGCAAGTGATGGGTAAAGGGCAAAATACTAGAAACAATATAATTCTCAAAGAGAAAAACACACACACACCGATCAGCCATAACATTATGACTGGAGACGGGTTAAGGGAATAACACTGGTGATCTCATTACAATGGCACCCGCCAGCTGGTGGGATATATTAGGCAACAAGTGAAGATTTCATCCTCGAAGTGTTGGAAGCAGGAAAAATTGGCAAATGTTATGATGAGTCATTTTAACAAGGGCCAAATTATGATGGCAGGAGAACGGAGTCAGAGCATCTCTGAAACTGCAGCTCTTATAATGTGATCCCGGTCCGCTGAGGTCAGTACCCACCGAAAGTGTTCCAAGGAAGCAAACCGGCGAGCTTGTGACAGGGTCGTGCGCGGCCACGGCTCAATGATGTGTGTGGGGAGCGAAGGCTGACCCGAATGGTCCAATCCCACAGAAGAGCTAATGAAGCTCAAATTGCTGAAAAAGTTCATCCTGGTTCTGATGGAAAGGTGGCAGCACACAGTGCATCGCAGTTTGTTGCGTTTGGGGCTGATGGGCTGCAAACCAGTCTGGGGTACCCATGCTGACCCCTGTCAGAAGTGTAATGACCGGTAAACAGTCTGGGGTACCCATGCTGACCCCTGTCAGAAGTGTAATGACCGGTAAACAGTCTGGGGTACCCATGCTGACCCCTGTCAGAAGTGTAATGACCAGTAAACAGTCTGGGGTACCCATGCTGACCCCTGTCAGAAGTGTAATGACCGGTTAACAGTCTGGGGTACCCATGCTGACCCCTGTCAGAAGTGTAATGACCGGTTAACAGTCTGGGGTACCCATGCTGACCCCTGTCAGAAGTGTAATGACCAGTAAACAGTCTGGGGTACCCATGCTGACCCCTGTCAGAAGTGTAATGACCGGTTAACAGTCTGGGGTACCCATGCTGACCCCTGTCAGAAGTGTAATGACCGGTTAACAGTCTGGGGTACCCATGCTGACCCCTGTCAGAAGTGTAATGACCAGTAAACAGTCTGGGGTACCCATGCTGACCCCTGTCAGAAGTGTAATGACCGGTAAACAGTCTGGGGTACCCATGCTGACCCCTGTCAGAAGTGTAATGACCGGTTAACAGTCTGGGGTACCCATGCTGACCCCTGTCAGAAGTGTAATGACCAGTAAACAGTCTGGGGTACCCATGCTGACCCCTGTCAGAAGTGTAATGGCCGGTTAACAGTCTGGGGTACCCATGCTGACCCCTGTCAGAAGTGTAATGACCGGTTAACAGTCTGGGGTACCCATGCTGACCCCTGTCAGAAGTGTAATGACCAGTAAACAGTCTGGGGTACCCATGCTGACCCCTGTCAGAAGTGTAATGACCGGTAAACAGTCTGGGGTACCCATGCTGACCCCTGTCAGAAGTGTAATGACCGGTAAACAGTCTGGGGCACCCATGCTGACCCCTGTCAGAAGTGTAATGACCGGTAAACAGTCTGGGGCACCCATGCTGACCCCTGTCAGAAGTGTAATGACCGGTAAACAGTCTAGGGTACCCATGCTGACCCCTGTCAGAAGTGTAATGACCGGTAAACAGTCTGGGGTACCCATGCTGACCCCTGTCAGAAGTGTAATGACCGGTAAACAGTCTGGGGTACCCATGCTGACCCCTGTCAGAAGTGTAATGACCGGTAAACAGTCTGGGGTACCCATGCTGACCCCTGTCAGAAGTGTAATGACCGGTAAAATTGAGAAGCCAAGTGTAGCTGCCAGAGAGAGAACGAGCAGTACGGACACAATACAAACAGAATTATACCGACACCAGACAGTACTCGCGCTTCCAAAGGACGTATAATAGTCCACAAAATGGAAGCAACGTGAGAGAGAACAAGAGTAGAAAAAAGAAAATTCCTAAAACTCCATTAATAACTGGAAGATATAAAGTCACACAAATCCTGAGGAGCGATATCTTCGGCTATAGTGCTTAGCTACAAACAGACACTCTGGCAAAGGAGGCGGGCGGACATCCGGCTTATATAGAGTCTGGGGAGGCGCCACCCCAGTTCAATCAGCCAGCTGGGAAAATAATTTGATGGAAAAGGAATTTGATCTCGTCCCGCCGCAAAGAAAAGTCCAAAACACATGCACACCTCACAAACCATGACAAAAAGTGCCTACAATGGGCATGTGAGCTACAGAACTGGACGCAAAGGACATTAATTCAATGTTGGATGTTGGTCAGATTGGTTGTTTTTGGTTGAGGTTGAAAAATCTATGTTGATTCAATGTTTAATTACAGTTACCATTGTTATGTATGAGCATTTTATGTAAAGCATTGTATATCATTTGTAAATGGAGAAATGTTTTCGAGAAGCTTCTGTCTAGAGGGGGCGGATTACCCAGGAATCCTGTAGATCTTTCCAGAATGTTGCTCGTCTATATAAAAGCTGTGATTTTAGTCAGAGAAAAGCACAGCAGAGCAGAGCAGAGCAGGGCAGGGTTTTGTTTTGGCAACAGAGTTACATAGTTGCATTAGAGTGTTATTATAAGATTACACTGGATTATTTGTTGAAGTTTTGTTTAATTAGTGAACAATAAATTTGTTTAAGTTGTCATTGCTGGTTTTCTTTGTTGTGATTTTCAAGTCATAACACCATTTCAATGTTTGAAAAACTGTTGTAGAATCAATGTAGTACAGATGATGATTTTTCAATGCTGAAATTCCCTACAATGAATTGACATCTTTTCAATGGTGCTGATGGGGGGGACGGGGGACGGCAGAGATGCCAAGACTCACGCATTCGGTGTAGGTCTTCTGTATTTTTTAGGTTTATTCACCGATGTCCGTAATTATTCATTGAATCTTTAATGAGATTCTCATGCGGAATTAAAATCCTTGAGCATTGAAATTTCCGTTTCACTTGCGTAAAGATGCACCTCATCACAAGTAACATGGAAAGCGATTATGACTCCGGACTTCCCGTGCTTCTCTTTACTCAGGGATTGGAAACACTGCATGTGTTTCATGATCGTTTAAATTGTTTTAATGAAATATGACCATTTGAAATGTTTTTATGCAATTCCTTTGCTTTTAATACGTCAGTAAAGACAAGTCTGAGAATGCCCGAGTCATAATCAATTTCCACCGTAATGCACGAGAAACTGATTAACTTGCACAATGACTTAAATTCCACGAGTGAATTTCTTCAGTGCGCTTTGATTGAATAATTGCTGACTCCGGCACAGAAACGTGAAAGCCACTAAGAGAAGAGACTCACGCCTAAAACGTTTGCCTAGGCATCTCTGGGACAGTTGCGGGGGGGCGGGGTGGGGTGTTCATAGATATTATATAGACAGATCTGAAGTTTGTAAGCACCCCGACTCGCGCATGCGCGTGGAGCGTAAAGCAAGAACTCTCTCCACTCAGCACTGCAGCAGCAATAATAACGTAGTTTTGTGTGCTCGCATCTATCCGAAAAGGTAACTTGGGATTGACATCAAATTATTATTGTTCAATGTTATACGTTAGTTAGTTCATAGAAGTCATTACTGATCGATTTTTAATTGTATTTACGTGTGCTGATATATAATTGATGTGACTTCGCAAAGATGAAAATTTGCAAAAAAATCAGAAACCTTTGCGCACTTCGCAACAATTATATTCGCCATCACTCGGCTGTGCATCGTACCAAACAACGCACTTTAGCTTTCCCTACATTCAGACTATAGAACAGATTCTCATGGTGTAGTGTAATGTAATGCTGTGCTGTATAATTTTGTAGTGCAAAGTATAACAAGGCTCTCGAAAATAAATTAGACTCTCGTCAGTTCTACCCATCTGTCTGAGCAACTATTGCTAATTGGGAGAGGTAAACTGCAAGAGGTGTAGGTTATTATACGGGGATATTATGTTTTTGGTCCGACTACCGCAGTATTATTACTATTACAGTATTATTATTATATTACTGCAGTAATATTTCAATTAGAAATTCCAAGTTTTGCATTTAAGTAAGTATCATAAAGAGGAAGAACTGATTCGATTTTGGACAATTTAAGATCTCTAGATTGGCCACCAGGGGCCAAAAACTGATTTACGTGTTAACGCGATAACTGCAGTAATATTTTAATTAGAAATTCCAAGTTTTGCATTTAAGTAAGTATCATAAAGAGGAAGAACTGATTCGATTTTGGACAATTTACAATTTCTAGATTGGCCACCAGGGGCCAAAAACTGAAAAAAAATTGCTGTTTTTATCGTATCTCTGGAAATATTTGTCCGATTGACCTCAAATCAGGTGCAAATGAAAGATCATGACCTGAGGATGTGTCCCACGGTGACATTATACCTGTTTGGTTCAAAATTTTGCCACCAGGTGGCGCTTTGTGATGGAAAATTACCATTTTGGCCATACCTTCAGAACCATTTGTCCGATTAACCTGATATTAAGTTCAAATGCAAGTCTATTCAAGGTCTATTCAAGGATTGGGGAAATGGAGGATTGGAGGCATTCGGGGATATACCCCCAGCCGTTGCCTACAACGGCATAAGCCTAGTTAAGATAATTCTCTAAAGTGCTTCCTGAACCTAAGCCAGGCAGGAAACTTTAATAGATCAAAAGAAAAGGTGTGTGCTAAAATGTACAAAAGTGTAATTTCTTTTGAATCTTTAATAAATGACTAAATGAATAATGGTCTGTTTTATTGTTTTCTTGTTAATAGAGCATGCAGTAAAGCAGCTGTTCTCAACATTGGTGTTACAGTCCTGTGTCCTTGTTTTCCCCAAACCCTACTGTCTGTAGTTTTAGTTCCTGTCTGTGCTGTGCGTGTTGTTCACTGGCTTCCCTCGCATTCACTCACGCAATCAACATTCCTTTCAACTATCCAATGACTGATTCCAGCCTCTGAACTGCCTGCTCTCTCACCATCATACTGACTAACACACCTCACCTGTTTCTTCCCCTGTATAACCCTGCTTTGCTCTCTGTTTTGTGCCAGTTTGTTGTAGATTCTGTTGAAAGAAAGTCTGGTGTATTCAGCTCCGTCACCTCGGCTAAGTTTGTTTCTGCTCTGGTCCTTCCCTGCCCGGCTCCTGCCGGCTCCCCCGTCCAGCTCTGGACTCATCTCCTGCTCAGTCCTTTTGTTGTCGTTCAATAAACGCTCTACTGAGCTTTTTCCTGCATATCTGCCTCTGAGTGGTGCGTTTGGGGTCATGCCTCCTCAGACTGTGACACTTCGTTTCTTAAAAAAAGGAAATATCCAATCTACAAGCTTACAACACATTTTCGAGTATTCACCGATGAAATCATAATAATCAAGTATGGGGCTCCCCAAAACATGTCTCTGTAAAGTGGGGTCTTTGTTTAGAAAGGTTGAGATCCACTGCAGTATAGCATACTTAATGGACCATTTCAGCATTTTAACCTTTGCCTCTATGTTTTTAATATGCCTCATTTAAAAGAGAATCATTTTATTCTATTTGGTGTCAAAGTTCTGCGGGGGTGGCTCCAAACTTGTCTATTAGTGATATCACTGCCATTCAGGCATATGGCAGTGATATCACTGACCAGTAGACGACTGTGGCATGCTCCTTATTGAACTATTCCATAAATAGAGGTACATTTTTTTTTTTAATGAGGCATATTAAAAACATACAGAGGAGGGTTTTCAGTTCAAACTGATTGGGTGTTACACTATGATGATTAAGGGATTTGTGTTGGGCCACCTTTGGCTTTAATCACGGCGCACATTCGTTGTGGTTCTGTTTTGACTATCTTGTTTAAATTGTGAATAGTCGGAGGTAATCATGATAGCCAAACGTTACATTTGCGATCATAAATGACAAGAAAAAACTCTGAAGTTTTCGTTCGCTGTGAAAATAAGTAGTGAGCTGGCGGGCATTTAGTAATACAACTGGCTATAATTTGAAAGTAAGTGCGATTACTGATTCAACGTCGAGGCAAAATAAGATTGGAGTTGTTAATTTCATATGGTGCACGTAAACTCTCCACTTCGGTATGTGCAGACTTGTCAACAACAAATCTAAAATTGTGCTGCTGATGGTTGACAAATCGTTGCCTGGTGTTGAACTCCAGGAGTTTGATGTTCGTGCAAAATACATAGATTACCCACTGAATTCGATGGGGATTCATCCATATCTTCCGCAAGTTTCTGCCGTAACACTCCTCATTCCGGGCTAGCTGCCTGAGTTTTCCCCAAGTCTTTCAAACGTCCCGTACTTGCGGCTGGTGTGGCTAATTTCTCTGTCCCTGCTTTCAACTATGACGGGGCTCTTCATTAATGCTGGTGCTAGTTGCATCGTTCAGTTTTACGGCGTTTTGTTTTCAAAATAAAACAATTCATTAAATTTTAAAATAGACTAATTAATAAACGCAATTGTGTATAGACTCCATGAGCCAAAACCCGCAAAAAATGCGTAAATTTTGTTACAATTTGCTCACCTGTGACGCACATACTCGGGAACTGATAATACAACCCCTAGCAAAAAGTATGGAATCACCAGTCTTGGGCGAGCACTCACTCAGGCATTTTATTCTGTAGAACAAACTCAGATAAAAGGCATGAAAAAAATTATGAAGTTTTTCAAAAGTGCAACTCCTTGGCATTCAGAAACACTAAAAGAAATTAATAAAAAACATTGTGGTGGTCAGTAAATGTTACTTTTACAAACCAAGCACAGGATAAAAAAATAAGGAATCATTCCATTCTGAGGAAAAAAATATGGAATCGTGAAAAACAGAAAAAGAAATAACAATCAAAACACATCACTAGTATTTAGTTGCACCACCTCTGGCTTTTATGACAGCTTGCAGTCTCTGAGGCATGGAGTTGATGAGTGACAAACAGTATTCTTCATCAATCTGGTGCCAACTCTCTTTGATTGCAGTTGCCAGATCATCTTTGCAGGTCGGAGCCTTGCTGTGGACGATTTTTTTCAATTTCCACCACAGGTTTTCAATTGGGTTGAGATCTGGGCTATTAGCAGGCCATGACATTGACTGGATGCGTCTTTCTCCAAGGAATGCTTTCACAGTTTTTGCTCTGTGGCATGATGCATTGTCATCTTGGAAAATGATTTCATCATCCCTAAACATTTTTTCAATTGAAGGGATAAGAAAGCTGTCCAAAATGTCAATGTAAACTTGTGCATTTATTGAAGATTTAACCACAGCCATCTCCCCAGTGCCTTTGCCTGACATGCAGCCCCATATCATCATGGACTGTGGGAATTTTGATGTTTTCTTTAGGCAGTCCTCTTTGTAAATCTCACTGGAACGGCACCAAACAAAAGTTCCAGCATCATCACCTTGTCCAATGCAGATTCGTGACTCATCACTGAAGATAACCTTCATCCAGTCATCCACAGTCCATGATTGCCTCTCCTTAGCCCATTGCGGTCTTGTTCTTTTCTGTTTAAGCGTCAATAATGGTTTCCTTTTAGCTTTCCTGTATGAAAATCCCATTTCCTTTAGGCGATTTTGCACAGTTCTGTCACATACATTGACTCCAGCTTCCTCCCATTTCTTCTTCATTTGTCTTGTTGTGCATTTTCTGTTTTCAAGACATATGGCCTTTAGTTGTTTGTCTTGACGCTTAGATGTCTTCCTTGGTCTACCAGTACGCTTGACTTTAACAACCTTCCCATGCTGTTTGTACTTGGTCCAGATCTTCGATACAGCTGACTGTGAACAGCCCACATCTTTGGCAACCATACGTGTAGAGTTACCTTCTTCAAGAAGTTTGATAATCCTGTCTTTGGTCTCAAGAGACATCTCTCTTGTTGGAGCCATGCTTCTTGCCAATCCACTTGGTCCAGCAGCCCTCCAAGGTGTGATAACTGGACTGTTTTTAACTGCTGACTAACGAGCAGATCTAATCTGAGGCAGGTGCCCAATTAAGGAAAGGAAATTGACTGGGTGTGTCCTTATTTTCTACTCAAAATGGAGTGATTCCAAATTTTTCTCCTCAGAATTGAGTGATTCCATATTTATTTCCCTGCACTTGCTCTATAAAAGTGACATTTACTGACCATTGCAATGTTTTTTCTTCATTTCTTTTAGTATTTCTGAATCCCAAGATGTTGCACTTTGTAATGACCTTACGATTGTTTCATGTTTGTGATCTGAGTTTTTTCTACAGAATGAAATGTCTGAGTGAGTGCTCGCCCAAGACTGGTGATTCCATACTTTTTGCTAGGGGTTGTATGTACTTTCATTCCCTCTCATCAGTTACTGCTTTTTCCAACCCTCATTTGTAACTTCCACCAATAGATGGCGCTAAACACGACCTTTGTTTGCTCCGCTTTTCCTTTGACCCAGGAAGTGGATGTGCAAGTCATAAATGTGTTCGTTTCGTCCTGAATTAGGGAGACAGACAACCCCATTTCCATTCCTGTGTAACAATTATATAGTACTGCGAAGGGGTTAATTGGCTCTAATGCGCTAAAATGATAGTAAGACATTGTGCCCAAGTGTATGCAAACGTTCGGGGCTTTTTGCGCTTAATTCGACGACAGAGCACCTTGTCAGATGTCATTCAGGAGCATGGAAAAGCCGGTCTTGTCCTTCAGTCAGTTTCCACTGACATTTATGAAAACCTGGCCTTTGAAGACTGGGTGCACCAGCAGGTGAATCTGCAGGAGCGGAGGATACTCCTCCTGTGGAGAAACACGTCAGCGGTGGTCATCGGCAGGCATCAGAACCCCTGGCAGGAGTGTAACCTCCAGCTCATGAGAGAGCGAGGAGTCCGACTGGCGAGGCGACGGAGTGGGGGAGGGACCGTCTACCAAGATTTGGGGAACATCAACATGACCTTCTTTACGTCGAAGCGAAACTACGACCGGAAGAAGAATCTTCATATAGTTACTAATGCTTTGAAGAAACTACGCCCGGGTCTGGATGTGCATGCAACCGATAGATTCGACGTACTTCTTAATCGTCACTTCAAAATATCTGGGACTGCTGCTAAATTGGGGAGGGCAGATGCGTATCATCACTGTACTCTGCTTTGTGCGGCTGATCTGGCTTTGCTGTCCCCGGTTCTGAAAAGCACCTGCCGAGGCATCAGGAGCAATGCAACCCCCAGCGTGCCCTCCCCTGTAAAAAATCTTGCGGACGAGGATCCAACTTTAGACTGCGACGATATCATGGGGGCCATAGCGGCCCAATACAGCGCAGAGTTTGGATTGAGCGGCTCAGTCATTCTTGTTGACCCAACAGACGAGCTGTGCCATCCCGGGATACGTCAAATGGCGTCCGAACTTCAGACGTGGGACTGGGTGTTCGGGAAAACTCCCAGGTTTAGCGTCAGCACATGCTTTGACGTTATCTATGAAGGTTCCGTCGCAGCGGTAACGCTACATATGGACATAAAGAACGGTATTATAGAAACCTGTTCGATCGAACTACCGCAAGACTGGTTACCCCAGGCAATTTGCCACGAGCTGAACGCGCAGTTGGTCGGTTGCAAGTTCTGCCCCAGTGAAGTGGCGGTGCTTATGTCCGCTGTACTGAGGACATCACCGCTGAACAGCGAATTTGAAATTAAGATGAATATTCTGTGCCAAAACGTGGCTGCTGTAATGTGAATAAACAAATCTGTCCGGGAATTTTAAGGTGTCTTATGCCTGGATATTGAAAGCAATACCACCGTAAGAGTAAGCACTCACATTTGTACACAGACTTATTCTTAAACTACTAACCCCCAGTTTTAATTCAAAACAGGGCTGACTCCACTACTAGTTTGAAGGACTTACGTGTCTAAGGCTTCATAAAACAATGCACGTGATATTTGGCGAATCTGTGCACTTCAACGTGAAAACCCCTGTTCGAGGTCCGTGCTGTTGTGAAAAGGAAGGGTCGATTTCCGGAAGTGCGCATGTCCGTTTTCGTCTTTTTTGAGAAACGAGATTTTAAGAGTTTGACAACTTTTGGCGATCATGTCACACGTGTTTAGCTGATGTGAATGTAGTGAAATATTAGAAAAGATATTTGGAGACCTTCTAGCCTGTATCTAGATTCTTGGCCCAGATATTTCAAACACCAGTCTGCTTGAGTACTTTTAGAAGCAAATGCCCCAAAGTAATAAAAATTGATCTCGATTTAAAAAATTAACAGCATTAAGCTTAGTTATTTCAGAGTACCAAAACTGCATCTTTTTGAAAACAAAACACACCACTTTCAAGGGAAAATGTAGGGCAAATGGCAGTATAATGTAGTCATAGATGTCAAAAAGCTTCTTGAACAAAATGAATGGATGATATAAACGGTGAAATGGAAGGTAAATGCAGCTGAAATAAGGTCACAATAAAAACCAGTCTGCATAAATTATGAATGGGAAATGCCACCATCCAAACAGGTTTAAAGACTGGATTCATCATTGTTAGGGATGTGGCATGGTCATTAGAAAGTTCAGCCAAAGAATAAGAAATTTTTGCTCGTTTTAGCCCATTTTTCTGGCTGCCTGGATACTTTTTAAAATTTATTTTATTGGTCTTTTGGGTTGAGTCCACATACACACACATCCTGACCTGTCGCGTCAGCCATTTTCGTTAGGTAAGAAAGCTACAGTGGCTGGTATTGGCCAACTAATTTTCCAAGCGATGCTTTGACTGACTGGTCCTGTGTACTTGAATAGGTTTAGACTGGACTTGGTCACCACTGGAAGTAGATTCTTGGGGAATTTCTAATTCAATGCTCATTTTATATTTTACTCGAGTGCTTCTTGGCCAAAATGAGCTGGTATGGCTTATTCCTCATCAGTGAAAGAATGGATTTGTAGTGTTATCTGGTTTTTAGAGAATATGGACTTGAGCACTCATGGAAATAACCCCTTCAAATGTTCTTTCCTTGCCCTCAATCTGTCAGAGCCAGAACCATATGCCTGCCAAGTTGCAGAACTGTGAAGAATTCAATATACTCTGGAATTTTGGCCAACCGAAATTTATTCCAGCAGTGTATAATTAGTTGTAGGGTCATACCATGTCAAAACAGCCAATATTGAGGTGCCTTGTACATGACACCTCTCAGATTTTGCTCAAACTATGTCTAAAAATACTTTACAAACAAAAGAGTCTCAAGTTTTGTTTCAATATTTCTGACAGTTTTCAGGTGACGCCCTCTTGAAATATGGGTGCCACACCCCCTTTTTGACTTATGCAAATTGGTCATTTCATTTTGTAGCATTTTGGATGGACCGTAACTTCTCAAGTAATAGAGACAGGAAGCTGAAATTTGATGTGCTGGCGCATTCTGGCACATATATCAGGCCTCTGGAGCCAGAATCACCATGAGACATCAGCGTCGTGAGAGGAGGGCCCCCAAAATCCAAATTTTTTAAGATAGCAAGTGATTTCTCACTTTTTGGGGGTCCCTATGATCCAGTTCAGTGAATGTTAGGGTTCGAATTGTGGTTCTCTTTCATATTTTGGAACTTTTCCACCACCAAACTAAGTTCACATGATAATGGTGCCATTGGTGGGGGACTTGTGGGGGTCAGAAAACCACTGCAGGCCAAAATGACCCTTTCAGACCCTGGACCTCAGACCCCCAGATGATCCCATGGGCCCTGGATGATAGTATTGGCATTTATACAAGACAAATATAAATATTTGAACATTCATTTAATGAAATAAAAACTTTGATTATCAACCTCCTTCTAAATGAACATATTTTATGGAAAAAGGCAGTCTGAGACCCCTTTTTCGGCAGAAATTTCGAAGTCTGGAAACTAGGTCAAACAGGATTACATTGGAAAAAGTTGACCAAGCTGTCTGCAATCAGTTATAATTACCTGAATACAGGTGTTCATCAATGAAAACCAGAGGTAAGCATCCAAAATTACGCAAAAAGGGACCTTTTCTTGAGCATGCGCAGTCATCGTGACAAAGCTTCTTTGAAGTGGTAATCCGTAAGATTAGAATTGGTTTGTTTATACTGACATCTTTGGCAGTAAGCTGTAAATGCAGGTCCGCTTCTGGACCTCATTTCCCATAACTCTTGTCGAGACCCAACAGTGTTGCCTGTATGACACCGGTAGATTGATGGCTCTTACCAGTTCCACGCCTCCTCAACTCTCGTGCAGACGTGAAAGATGCTCTTTGACACGGGAATTGAACTCAGTAAAAGTAAAAAATATGTGACGTTAGTCATCCATTAGCGTCATCTCATTCCAATAACATGTTAGGCTATTATGATAAATTGCTTAACTTAAAGGGCGGCTGACTCTCACGCATTCGCCGTGAGAATTTGTACTTCATTCTCGTTCTCATGCTGTAGTCAGTAATTATTCAACCAACGAAATGTGTGTTTCACAATCGTTCAAATTGTTTAAATGAAATAAGACCATTTGAAACATTTTCATGCAATTCCACTGCTTCCAAACCCTGAGTGAAGAAAAGCATGAGAATTCCAGAATCATAATTGTTCTCATATTACTTGTGGCGAAATCCACCGTAACACATGTGAAACTGATAAACTTCAATGCACAAGGAATCTTCAATTCCACCTCAGAATCTCAGCAAACGGTCTGATAAAATAATTTCTGACTACAGCACGGGACCGTGAATATGTTATTTAGACTCAAGCCTAATATGTGAAAGTTGAGTGCCCTGTGTAAATAATAAAAACGGTGGTTGGTATTTGTCGAGGCGGTTAACGTATCTTTTTTCCGTTTGCATCCTGAAATTGCGTTTGTAATCTGAGAAAATATAGCCACTTGATGGCAGTATTGACATTTTTTTTATTAAGCCCAGTCTGGAGCTCGGTTTTTGGGCATGTCCTGGGCATGCCTCAGAGGGGAAAGTCCCAGAGAATTGAAAAAAAGTCTGGAAGGTGGGAGGGGGCTGGAAAAGAGTATATGAGGAGAAAAATTGAGAGAGTAAAGTAGTAGGATAGATAGGATAGAGCCAAGGTTCAGCTGAGGGAAAGTACCACTACTGGATCCCTTCTGACGTCTACCTTGCCATTGCTCCTCCTGGGGTTCCTTACTTCCTTCAAGCTAGCCTGCGGCTCCTCCTACCTTCTGGACAGACCAAACACTGTTTACTGACGTAAAAAGCCTCACTGTGCGCCTGTATTTGAATACAGCGCAGGAATGTCACCAGACACATTGACCGCTTTACCTGGCAAAGAATGAAATACAAGTGCTTTCATCAGTGGGTCACAGGCCCAATCACCGTTGTTTTATCCCCCCTCTCAGATAGACACTGACTTAACAGACAGTAGCGTGACGGAAATCTTACTGATTACCACTTTACTGTAAAATGAGTCTTTATTTTTTGACAGCCTGTGCAATTGTGGTGGAAAAAAATGATGAAATTGGAAAATAAAGCGTGTAAATGTTTCATTACCTTTTTTTGAAAAAAAAAAAATGCTGAAACTCAAATGAAATGACAGTGTCACCTTCAAAGGATACAGGCTTTGTAAGAATGATGTTCTGGAGGCCTGGGAAAAGTCCAGTGGTATTTCATACTGTTCCCAATGCTCCCTGCTACATTTATGAAAACAAGGGTTACCGTTAAAGGAGATTCTCAATGAGGTAAAGGTCTGGAGTCTGTGGTGGCCGATCCCTGAGTGAGACTGATGTCTCCTGCTCCCTGAACCCCTCTTTCACCATCTGAGCCCTGAATCCTGTCATTTTCAGGTTGGAATACACTCATGACATTAGGGAATGAAAAATCAATTGATGGAAAAACCTGCATTCAGTGTATTCAGGTAGTCAGCTGACCTCTTTTTTTTTGGGAACATATCACTGCTGAACCTAGACCTAACCAACTGAAACAAGCCCAGATCATAACACTGCCCCCGTAGACTGGTACAGTTGGCACTAGGCATGATGGGTACATCATGTCATCCACCTCTCCTCTTACCCTCATGTGCCCATCACTCTGGAACAGGGTAAATCTGGACTTATCAGACCACATGACCTTTTTTCATTGCTCTAGTCTGATCTTCATGCGAGCCAGCAAACTGGAAGCCCCCCCCCCGCCCATTAGCTCCACTGCAGGCGGTTCTCTTGCAGCTGTTCAGTCCCCTTGAGTTCTCTTCGCATTGCGCATGTCGGAATCGTCTTACTTTCATTATTAAACATTGCTGTGAGTTCTGCTGTTGATTTTTTTTATGATTTTATTTCATAAAACCTTTAAGTGATCTCTGATCACGATCATTCAAGATTTCTTTTATGGGCTACATAGTGGTGAACCAGTCTCTCCAGGTTTTATAATGTGTTTGACGGTTATTAACCCAGTTTTAGTAGTTTCAGCAACCTCCTGAGTTGTTTTCTTTGCTGAATGCAGGACAATATTTTGACCCCGATGAAACGGAGTAACATCTTTTTCACAACCATAGCATGTGTCTTACAACATGGTTGTTTTAGAAATGAGAGGCTACTCACTGCATCAGTTACAGTTGAATAACATGCCTGCTATAACATACTAATCACTGCAGTAATGATCCAGTGGGCAGCTCTTACCCTTTTCCTTAAATCCATTTGGTGACTTTTTTTGGCCTGGCAATGTATACTGATGCCTGACTGAAACCTCACAGATATAGCTACTTGGAAAAGGAACATTTTTAAATCATAAATGTCTGACCTTTTCATTAAATTTAGAATGAGTTAGTTGGTATTTGCTGATAGGACAGACTATCTGCTTTCATTTGAGGGCATTTTATAAAATTCTGCTCTGCAACTTTTAAACTGTAACCCTTTCTGGACATGCGTCCCCCACCTCTTCTTCAACTCAAACTTGTTAAAATGGAGCCGACTTTAAGGCAGGGAGTGAGGGGGACGCCAAGGGCTGCAAAATCCTACTCGTAAAATATTTTAAATGAAATCCCCTCAAATGGAAGCTGCACATTTGTACAATCAGGCCATACTGATCAATTCATTCCTCAATCAATCAAAATCAGAATTTTAAATGTTCATTTTCTTTGTCAATGAGGATTCCATACTGTGCCTGCTTACGTTTGGCCTTATAGTGCAGCTGCTTTAATGAATACCTGGGTATCAAGCAGATGTACTCAAACGATGAGTAACAGTGTGCCCATGGTCATGTTCAGCCCCAATGTGATGGCTTAAAGCTGGGTGCAGAGTTCAGATTTTAAGGCAAAATCAAATAATTCTATGCTTATGTCTACTAAAATCCATTCACACCATTCTTAACTGCACTCTATAGTTCGCTTACTTAGTGATATTTACCTCCCTATTGGTTAGCCCAACAAAATAAGGTCCTCAGGGCGTAAGACGTCCTGATGCTTTTGCTAATGTTTTATTGGACACTTTCTCATGCCGGAATAAAATAACTGTCAACTAGATAACTCTGTCGCCACAGGGAACATAGTCATATTTCTCCCCGATCCCCAAATTTTGGACAAAATGGCCGCCAGCAGCCATACTGGACTTCCAAAATTGCCGAAAATCGGTCTTGAGCATTGTGAAATAACGATCTTCACCTGTGCAAATTTTAAAAATTCCTGAGATAATTGTCGCTTCCAGAGCCCGAAACAGAAAATCTCTGTGGGCGCGGCAGCAGTGGGCCCGGGACTAAACCACAGTATCTGTATCATTGTTGAGGAGGAACAAATATTTAACTGCAAAGAAGTAAAATGTTTTTGATACCTTTTCTGTTGCATTGACTCAGACCAAGATGTTCGCTGACGGAAGAAATTCCACTAACTGGCACTGCCCCCAGTGGAAACGAGAAAGGTCAGGGGTATTAGTGAGCTCTGCTCACATCTTCACTGGTTTTCTGCCACATTTTTAAAGCAAATGGCCATCAGGTTTTCCCATTCTGTAATACCAACATTATATAAAATTATTTCTGGATTTTTCTGGTGTTTATTTCTCGAGAGTGTTGTGACAGTCATCCTGTGGTATTTTGACAGGTGACCATTTGAGCGGACTACTGCCACAACAAAAAAATTTTAATGCAAATTTTTCTCATTTGCAATTGCCTGAGGAAGATCCTGTGGATTAAAAGATTGCCCTGAAAAACAGCTTTTTGGAGCCTAACTCTAAAGACCTCCATTGAAGAGAATCATACACAACACAGCACACATTCTGTAGAGCCATTTCTGGGGAGGTCAAAAACTTTCACAGGACACTGTTAAACCAGGGGGTCCATTTATTTCAAGATGAAGCACCCAAGTGTCAAAAAATCTCAAAGTATGTGCTACCATCTCAACTGACAGGACAGAGCGAGGGCGATGGTTTTTGGAGGGCCAATCGCTGCTGTGCCAGTTAGTCCATCTCAGGCAGCTGAAGGATCACTCCTCTAAACCATCATCCCCAAATAAAGAGCTTATCATTTAGGACTACGAGAACGATTAGAAAAAACAAAATAACTGATACTCATCTGTAAAATGTCCTCATTCTGACAGATGTTCCTGAAACAGTACAATTACAAGAGGAGGATTTGGCAGAGTCACTGGGCTTCACGCTCATCAACGAGCTCAACTCTGCACTTTTCCATTCAGAGCTGGGATCTCCTGCCCTTTCTTGAATAAAGCCGATACGCCATTTCCTCTCAGACCAGCAAGAAGGCACCCGATCCTACTTCACAAAGTGTTGACTGAGAAGTGTAATTGGCTGAATGGGGTGTTGAGGGCTGGTGTATTTGCAAGCTTTCCACTGCTGCAGCCAGAAAGTTTTGAACACCCCCGATTAAATTGCACCAGGTTAAGTATAAAATCGGCTTGGGCGATATTCAAAATTAAATATCTCGATATTGTCCTGCTCAAATATCGTGATACACCTTATCGACGGGGGGGGGGGTTGCGGGTTAATAATGTAGCCTTAGCCTATGAATAAATAATGGCTGAGAGGTTGATATGCTCAGGGCTGCACAGTATGACAGTTTTGCATGCATTTGCTGTTAAAAATGAATTATATGCAAAGATACAACTGTAAAGCATATGCAACAGGTTGCATAATTGCAGTTGATCTGCCCCAACTTTGTTTCCTGCTAAAGACGAGTGGGTGTGCCTATTCGGTCTTTGATGTGAAGGAGCGATGCATCAATGGAAATGTATTTTGAAGTATCTACAGACCATTTCAATGCTGCCACTGAAACAAACTACATTTCCCAAACTACATTGCGCCGCACTGTCAAAAACGGATGTGGCAGATGTTTAATCTCAAATGAAAACGAAGCTTTTTTTTTTGGTTGTTAGTATATCATCAAGCAGCTAGCATTTCCGGAAAAATACCACATTTGGAGGACTCCTCGGTAAGATCTAACGTTAAGCAATCGGATCAGGATACGTCAGAGGCTGCATTTTGAGCCATCTACGGTAAACTGAAAAGCGTGGGTGATCAGTCCTGGCGTATTGATACAAAATGCACAAGAAAGCTGTTCTTAATAAATATAGGATGTTCAAATTAATAGGGCATATTGACACAGCGTTAAAAATTAATTCCGGTTGATCCACTTCATCTCAGTAATTCCGAATAATTAATGTTTTACCAAACAAAATTTAACATAAACAGAACAGTGGCGGGGACACCAATGTAAAATCACTGGGCACAGTAGCCTATTAAAATATCTTACCATTTGATGATCATTTGGCTAGCCTTTTCGCCCGCTCAGAAAATCGATCTATAGCCCAGAACCCACGGCAGACAATCCAAGCAATACAGACTTTCCGTCTTAGCTCATCCTGACATGGGTATCGCACGTAATTGCTGGTGTTGAAATGCCTCTCAAAAACCTTGGTATTTTGCGCCAAATTAAGGTCTGGTGCAGGTCATTCCTCCTTGATTAACTCCAACTTCTCATTGAATATTAACCTGAAAAACGGTGTGTTACGTAAACTCGAAACGATATCCTAATTACTTGTGTCTTCCATCATGAACCAAGAACACAGGCTACATAGGTTATTTACCGCCGTTATTTTTTTCTACCAAGCCTGTGACTTACCCGAGGGACAGTGGGCGTAACTTGTCATAGTTCGCGATAATAAAGCCCGTTCATGGGGGAAATATGATTGGTCAATTTTACTGTCATTTGAAATTACACTCATTGAATTACTACTGCTAAAACCTCCGTAAATTTACCGCAACCCAGCGGCAGGTGGAGATAAACGGCTTCTTTCCTTTGAACCTTTCACACTCCAACACAAACTTTCATTTTCCCCCAGTTGGCAGCCGAAATGTTGCCAAATTTGCGAGCTCGCATTCTTCTTTGCGACAAAATCCGCCATGTCTGTGTATTGAAATGCTGCATGCAGGGTAACACAAATAATTCAGCAGTGGATTTCGATCAATTTTCACAGGCAAAGGAGGAGGACTATAAAAGTAAAATAAAAGTCAGAGGATGCCTTTACAGCTGTTCGATGTTGTTAATAAATATTGCATATGACGACAAATATCGCGGTATTCGATAATATCGAAAATCGGCCCAAGTCTAGGATAAAAATGTGTTTCGAACTGCAATACTCGACCTCGCAGAACTCACCTGGTTACCAACAGTATAATAAATGCAAATGCAGACTGAAGGAGAATTAAATTTCATTCAATTCATGAATAAAGAGAGTAAAAAATGGCTTTCAGTAATGGAATGGGGTGCTAATAATTCAACAAGCAGAGAAAATGAGGATGCATTACAAGAGAAGGACAAACTAATTCTGTTGGCAAGGATCAGCTGGACTTTAAACCAGGGGCTGTAAAAAGGACGTCCTGAGAGACTGAGGAGCGACGCAGTGAGGAGTGTCCTCTAATCGTCGTCAGAATCAGAGTCCGAGTCGTAGCCTTTTCCTCTGATCGTCTTCTTGTCCACTTTCGTGAATTTTGACGCCGCCTTCTGACTGGCTGTGGGAGGCTCCAGAAGGTTGCCACTACAAAAAAAGAAAAAAGTTTCTCGAAAAGGATTCATACTATCCAAAGTCAGATTTTCCTCACAGGGAACCAAACTTCAAAGTGAAAAATATTCATTAAAGGGCACCGTGCAGACTTTTTGGTATTCCTCAACAAATGATATTTGTAAATGAATGTCCAGAAATATTTGGGTATTGACCACTTTAAAGGGACGTTAAACACTATCAGTCCACAATGATGCAAATACCCACAATCTGAAGAGCCATTAGCATCTGCATCCATATGGTGAGAACAATGTTGGAATTTCCGTCCTCTAAAATGGCGTCAACATGGTGTCGAAATACTCACGAGCAGCACCCCGAATGCCCTGGCAAAAAACACCCAAAACCCAAAAAGAGCGAAGTACTGCACACCGTGCAGTGTAAGAGTGCTGTGCCCTTACCTGTAGTTAATGATGTCAGAGCAGCCCAGCCTCCACTCCAGCACCTCTGTGGAGAACTCGTCTGTGTTGCCCAGATCGGTGAAGCCCACCACGAAGTCCTTGGTCTTCCCGTCCTTCACCAGCGCCATGGTGGGAATGACCTTAATGCGCAGTCTCTCTGTCAGGAAGGGAGCCTTCTCCACATTCAGCTTTATGAACTTTGTCTCCAGGTGCTTCTTCGCCAGCGCTGACAGGTGCTTATCTAAAATTTTGCACCTTTTTGTTTGGGAGGACAAAACAGGAGTAAAAATGTGCCCCCAGTAGGGCTGCCAGAATGAACCTAAAGTGCAGTTTGTATATCCACCCTAATTAAACACATGATATCACATAATATTGGATATTTTACTTTGTGCATTTCCCACTCAAAATATCAGGTACCAAACTACTACCAACGTACGATACATCAACATAAACATATATTTAATGGAAAATCAGCACAGACTAAGACCTAGAGTTTCCCATGTCTGTAATAACCCCAGACACAACAAGTCTGAACTCAGGACCCTGATGCATTGCAGAGCTTATGAAATAACAACACACCAGGCTCATCCAAGTTCGAATGAGATGCCAACCGTTCAGTTTTATTCCGCGACACGGTAATGTTAATTCCACAACATCGTTAGCTCTCTCACTGCAGTTAAATCCAAAACTATACTTCGCAAATGAAACTGCATTTCAGAACGCACATTTACTCTTGACATTAAAAAACTCAATAAAAACCAACACGTGCAGCAGGAATGGTAGGCCAACTCGAATTTGCATAGTTTGCGAACGACTTTCGTTCGTTTCTCAGTTTTACCATCATCGACTGACCAAAACGCAAAGTATTTCCAAACAGTGCTTTTCAGATTCTTCGGGGTGTGCTTAGTACAGCTTATTTGAGTGCTTAGGACAGCTTGTTGGGGGAGGCACCGTGTTTAGTTCGCTCACATAATAAACGACTTGTTTATTCGGTCCGTTTTAATTCAAGGGAACCGCGGCTTTGCTCTTTTCTCGGTTACCCTTGGTTGTATTTGCGGCTAGCTAGCTAGATAGATGTTTGCATTCTTGGCTGGGGATCTGAGATTTAGTATTTAGTTAGTAGGGCAGCAGTCACTTGACTCGTTCGTTAGGTTAGGTTGAAATTTAAAAGGTAAGTTTTTACCGGAGTGCTCCGCCTCCTCCAGTTTCTCCTGGGCGCTGAAGCCAGTCGGTTTTATCTGGGCTCCCTGTAATATTTTTAGTTTAGTATATTAATAGTACTGAGACTAGATAAACTCAAGTTGGCCAATTAGGAGTGCTTATTACATATTGAGTTTGGCTCAGTTTGGTATTTCATTTCTGTTAACTGAAACTAAGCCCCTGTTAAAAGAGGCTTATAATACATTTACCTAGTTTCCCCTGGGTTTCTATTGTGGCTGCTGCTTCGGGCTTCCTAAATTAATAAATAAATTAATAAATTGTGGTTCCTCAGCTTCCGTCTCGGCATTAGTAATTTTCTTTTATCTAGGGTGAGCAAGGTTATTAGGTAGGGGGTTCAAAATGTGGCCAAAACTGTGACGGTTGCAGGATGATCGTACTTTTGGAAAGAGATTCCCAGGGTGGGTTTGCCTGCCTACGATGCCAGCTAATTGAGCATCTGGAGAGCAAGATCCTTGATCTTCAGGGCCAGTTGGCGGCGTGACATAGTTCGCAATCAGTAGAGTTCCTAGAGGAACTGAGAAGTACGTTGTTTAGAGAAATGGTGTGTACACCGATGCAGGATGGTACAGGGATCCCAGAGCAGGCAGGGAGAGAAAGTTGGGTGACTGTAGGTCGACAGCGCAGGAAAGGACGTGCACACCGTACAGCGACAGCTTCTCCAGTGGTTGAGGTGTCCAACTGATTCAGGCCCTTGCAGGAACTCGACTTGGCCCCTGACCCTGAGAGTGAGGGGACTGATGAGCAGCAGGGCACCCTGTTGGCCTCTACCCCTCAGAAAAGAGAGTTATTGATAGTGGGGGACTAGGAATAGATAGCTTAGTCTGTTCACGTGAAAAGGAGTCTCGTACGGTGTGTTGCCTGTCTGGTGCCCAGGTAGGAGACCTCCTGGAGCGTGCTGACAAGCTCCTGGCCAGAGCGGGGAGGGATCCAGTTGTCATGGTTCATATTGGGATAAATGACATAGGTATGGGTAGGTTTGAGGTTCTGCAAGGAAAATTTGTGGAATTAGCTGAGAAGCTTAGGAGCAGATCCTCAACGGTAGTGTTCTCCGGGATTCTACCGGTACCACGTGCAAGCAGAGGAAAGCAGAATTTTATCTGGAGGTTTAACACGTGGCTACGAACCTGGTGTAGGAAAGAGGGGTATAGGTTTATGGGGCACTGGAAGTTTTTCTGGGACAGGGGTGACCTGTTCAAGCCTGACGGGCTACACCTGAACCGGAGGGGTACCTCAGCACTGGGCCAGCGTATGTTGAGGGTAGCAAAGAATTATTTAAACTAGGGACTTGAGGAGGTAGGGAGGTTAGTGCGTGTTACACACAGGGAAATGTAGACTGCCCCGATGGAAGCTGACGGCGTTACATGCACTACTGATAATATACTTTTCAAGCAACAAAGCATAGTGGGGGGCTTGGAGCAGCAGCCGCATGGGAAATCAAGGGGAAGAGCATTAGTAATAACCTCACGCTTCTCACGCTTTTCTTTACTCCGGTTGGAAGAAATGGAATTGCATGAAGACGTTTCAGATTATCTTATTTCATTTTAAAAATGTAAACAAATAGAGGCACTTGTAGAGTGCAAACCTCCGCCAAGGCAGCACAATCCAAATCTTGGTGAGTGGGACCAAAGTTAAATTATCGCGTGTCATACGATTTCAAGATGGCTGCTGTGACGGCCATATTATTTCACTGATCTCGGTGAAAATCAATAGGGTCCATCCTTGATGTAATAGCAATGCACCCACAAAATTTCAGCCAAATCAGTGCATTGCTTTTCGAGTTTTGTAATTCACAGACAGACAGACAGACAGACAGACAAATAAACAGGGGCGAAAACATAACCTCCGCCCCAACTTCGTTGGCGGAGGTAATAATGAAACACATGCATGGTTTCCAACCCCTGAAAATTTAAAGTCATGATTGAAAACAGGTCATGGCCAATCCTTATTATTAAAGGATGGGTTTGAGCTTCCCCCATCACCAGTTCACCAGCCGCCACTGGTTCTGAACCAGAGCTTTCTTGTGAAATCGAACTCTCCGCCATCATTACAACGTAAAATATCAATGACAGTGTGACCAGCTACTGGCTGTCTGTCAAACCTGCATGCACTGTGCACGCCCGGCACAAAGAGTAACAGTTTCAATACTGACGTATTGACGTAAGACGTAGCCGCCCGCTATACGCTGCACACACTGACAGTGGGTTAATTATCTTGAAGTGACTTTTTAAAAAAATATTAGATTAATTTTCATTTTCGGTGGTTCGTTTTATCAACAGAAAATCGATATGTTTTCGCAGATGGAATATTCATGACAGCCCTGGTCCTCAGTAAAAATGATGGTATTTAGATTACAGCGGTTATCTCAGGATTCTCATAATGAATGTGGGAAGTTAAGCTCAGCCAACATGTGCGCTTGTAGAACATGGAAGCCATTTTGTACCAAAACAGTGACGATGCATCAGCTCATACTGGGGGGGGGGTCAATTTTTTTGGGGCTCGCTGATTGGTCGTATGCTAATGAGATGGATCGTCTGTCCAGAGCTCTGGTGCAAAAAGTTTGGTGATGGAGGGGGTCAAGCCAATAGACAAGAATGAAAAAAAGATCAGGAAAATTCACAGGAAATCAGGGCCAAGGTTCAGCGCTTCATCTGGTAGCATCTTCTACTTCATGAGAGACTCCAGGACCAGGAAGCCCAGAGTGGACAGCTTTTTGAAAGCCTCACCTGAACGTTGAGTCCCTGTAGAAATGGCAAACCACATTCTTGCTTTCCTTCACCTCAGAGAAAAAATCTTTCTCGCTGGGGATCTCCCGGTATTCACCATGTCCTTTTGAGAGCCATTCCTGCAGAAACATCAGACACAAACCACCACATATTTGACACTGCAGTATTGCAGTATCTGCAGTAGGTTGACATCTAGACACCGCAGACTTCCATTGTAGGGTGGTGTAATGGCAGAAACACAAATCCTGTGCCAATAAATAAAGTGCACTTTAAGTGTATATGAAACGCCATCACAGCGGAGAACAAATCCGATCATCTCATCAGTGATTCCACTGAACACACCACAGCCATTCAGCAGCATCGGGGCCTGATAAATTTCATAAATCTTGAATGGGTGTAAAAAGGGCAGTAACCATTTCAGCCAATCATGAGCACTGACTGCAGGCCAGAGTCCCTTCATGAACAGTTATCCATGCTCTCATGCCAAATTTCATTACAGCAACCACTCAAACGATCATGAAGAAACCTAACAAATATCAATCAGTCTTGTGGGCAAATTAACACAAGCAGGCAAGCTGGCAATCAATCCCATCGGACTCGGACTGGAGACCTAAAATCTGATAAAAAGACCCCGCAGTTGCCCTCAAATGAGAATAAAAACAACACAATTACCAATGCACACGATGAAGAGCAGGGGCATGTTCTAGATCGCAGACTCGAGTGTAAACTCAGGAGTTCTTGCCTCTTGAATGATTAAACTACGTTTGGCCTTACGAAGACAAGCAAGAACATCTGCAAACAGTCTCGCCTTGCTTTTCAAGAAAGGGTCCAACACTGTCACAGTTTGTTGAGCTAGACAAGAATTATGCAATTTGCAAGACGTATAACGCAAAGATGAAGAACGCAGGCAACATGACAAATATGAGAAATTATCTTGCCTGTTGCCACCCTCTGACTTCAGCAGGGGGAAAAAAACAGTTGTTGTATCCAGCCAGAAAACTCTGGAACAGACACTCATATCAAAGCTGGCGCCCAACTCTGACAGGGCCAAAAAGATTACAAAGGCTGTCGCAGTTTGTACTGCAAAAGATCTGCACCCTTACTCCGTTGTGGGAAGCGAAGGCTTTCATTTTCTCCTGCATACCTTGGCACCGAGGTACAACGTCCCATTCAAGCGATTCTTCACAGACACGGCTCTACTCACGCCCAACCGCGATACCAAAGCTCGGGTCATGAAGTCATTGAGAAGTGCGAGTCAAAGAGGAGCTGCTGTGCATTACATCATACCGCTGCCAAATCATTATCTTTTAGTCTAAATCAGTTTTATTTTGATTTATGAAAATGTAAGGCACTATAAAAGAGGTTTATTTTCAACTATTTTTGAGCACTTTGTGCAGTCTTGCCAGGTGGATTGGAAGATAAATATTTTGTTTATTTGAAAAGGGGCATCTGTTCATGTTCAGTGATTTGTTACAAAAATGTATAAATAAGAGAGTTTTAATTTAATCTGATAGTTTGTATTGATGGGGAATAAACCATGTACAGAAATCTGAAACTGAGATGCACTGAGAATTGTTTAATAATCGAATTGCGACCCTCTGAATCGTAATCGAATCGAACGGTGACTGAAGATTCCCACCCCTACCATAGATGCACAGGGTTAAAAGCAGTAACATCTCCCAGTGGCTTTTCTGCATTAACATTGAATTTAAATGAAGATAACGGGAGAATCTGAGAATTAGAGCAGCTCGGCGCGCGCAGCGGGCTCCCGGGCGCCAGCTCACCTGCTTCTGTTTCTGTGCTTTTCTCAAAGCCTCCAGCCTCCTCTCCTTCAGCTTCTCCAAGTCGTCCTCGTCCATCTTATCCAGCTTCTCCAGCTCGGCGTCCAGCTGCTCCTCCACCAGCCGCGCCGTCTGCAGCACCTGCTGCGCAACGATGTCCACTGATTGACCCGCCATGGCCACTTCCAGCTCGCACTGCCTGCTGGGTAAAAAGAGTAAAACACATAACACATTATGCACTACAGCCAGGTGCGCCAGAGGCCCAAACAATCTCCCCAGACAAAACATTAGGAAGGGTGAAGTCCATCAGTCCAAGTTAAAACATACACTGCAGCTCCTTTTCTCCTCCACCAGTGAAGTCAACCAGCCAATTTCTCCATGTTTCCCATGTAGTTTATTGTCATTAGGTATTTGCAACATGCTGGGAATACAGGCGTCAAATTCTGTATGTCCGACACCACAGTTTCCAACAGTTAAATGCTCATGAACACTGTGATTGGTGACAAGAATGGTTATTACTTTCATACCACCAGTTCTGGAATTGGAGGAAAATATTTCATAGGGATAGGAAGAATAGGAGCTGATCAGCTGCCATCTGATAGCTGGAAAAGGAACTGTGTTGTGCGACTATCTTCTTTTTGCCATCACCTTTGTACTAAAAGAAAATTTGATTTTGAAGTTCCACAGATTTTAAGACATTGGACTTGAAAAAAGGTGAATGCACGAAAATGAATGTGTCCAAATTGTTGATTATAAATCATGGTATATGAATATCTGGTAGCTATGTGGAAATCTAGGTCATTCAGGGCTATGCGGTGTCTCCTCCGATCACGTAACGCAAATCAGCGTTGTGGTCATCAAAACAGGCGTTTTTTTTCCATTTCAATTAATCACGATTATTTTAAGCGCAATAAAAGTAACTGCCACCATGAGGCAGACAGACATGCTTGCTTATTACCTTTTCTATGACACATACCTAATGCGGTCATTTGAACTGCTTTCGGGAAGAAAACTGATTTGAAGTCCACCAATTACCAGCGAGGTTGGACAGCCTCCATCGTCTGGGCATAATTAGCTTACCTTAAATCAATTCCATTGTACTTTGCCTAACTTGCAATCAAGCCATTTATTACGCCAACTGACCAAGAGATACTGACAAAACTGCACCTCGAATGATCTGCAGTTCTATTGTATTTCCAAAAGTGTAGACGCTACCAAGGTATAGTATGATCTGCCGTTGTTAGTGCCTGCAAGAATAGTTTCCGAGGGGGGGGGAAGGTCCAGCACCATGATTGGCTCTGGCTAGGTCTGTACTAATTGGATGGCACAACCTGACGCCAGGTTTTGCCCAGATCTAGTGAAGATCTCGGGAGGAGCTGTTCAGAGAGGAAATCACGTTCACGGATTACAGCAAAGTATGATTACCATAACCAGGATCTATAATCTGCCCAAATGACAGCAATCTGCTCATTTCACTGTGCTCTTAATTAACTTATGAAGTGCCTGAAATGTATGTCCAGCACCATGCAACTGCCCCCAGGCGGAGAATGCGAAGCAATTTCACAGTATCACAACTCGGACGCCCAAACCTATTCATTGGCAATGCTGGGTAGGGCTAAATAATCAACTGAAAACATTCTGCTGAAAAACTACAACCATCTATACTTTCCTTCAAAATTTCTTGATGTATTACGATGAAATGTTCACTAGATATTCTTGAGATGTATATCCGTCAATATCCAGTTGAGTTGATGACAAACAGAGGAATTAGTCGGTGAATTTTCAGCAGAATGTTATCAGCAGATCAGCCCTACTCGGCAATGCTATGCTAGGCAACATTGGCTAGCTGTGACCATGGTAACCCCACAGATCCAAAGGACGCCGGACGCTAACCGCCTTAGCCGAGCAAGTTCGAGCCATTCAAACGAGTGTTTCCAGCGGTAACAGTTAAATGACTACAGAGGAGCGTCAGCAGCAGCCGGTGACCCAGTTTCGCCCGTTACTACAGTCAAGCATCGGTGCCTGATGCGGTCAGCTCATTCGCTATTGAACAAAGAAACCGCGAATCCGTTCAACTGCTAACGACTTCATGCTAACGTCGAGTTTACCGAGCGACTTGTGGCAGCTCTCAAATGTGGCTAAAGCCGCTTTCACACCGGACGCGAAACGAATTTTTCATATGACAGATTACATTCAAAGTCAATGCAAAGACGCGAATGCATTGACTTCGAATGTAATCGGTAGAGCGAATAATTCGTTTCGCGTCCGGTGTGAAAGCAGCTTAACTTACAAAGCTTAACTCGGCGATGGTCCCTAAGCATCGAAGCGCCTTAAATAACGAGTAAATGTGTGCGCATCTAAATGAGGCACATACTTCACAAATGTACAATAAATCCAACGGCCGTGTAACGCTTCCCGAACTTACCACCGCCGCGTTCACTTGCGAGAAAAAGGAAACCGCCCCTAGAGTTCACAACGTTTCCGTAAACGTCATCATTCGCGACGGAAACAACACACGACGTCGAAAACGGAAAGGATCAGGGATGGTGGTACATCAATGAGTGTATGGGTGCATCTCAAAGCATAGGCTGCATCCTTTGTAGGCTGCAATTTTAGGGGTCGTCACTTAATTCCATCCTGCAAATTGACGATGTCATTTCATTTCCGTTAAACAGCTTTGGTTTAAGCGAATAGTAACTGATTTCCCTGACCCTAACCTTAACTCTTAACCCCTAACACAAAACCTTGCCTCAAACCTAACTCTAAATTCATTTTAATCCGTAGGCCTAAATGTTAGTTTGGTAGATGGAAGTAAATGACGACCCCTGAAAATGCAGCCTAGGCTTTGAGATGCGCCCTATATAGAACGCCTATAGAGAGGCAGTCGGAGAGAAAAGTTGAAGAAACCAATATGGTGTCCAGTGTACCGCACCTCTCAATTTCCCATTGACTATTATGGGAAAATTCCTGTCATTATTTTCTGAACAAAAACCAGCATACACAGGGGTCTCCCAGGACCGACATTGGGAGCCACTGGTTTAGAGCAGTGGTTCCTAACCCAAATAATAATAATAATAATGCATCAATTTTATATAGCGCTTTTCTGGACGCTCAAAGACGCTTTACAATGGAGGCATTATTCATTCACAATCATGCTCTGATGGTGGTAAAGTACATTTTTGTAGCCGCAGCTGCCCTGGGGCAGACTGACAGACTAACCCAGTCCTCAATGTCCCTGCTGAGCTGGCAAACAAATGTGTGGGGCAGTGGGTCCCCGGGACTGGAGCTGAGAAACACTGCTCTAGACCACACTTCAACATAGTGGGTGGTGGTAATGCACCTGAACGTTGGTTCCACCTGCCATAAAACACCAAAAAGAAGAACACACTTGACATCCTGGCAACATGCAATAGTGGTGTTTCACTGGTCAACCCTAGCCTTTATCTGTTGAATAAAACACCTTTTTCTGGGTATTTGCTTTAGTTAACATAACATAACATAACATAACATAACATGAATGGCAAGAACAGGCCTTTCAGCCCAACTAAGCTTGCCAGTTTCTTTATATTATTGTGAATATATCCCTTCAGATACTAAATGACTCAATGGTGTCTAACTTTAAGTCAAACCTGCTCTTGAAAACCCCCAAGGTCTCTGCCTCAACAATATGGTCAAGTAAGCTATTCCACATTGAAATTACTCTTTGGGTGAAGAAATATTTCCGAATATCAGTGCTAAATTTACCTTTGGTCAACTTCCATTTGTGACCCCGAGTTCTACTCACAACACTTGGTCGAAGGAATCCTACATGATTCACTTTGTTAATCCCTTTAACATATTTAAAGACCTCAATCAAATCACTCCTGAGTCTCCTTTTCCTAAGACTAAAGAGATTAAGGATCTTCAGCCTCTTCTCGTAGCTTTCATCTTTTATACCTGGAATAAGCTTGGTGGCTCTTCTCTAAAATTTCTCTTGAGCCTCTATATCTCTCTTAAAGTATGGTCTCCAGTACTGTACACAATAGACCAGATGTGGTCTAACGAACGTGTTGTACAGAAGAAGCATCACCTCCTTAGATTTGTACTCATTACTATTGGCAATGTATCCTAGCATCTGATTAGCTTTTTTAACTGCTACGGCAAATTGGCTAGAACCTGTGAGGGTTTGGTTAACAATCACTCCCAGATCTTTCTCTTGTGTGGCACATTCCAGTTTGAAACCTCCCATGAAGTAATCCCGTCTAATGTTTTTATTACCTACATGTATAACTTTACATTTTGCTAGATTAAATTTCATTAACCACATTCCTGCCCAATTCTGGATTTGATCCAAATCATCCTGAATCACTTTAGTGGACCCTAGACTATTTGCCAAACCCCCCAATTTAGTATCATTTGCAAATTTAACCAATCTGCTCTCAATATTCCTATCAAGGTCATTAATGTAGATGAGGAACAGCAGGGGCCCCAACACCGATCCCCGGGGGACGCCACTCCCCACCATACCCAGCTCAGATGAGATATCACTGACCACTACTCTTTGTGTTCTGTCCTGTAACCAGTTTTGAATCCATTTCAGAATACCTCCTGTAACTCCAATGGAGCTCATTTTAAAAATTAGTCTCTTATGCGGTACAGTATCGAATGCTTTCTGAAAATCCAAGTATATGATGTCATAAGCCCTGCTCTGGTCGTAAGTCCTGGTGGCCTCTTCAAAAAATTCCAGAAGGTTTGTTAGGCATGACCTTCCCTTCCGAAAACCATGTTGGCTGTGCCTCAAGATACTGATACGTTCAAGAAATAAGTCCAGCTCATCTTTTATGATAGATTCCAATATTTTGCACAAAATGCAAGTTAAACTCACTGGCCTGTAGTTTCCTGGCTCGGTATGGTCCCCTTTCTTATATATTGGTATTATATTGCCCTGTTTCCAATCATTTGGTATTTCTCCAGTTTCTAAAGACCGTCTGAAGATGTCGGATAGTGGCTCAAAGATGAACTCACCAGCTTCCCTGAGCACTCTAGGATATAAGCCATCAGGACCCGCCACCATATCTGCTTTTAGTTTATGCAACTTGTCTAATACTTCGCTATCCCGAACCTCAATTTCCGCTAAATAATCTTAAGCATTTGACATGCCCTCTGGCCAAATAAAGACCCCCTCTGAGGTAAAATTCTCAACAAAGTAACTGTTTAAGGCATCCGCAATATGCTTGTCATCATATCGCAGCGATCCATTTTTATTCTTTATGCACTTAACCTGCTCTTTAACTTTCCTTTTTCTGCTACAGTACTGAAAGAAGCCCTTAGGGCTAGTTTTGCCCCCTCTGCAATTTGTCTTTCATACAGTCTTCTAGCATTCCTCAGCTCTTTTTTGACCACAGCCCGCATTTTACAGTATTCAGCCCTAGTATTCTCATTGTTATCCTTTCTGTACATCTTACAAAGATTCCTCTTTTCCCTCAACATCCTACAAATACTTTTGGTCATCCACTGAGGATTCTGCTTTTTCAGCTTACTTTTGGACACCTTTGGAATGAATCTGCATTGTGATTCAAGTAAAACCCCCTTAAATCTTTCCCACATCTCATTTACAGACTTACAGTTAAGGAGTGTCTCCCATTTTATTTCAGCTAGATATGAGCGCATCCTGTCAAAGTTTGTTCGCCTAAAATTGAAATTTTTGTTTTTGAAGTCACCTTTTTAACTTCCCATGAAACATCAAAATTAACAGCAGAGTGATCACTTGTCCCAAGTGGCTCCAGTACCTCAACATTGCTAATTCTATCGGGGTCATTACAGAGCACTAAGTCTAAAATTGCCTTCTCACTGGTAGGTTTATTAACATACTGCACCAACAAATTATCATTTATAACATCTAGAAATTCTTCCTCCCCCATTACAGTTGTAATGTAATGTAATGTTCGTAACAAGGCCAAAACACTGCCATTGGCTCAGTATTCACATAATACTGCATCCTGGCACTCCCACCAAGGAAAACTCCCGAGAGAAAAATGCATTTGAGATCATCATTCTGCGCCCCCACTCAGGCATCGCATGTGGTGGACAGGCGCATGCGTATTTTGATTTTGCAACCATATGTGAGCAAAGCGGTGGGCAGGCGAGGATCAGGAACATTTCGCCACTGATTCCAGCATTCGAGGATAATGGGGAAGAAACAGAAAAATAAGGGCGAAGACAGGTATTCTTTTATCTTCAATTAGAACAGATCTACGTCAGACAGTGTACGCAAAATAATATTTTTTTTAGAAAGGGAAAGTGAGATTTAGCTGGCTGGTTGTAAGTTAGTGTGTGAGCTTAGGCCCGCTTCTGTGAGTTAGCTTGCTAAATGACTGTCCTATTTAGCATGCAGCGTATTGTCGGCATTTACATATGGAGCGGCGTTTAATATCGCCGGTGAACTCGCTGGTTGCATCGTGATAAAATCGGATAGAGGTGCTGCTTCCATCATGTCCTGAACACTGTCGGAGCCTTACTACATTTAACGTTATATCTGCGGCGTTAATAGATAACTTAGATCAGTAACACGGATTGCCAGATATTTTACATTTCCTGGTTCCAGATTTTAATGTTGTCACCAATTTTGGACATTATTTGATTAGAATGGCATGGACTGAAGGGAGATGGTCTAGATATGATTGTTTCCCATATGGCTGTATAGCTTTTTGCATGGCGCATCGCATAGATTGATTGCAGTTGGGATTGACGGTGTGGAGATGGACATGCTGTTCAGCCAGCCGTCCACCCGGAATGCCGGGGTACCGCAGCACCTCCGGTTCGGTCTGCTTCATCAGCCCATTTCCTAACGCCGCCGCTGCACACCAATCCTCCTCAGCCCTGCGTGCTGGCCTCAGCTGTTTTATTGCAGTTTTACCGCCCGATGTGAATTTGCGAATATTATTGTCTGAATTGAATCTGTCGGTAGCTGATCTGGCATTTTAATGGGGAAAAAGACGCCTGTCTACATCCTGTCGGGTGATGACATGCCTCCTGGCATCAGTCTGCTCAGCTTGTGTAGTCCGGAATAATAATTGATGTCAGCTGTTGCCTCAAATATTGGGGCTACCGAAGTTGGTTATTGTTGTTCTTGGTGAGATGCCTGACCCTCGGAAAATCTCCCCTCTTCCCTTCCGACTGTGAACGAGCGACCCTCTCGCCCTGACGGGGTTTCTTTGTTCGGAAGCCCCATTTAAAGGACGATTTTCCTTAAGTACAGTTACTTCAAGCGTTCGCACGCTAACGTTGTTTGGCCTTGTTTGTAATCTAATCACGTGATGATGGTCCATTCCCATTCGTTCACACACCATGAGTTCGGTTCGGAAAGCCTGACCCAGGTTCAACCATTCATTGTTTTACTTTGCTTTATTAAAAAAAAGTGTGCATGATTTTAACCCTCGGCCCGACTTCAGGCCGAGGGGTATTGTAATCTATCTGTCTGTCTGTCTGTCTGTCTGTCTGTCCGTGCACCTCTAAAGTCAGCATCAATAAACTAGTTACCCATGCCAAAACATTTGCGATAATGTAGGGAATCCAGGCCAGGAAAGACTTTTTCAGATCGGACCATTTTTTGGGGAAAAAATGGCATTTTTGGCGTTTTTGAAAAAAACTTTGTCGTGGACTGATTTTGATGGAGCATTTGAGCTAGGGGGATTATACCTGGGGGAATGATCATATATATGCAGGGCTGTAGATTAGTGAAAAAAATTAGAATTTTACAAAATGTTTGTATTTGTAAATGTATGTTCTGTGGAATTCTACTTTGGTTATTGTTTAATTGTTCTGGGACACTTCATAAATCAGGCCGAGGGGGTTCAAACGCGGGCGTTTCTTGTTTCATGCACGTGGGTACATTTACCGAGTTGCCTGTAATGTGGACAGAGACAAATTTTATTTTTTTGTTCTAGCACTGACAATAATTAGGTTTGTTTTAAGTGCAGTCAGTCAGCTTTAATTTTACGTTATGTGCACCATTGTCCATCCGAAATGCTACCCTGTATTGCGACAGAACAACAGAATTTGTCACTCCAAAGGCTCACTGACATCACTATGTATTAAGATCTGCTCAAATGTCAGAATTCCAGCAAGAAACTAACTTTACGTCTGCTGACCCAGAGCTTTTTGATCACAGTGGAAAACAGGTGTGGACCTTTGATTTAATTTTAGTTAATTGGTGGAATGTGTGGTACTTGGGTCCTATCGATTAATCTTTTTTTTTAAATTTTTTTTTAACACTTGTGTGATTTAGAATGTACAGTTGTCAGAGCTCAGCGTTTCCACTGTGTTTGTTACGGAGGACTTTCACACTTCTGTGGTGTAGTTTTGTTCAGAGACTCCCTGTTGAGTGATGTCAGCCTTCCATTTCTGCTGTGACGGGCAGGTTTTTGTGCTGACCTGAGCTCTGAATGACACCAGTGTGACATGAAGCTGGTGTAACACACACAACTGCTGCGATGCTTTTAAAACTCTGCCTTCAGCCCTCCTGTCCTGCCTGCCAGAAAGGGCTCAAGCTGCAGGCTCTGTTTATTTTCTGGGCCTGATTTGCACAGTTTTTGCTGCAGGTCTGTAAGATTCACGTGTGTCGTCTCTGCTGCCGCCACATCTGTCGACACTTTCTTTTGGACGCTCTACAGGCTGTAATTTTTGACCGATTACTCTCATGTTTGATATGGACATGTATTGTTTGCCGTGGCGACAATACTGCCTGAATAATATACAAATTAGTTGCAGAATATAGAGATTTCCTTGTGGACGAAGAATAGGCTGGGTCTGGCCAAGCGAAAGTGAGCATGTGTCAGGGAAATTGTATTTCTGTGTAACACAGTGAATGGGCTGATCTTGTAACTTAATCTGCATAGTTTATTGAACTAACTTTGTTTTTTCAGTACAAGTTGTGAAAAAATTTACTGCCATTTAAAGTGCACGGAGTTTGAAAACTTCAGACACACTCGGAAATCTATTTTTCACATTATTTTCATCTCAACAATAAAATATCTAAAACTATATAAAATTCATTTGTTTCTACATTTAATACCCTTTACTATTCATATTTTTCAGCATCTGTAACTATTTTTTTTGGCAAATTCAAATTAAAAGTTTTTTTTGTAATGACATTGTGTGATGAAATGAGATTGCTGTCATAACTCACTGAAGTAATAATAATGAATAACTCTGATACAGAATGTTTGTTTTACAATAAAAGAATGTTATGTTACCTATTTTAGTTCCTTCCTTGAAGTAAACCTCACTTTTTCTCATAAACATCTAGTTCTATCGCGATGTAACCAATACAGCTTGTAATGATGTAAACATATTCGTTTCCCTATTACATCTAAGAAATTCCATATTTTGCTTGAATTTTTGCTTAGAACATAGTTTAATAGGTTTATTGCAATACTGAAACCAGGTTGTCTCCAACGTGTAATGAGAACAGCGTGTTCTGCATCTTTGCATACACCTGTCAAATCTGATGTCCCCTTTTGTTAGTACCGTAACCGAGCACATTTTTGCTAATTTCACAATTAAAAACTAGGCTTATGCCGTCGGAGGCGACGGCTGGGAGTATATCCCCGAACGCCCCCAATCCTCTTATTAACCAATCCTTGAATAGACTTTCATTTGAACTTAATTTCAGGTCAATCGGTCAAATGGTCCTGAAGATATGGCCAAAATGGTAATTTTCCATCACAAAGAGCCACCTGGTGGCAAAATATTGAACCATACAGGTATGATGTCATCATGTGACACATTGTGAGTTCATGACCTTGCAGTTGCACATAGTTTCATGTCATTTGGACAAATAGTTCCAAGGATATAGCAAAAATGGTGAATTTTATGTGACAAAGCTCCACCTTGTGTCAAAATTTTGAACTTAACAGGTATAATGTCATCGTGGAACACATCTTCAGGTCATGACCTTTCATTTGCACTTGATTTGAGGTCAATCGGACAAATATTCCCAGAGATATGATAAAAACAGTGATTTTTTCCATTTTTTAGCCCCTGTTGGCCAATCTAGAAATTGTAAATTGTCCAAAATTGAATCAGTTCTTCCTCTTTATGATACTTACTTATATGCAAAACTTGGAATTTCTAATTGCAATATTACTGCAGTTATCGCGTTAACATGTAAATCAGTTTTTGGCCCCTGGTGCCCAATCTAGAGATCGTAAATTGTCCAAAATCGAATCAGTTCTTCCTCTTTATGATACTTACTTATGTGCAAAATTTGGAATTTGTAATTGAAATATTACTGAAGTTATCGCGTTAACACGTAGTGCGGCGGCCGGACCAAAACCATAATATCCCCCGGAACGCCATTCGGTGTTAGGGGATATAATTTTTCTACCAATCCATTGAGTATACCATGTTAAAGTACTTGTGAACACTTATATAACCTTTAGAAACATGTATTTCATGTTTATCTGGTTAAAAAGTTATAGCCCAATGAACATCAAAATTGTTGTGATATAACCGCTTGGCCAGACCAGGCTGTACTTTTTGACAGATTACTTTCATATTTGGTATGGACATGTATCGCACTTCACAAATGACATCTATCAGTTTTGGTTGCCATGGCGACAGTATTGGCTCAATAATGCGCAAATTTGTGCAGAACGTGCTCATTTCCCTGTGGACGCAGTACAGGCTGAACATCTTGACTGATTACTGTCTGATTTGGTATGGACATGTTGTATTTGACTTATGACACCTATCGAGTTTGGTGATGCGCTTGGATCGAATGAGATTATTTATGATGAAAGCATAGCTGGAAAACTTTTGTCACCGTGGTGAAGAGCCAGAAGAAATATTTCCCCACAAATGGATTTCTTTCGTCAGTGGAGATATGGCGAATGGCTAGCACACGCCAAGTGTCTTAAAATGTGCAGTGAAAGTGACTTTATCAAAGTAAAACTACCGAATTAGAGTTGCTAGTTGTCATCCTCAATGAAGACACATATAACTAACCTAGAAACATGACTTCTTGTTAAATGTTGTCTTTGCATCACTTCGAAAAATGTACACCGTTATGACCAGAAAACCTGTCTCACTAATTATTGCAGCACTTTTTATGGATTTTATGATTTTAGGTCTTTCGAATATTCTTTTTCAAGCCTTGCAAATCCGGGCACTGACAACAAATCTAGATTGAAACAGCTCAAGTGTAACTTTGGATAATATAGGAATGTATTCTGTGCATAACAGGTGCACCATATGGAAAGAAATTGAACATTCGAAGATCTTTGTGACATTTTATATGTTCAACCTCGATGTTAACATCTTCAACTTTGAACAGTATAACTGTTGCTGTTGTACATTAAGTAGAAAGTATGGCGCAGAGACATTTTATTGCATTACAAAGCTCTGTAAAGCAGGCGCAGTAAATCCCCATGTAGTCAGTTATCAATCAAAATCTCCTTTTTAATATTGACAAAGTGTCAGTCGCTCATGCGCTGAGAGGCCCTTTAAATTCAAAATCATGTTTTTCCTCATTCCTGAATCCCCTGGGCGGAAAAAATCGTAAATTGCCTGAAAATGATCAGTAAAATCTTTGTCACTGCTTTGGTAAAACCTTTATTTGTTTAAATTGTTTAAACGAGGGACAGTGTTTTCTTTCAAACAAGGTATCACTTCATTTATAATCTCTTCCTGAGGAGTTGGAAAATACTGCAAGAAGAAACTTGCTTTTGGCATTTTATTCTAATTCTTTAAGGGCACGCAGGATGATGGTGCTCTATTCAAAAGCTGGGGTTGAGGCAAAATTACGTAAATGACATCAGCCTTTTCCCCAGTCCCCACTCAACCAAATGAGTGGGAAATTAAATTTCCCTTTGTCAGTGAGTATTAACACTTGCATTACCAGCAATCATTATGTCTGGAAGATGGGACCTTTCTGGTTAAATAAAGGATAAATAAAAATAGGATAAGTGAGAGAAAATGCAGCTTCCATGAGAGAACACACAGCTTTTAAGCAGGACAACGGGAGATGTGAGAAAAATAACAGGAGATCTTCCTCTCAAAATGGGACACTTGGAGTCTCTGCATTAAATAATTGGCGTAGAAGCTCGTATAATGCCTGAGTAACTAAAATGTCGGAATACAATGCAAGATGATGACATAAATGAAATGACGATGGAGTCAGATTTGACTTTCAGTCAAGCGGATTCACTTCATTTGATTTGATGTTGGGCTGAACATTTTTCAAAGTTCTGAGCGTGTGCAGTAATTGTGACGGCTCCATAAAGGTTTGGTCTCGTGTGCAAAGTGGGAGTGTCAAAAGAATTGCTCTCGGGTTGGTCACAGTCAGGGCGCATTACGGTTTTACTGGATGTTGTAGTCTTATAACATGACTAATATGTAAATGGCATATAAAAAGTCATTTTGGGTAATACTTTTTTTGACCGCCACTGTGGTGTATTGATGCTTGATGCCAGTCATTTCTGGGTGATGGCGTGGATCTGGTGCAGGTGCCTTGCAATCGGGCATTTTAGCGTTATGACGAGTCACCAGGTGTTAATGCTTATTTTGATGTGTTTATTCTTTCTTTTGTGTGGTAAACCTGCTATAGTTTGAACATTTATATATTGTTTAATATATGTGCAAAAAATCAAAATTGGAGTGAAGTATCTGAAATGGTGTGCATTTATGGAAATGGTGCATTTTGTTATAGAATTTTACCAATTTCAACATGTATCACTGTTTTATTACCCAGTGTTGTTTAAAAAACCTTATACAACAAGATTATGTCTCATTTTGATTACCAAAGGATTGGCATTTATGGATCAGTGAGCTCTGTATGCGCATAATGCAGATGTTTTCATCACAACCATTCAAGCTGGAAGACCGTCGATCTGCCAAAAAACTTGTAGTGTCTGTGACGTGTTCTTATCTCCATATTGGAGCCAACAGCATTTATGCCGAGGGGTCATCTTTTCACATTGTGTCAAGCTAGATGATAAGGCACCTTTTGGTCATAAATGTAGTTCAGTCTTATACCATTCCTTACAGTAGGGAATATCCGTCTGTCACAGACACATAGGATATCTGCTGTCAGTTAATTCCCATGTCTGCATGCATCCGTTAATTTACCATGTGTATAAGAATGTTCTTGAACAATGTTTTTTATCAAATAGAGCACAACGCGTTAGAAATCTAGTGAAACAAGATTATTAATTTATGTTAGTGTCCGTGACATGCAATATACGCCCTGACAGGCATGTGTTTAAATGCTGATTTCTGCAAAACTACAAAAGATTTGCACCTGAAATTTGGAGGTCAGTAACACAAATGTGTGATTGCTTAGCATTAACGGGGTTTTCAGGTTTTTGGGGCAGAGAAATAATTTTCACGACCGTGACATGCCATTGAGCGTCCTGATTGTGACTGACCCGTCTCCATTCATTCCAAAGAAGAGGGTGAAGAAATTTAATTCTCGTGCAAAGAGACTTGGCCTGTATTTGTTGCATCAAATTCAGTTGTGCTAAATATTGACATATAAATTCAGTTGACTCATGATGATGGCCAACCAATCCTGGAGGGCTGAGTTGACATAACCTTGCAAGGCAGCTAAATTTGCGAGATCAAACCATCTGGCAGGTCGGGTTAGATTTGACCCCACATCTGCAAATTTCAGCTTGGATGCGAGATGAATACTGGCTGTGTAGAGGCATCCCAGCTTCTGTCACGTTTCTCTCCTGCTGTGGTCTGCGCGACTCCCCATTTCCACCAAAGCAGCCTCACAGCTCTGCTGATTTGTTTTAATATGTAGTCGCACCTTCAAAATGGTTGTGGGCTTCAAGCAGTGTAGTGCAGAAGCTTTACATCAGGGGTCTGACCGGTCCGTAAACGGCTCGAGGGGCTACGGGTTTTAAATCGAGCCAAGCAGAAGCAGAACTGATAGAACTAATTTAATCACCTGATCTCGGCCTCTACGGTTCATTGGTTGTATCAGGTGTGCTGTTTGCTGCTCAGTTGGAATGAGAGCCTGCAGTCCCTCGGCCCGTCTACAGACCAGTTTGGGACCCCTGCTCTACATACTGAATTAGTTGTGCTGAAAAACTTAAAATGAACCGAAGAATAAAGGGCATTTCTGCTCAGGCTGTGCGTGTGTATGTGCGCATGTGTGCGTGTGTATGTGCGCATGTGCGCGTGTGTATGTGCGCGTGTGTATGTGCGCATGTGCGCGTGCGTATGTGGGTATGTGTATGTGCGCATGTGTGCGTGTGCGTGTGTATGTGCATGTGCGCATGTGTGCGTGTGTATGTGCGCATGTGCGCGTGTGTATGTGCATTTGCGCATGTGCGCATGCGTCTGTGCGCGTGCGTCTGTGCGCGTGCGTATGTGTGCGTCTGTATGTGCGCGTGTGTATGTGCGCGTGTGCATGCGCGTGTGTGCGTGTATATGTGCGCATGTGCGCGTGTGTATGTGCGCATGTGTGCGTGTGTATGCGCATGTGCGCGTGTGTATGTGCGCGTGTCCGCGTGCGTATGTGCGCGTCTGTATGTGCGCGTCTGTGCATGCGCGTGTGCGCGTGTGTATGTGCGCATGTGCGCGTGTGTATGTGCGCATGAGCGCGTGTGTATGTGCGCATGTGCGCGTGTGTATGTGCGCATGAGCGCGTGTGTATGTGCGCATGAGCGCGTGTGTATGTGCGCATGTGCGCGTGTGTATGTGCGCATGAGCGCGTGTGTATGTGCGCATGAGCGCGTGTGTATGTGCGCATGAGCGCGTGTGTATGTGCGCATGTGCGCATGCGTATGTGCGCGTGTGCGCGTGCGTATGTGCGCGTGTGTGCGTGCGCATGCGTGCGTGTGTATGTGCGCATGTGCGCGTGCGCATGTGTGCGTGTGTATGTGTGCGTGCGTGCGTGCGTATGTGCGCGTGTGCGCGCGCGCACGTGCGCGTGTGTATGTGCGCATGTGTGCGTGTGTATGTGCGCATGTATGCGTGTGTATGTGCGCATGTGTGCGTGTGTATGTGTGCGTGTGTATGTGCGCGTGTGTATGTGCGCATGTGCGCATGTGCGCGTGCGTATGTGCGCATGTGCGCGTGCGTATGTGCGCATGTGCGCGTGCGTACGTGCGCATGTGCGCGTGCGTACGTGCGCATGTGCGCGTGCGTATGTGCGCATGTGCGCGTGCGTATGTGCGTGTGTATGTGCGCATGTGCGCGTGTGTATGTGCGCGTGTGTATGTGCGTGTGTGTATGTGCGTGTGTGTATGTGCGCGTGCGCATGTGCGCGTGTCCGCGTCTGTGCATGCGCGTGTGTATGTGCGCATGTGCGCGTGTGTACGTGAGCGTGTGTATGTGCGCGTGTGTACGTGCGCGTGTGCGCGTGTGTATGTGCGCATGCGCGCGTGTGTATGTGCGCGTGCGTATGTGCGCGTGTGTGCGTGCGTATATGCGCGTGCGTGCGTGCGTGCGCACGTGCGCGTGTGTATGTGCGCGTGCGCATGTGTGAGTGTGTATGTGTGCGTGCGTATGTGCGCGTGTGCGCGTGCGTATGTGCGCGTGTGTGCGTGCGTATGTGCGGGTGTGTATGTGCGCGTGTGTGCGTGCGCATGTGCGCGTGCGTATGTGCGCATGTGCGCGTGTGTATGTGCGCATGTGTGCGTGCGCATGTGTGCGTGCGTATGTGCGCATGTGTGCGTGCGTATGTGCGCATGTGTGCGTGTGTATGTGCGCATGTGTGCGTGTGTATGTGCGCATGTGCGCATGTGTGCGTGTGTATGTGCGTGTGTGTGCAAGGGAAAGCTAGAATCCGCCCCGTATAGACACATTTGGAGAACGGGTCGACATTCCCAAGTGTAGACCGGTACTGGTTTAGACCGTTAGTGGTTTTGCCCTCTATAGAAACGGCACCCATATGTGTTCAAAATGGGCTGGAAGGGGTTAAAATCTTGAAATCCTTGTCAGAAGTGATTTCGTGTAATTCCATATGAGGCACCTCAAGGATTTTTGGCTTAAAAAAGTAAGGCAGCAAAGAATTTTGGAGAATTCTTTTAGAGAAGAATTTTGTCCTTTAAGGGGTGCTGTTAAACCCTATGGCGTCTGCGCGGGCGGTGGCTCCGTAATTTGTCCGGGCCTCATCTCCGAAAGTGTTGGCCAGGAGCTTCAGATTTGTGAGGGATTGGTGTGCATCGCAAGGGTCATTAGTGCATTTGGGAGATTCTCATGAAATTGCATTTTGTCATGTCCGTAAGGATTTGAAAGACTACACTACGGAAACATCATACTTTTGTATTACATGTCAAACTATGGTATGTAGTAATTGTATGACTACTGATGTCTTTGCATTTGATGGATTGCTCTATATTTTATGACAACACAGGGCCTCTGCAGCTGCAGCGCTCGCACTCCCCCTGACCCTCTGCAGCTGCAGCGCTCGCACTCCCTCTGACCCTCTGCAGCTGCAGCGCTCACACTCCCTCTGTCCCGCTGCAGCGCTCGCACTCCCTCTGTCCCTCTGCAGCTGCAGCGCTCACACTCCCTCTGTCCCTCTGCAGCTGCAGCGCTAACACTCCCGCTGTCCCTCTGCAGCTGCAGCGCTCACACTCCCTCTGTCCCTCTGCAGCTGCAGCGCTCACACTCCCTCTGTCCCTCTGCAGCTGCAGCGCTAACACTCCCGCTGTCCCTCTGCAGCTGCAGCGCTCACACTCCCGCTGTCCCTCTGCAGCTGCAGCGCTCACACTCCTTCTGACCATCTGCAGCTGCAGCGCTCACACTACCTCTGTCCCTCTGCAGCTGCAGCGCTCACACTCCCTCTGACCCTCTGCAGCTGCAGCGCTCACACTCCCTCTGTCCCTCTGCAGCTGCAGCGCTCACACTCCCTCTGTCCCTCTGCAGCTGCAGCGCTCACATTCCCTCTGACCCTCTGCAGCTGCAGCGCTCACACTCCCTCTGACCCTCTTCAGCTGCAGCGCTCGCACTCCCTCTGACCCTCTGCAGCTGCAGCGCTCACACTCCTTCTGACCCTCTGCAGCTGCAGCGCTCACACTCCCTCTGTCCCTCTGCAGCTGCAGCGCTCACACTCCCTCTGACCCTCTGCAGCTGCAGCGCTCACACTCCCTCTGACCCTCTTCAGCTGCAGCGCTCACACTCCCTCTGTCCCTCTGCAGCTGCAGCGCTCACACTCCCTCTGTCCCTCTGCAGCTGCAGCGCTCGCACTCCCTCTGTCCCTCTGCAGCTGCAGCGCTCACACTCCCTCTGTCCCTCTGCAGCTGCAGCGCTAACGCTCCCTCTGTCCCTCTGCAGCTGCAGCGCTCACACTCCCTCTGACCCTCTTCAGCTGCAGCGCTCACACTCCCTCTGACCCTCTGCAGCTGCAGCGCTCACACTCCCTCTGTCCCTCTGCAGCTGCAGCGCGAACACTCCCTCTGTCCGTCTGCAGCTGCAGCACTCACACTCCCTCTGACCCTCTGCAGCTGCAGCGCTCACACTCCCTCTGTCCCTCTGCAGCTGCAGCGCTCACACTCCCTCTGTCCCTCTGCAGCTGCAGCGCTAACACTCCCTCTGTCCCTCTGCAGCTGCAGCGCTCACACTCCCTCTGTCCCTCTGCAGCTGCAGCGTTCACACTCCCTCTGTCCCTCTGCAGCTGCAGCGCTCACACTCCCTCTGTCCCTCTGCAGCTGCAGCGCTCACACTCCCTCTGTCCCTCTGCAGCTGCAGCGCTAACACTCCCTCTGACCCTCTGCAGCTGCAGCGCTAACACTCCCTCTGTCCCTCTGCAGCTGCAGCGCTCACACTCCCTCTGTCCCTCTGCAGCTGCAGCGCTCACACTCCCTCTGACCCTCTGCAGCTGCAGCGCTCGCACTCCCTCTGTCCCTCTGCAGCTGCAGCGCTAACACTCCCTCTGACCCTCTGCAGCTGCAGCGCTCGCACTCCCTCTGTCCCTCTGCAGCTGCAGCGCTCACACTCCCTCTGTCCCTCTGCAGCTGCAGCGCTCACACTCCCTCTGACCCTCTGCAGCTGCCGGTCACTCGTTTCCTCTGTCATCAGTCCTTCCCTCCCCCTCTGCTGTTTGATTCGGTAATGGGGGTTTGACAGGAAAATCATGAAATATTTGATCGCTCATGATCTGCTTTTTTCCCTTTTTTTTTTTTGTGCTGTACTAAGCACAGCCACCTACAACCCCAATTCCGAAATCGTTGGGATGAAGTGTAAATTGTGAATAAAATCAAAATGCAATGACTTTCAGATCACATGAGCCAATATGTTATTTACAATAGAACAGTTTCAACATTTGAAATGTTATCTAAGACATTTTACATTTTTATCCACAAGATGAACTTATTTCAAATTTTCTGGCTGCAGCAGGTCAGGGGACACAGGCAACAAAGGGCTGAAAAAGCAATTAATATACAAGAGAATCAGCTGAAAGCACATTTAGCAAGTACTTAACCCCTTTCTGCAGATGTAGATTCCCTCGTCTATAGACCTGCAAATTGGAAGCATGCTGTTACTGTACTCGATCACTAGATGGCACCCCTGGATCAGTTATTGAATGTTCACAAGCAAGCAGACCTCGAACGCGGTTCTGAATACGGTGAAGTTCACTCCACTCCCTGTTTTTCGAGAGCTGCATGAATTAAACTCCTCAGCTAAGCCTGATGTGCAAACTGGTCAGTATCCTTGCCCATAGTGTCGATTCAGCAGTTTAAAAAAATGATATTTTGACACAGAAAAAATCGTTATCCTTTGTAGCAACCAGTTTAGCCACAGTGAGCTAACAGTATTCCAATTAGTAGTTCAGAAAAATCAGTTTTCTGAGGCAAAAAAATCGACATGGTATTGATTCTCTCACATTCTATTGCCTATTACAGTTGTCCCATACAAAAAAAATTTGTAGTTCCCTACCGTGGATTTACGCGTAGATTCCTTCATTGATAAATCCAGCGCTTCCTTATATCCACCCGAGTACTGGCGTTGATAGCCAATCACTCAACCATACACTCAAGCTCTTCTGCGTAATTGTAGAGTTACACTTCATGGTCTCGTGAAGTTTCCCTGGTAACAATGTATTGATTGGCTCGTTTCTTATCCAATTCCCGAGTGTTTAAACATTTTAGAGTAAGTGAAACACATTGATTGGACAAACACAGAGCATACAAACCAATGCGTATCAGCAGGCTCGGTTGTATCCTGTCTACGTTATGCACATTACGCGGCTAAAATAGACGGGATTTATAGAAAATCGGTTCGCAAAACTGGCCTTGAAGTGTTCAGTTACATTACAGGATTTAATTGAGAATGATATGCTCTATTGGAATTATTTTGAATGAAACAGGACCGGAGAGTTCCTGCTACTGGATACATCGGTCTCTATGTTATACAGTCAATGTCTCTGGAGGAGGGATTCACGAAAAAGGTCAGGCTGCTATTTTTGTTTGTTTTTTTTTTTTTTCTGTTTCGGAATGTATATGTACTCAACAAAGTCGAATGTCGAGGTTTTTTTCCTGTTTAAAACGCGAACTGCCCGTGCATTTTGGTGTGGACCCCCGGTACGTTCATTGCACGTTTCTTTTGAATCGGGAGAGGCAATGGATTTGATATTCCCTGAAAGTGGAGTGTCTGTTCAGTTAAAATGAGGTATATTTCAGAATTCAGATATTACTGAGTTAGTGAGGTGTACTTGCTCCTTATAAGTGTTGAAATGGGTTCGTGAGCTTTGAAGAGGGGACTGGTAGCTTTCATTACAGGGTGAATGTTCTGACCGTTTAATTAGCAGTTTATTTAATGCGTGTTTGTGCTGGCTTTGAAGAGAAATGGCCAAAACTCTAAACTTTATTATGGAGAAAAGGCATGTTTCATATTTGGAGAGGTTACTTGTGACCACTGATATTCAACTGCACTGATATTGATAAATTCATACTAAACTCAACCAGAAAATCATTCGTTCATATTAAATTTCATGCCTTAAAGCTTTAATTGTGTTAAATACATGATTTTTTTTCATGATTTGACAGCAAATCATTTTGAGACTTTGGGGAGACACTTGGGTAGCTGTATAATTTGGCTAATAGCATGTAGGTAATCTAGAATGTAATGTTGAAGATGAATTCTACTGGTGCTCAAGGAGTTTATGATACCAGAAATGTATAGTTTTAAGCCCCAGCAGTTTTTCAATCCTCAGAATTATTTTTTTTGCAATTTCAATGGTGAATTCTCATGAAGATTTTTTATGTTTGCTGCTCATTTTCTCTACCAAAATCATGAAAATAAACTGAAATACAATGTAATTCTAAATGCTGTAAGTGTCTTTCCTGAATTGAGCCACATTTTTCCTCTTTGTGAAGCTTAAATCTTGAATTATACAGCATTAAAGTGGGTAACCCATAAATAGCCAAAATTGGCTTCTGCACAAAGGGGCATCAGGTTAACTGGCATCAGGTGTGTAACATGCTTGGCCATAAAAGGGATGTCTTAGAGAGGCTGAGTCTCTCAGAAGTAAAGATGGCCAGAGGCTCTCCAACCGGTGAACGCTTGCGTAAAAACTGTGTAATACTTTAAAAACAATGTTCCTCAGCGTCAAATTGCAAAGGTCTCATCATTGACAGTGGATAACGTCATCAAAAGATTCAGAGAAACAGGAAAAATCTCAGTGCATAAGGGACAAGGCTGAAGACCTTTACTGGATGCCCGTGATCTTCGGGCCCTCAGACACCACTGCATCACTCACCGGCATGATTCTGTCATTGACATTACTAAATGGGCCCAGGAATACTTGCAAAAAAACTGTTTTTGGGACATTTCTGTGGCATATGGCCAATATACAAATGGGTACGAAGAAATTTATGAGAACTGGAGAATACCCACAGTCGTGAAACACAGCCGTAAAAATTAGCTCATAAACTTACGATGTACGCACAATTGTAAATAAGAAAACGCGTATTCCCTCTCTTTAAAAACTGTCAATAATTGATAAGAAAAGCATAGCTAGTCATCTGGCTAATTAGGTGTGTGATGATTGATATGGACTGTGCCAACTTCGCAACAACCAGCCAGGACATCTTCTAATGTGCATCACTGGCTGCACATGCAAACTGATGCATGTCCAGTGCATCACGGCTGCGGTGGGGCATGTGAGGGCCGAGCAACTTGATCATTGCCGATGATGTCATTGAACCTCAAAAACAACCTCTCTGCGGTAAAAATATTGCATTGCAAACAAGCGCCGTTTTGCATCGCAAATTGCAATGCGATACTGGAGATTTTTGACCCTGATTATGTTGCACATCATAGCCTGACCATAGATGGTATCTTTAATAAAAAGTCTATTTTTGACTAATTCAGCTGCGTTGCTACCTTGGAGAGTTTGTCGGCCCGGCAGGGGTCGTGTAAGCCTAGCATCCCACTGGGTCTGTGACCTTGTTCGGCCAAAGCAAACTGGCCGACTACAGATTATTCCTCCTTTCTGAGGTTTGGTGACGATGACCCTTTGTTTGACATTGAGGCCCAGTAACGCCTGATGCGATGTTGAGTTGGAATACAGAAGCATTTTGTGATAATCTGCTCTTACTGCGTGTTTCCACAGCTCCAAAGATGACGGCGTGGACATTGATGCCCTTGCTGCTGAGATTGAGGGGGCAGGGGCTCCCCGAGAGCCGGCCAAAGGGCGGAGCAAGAAGAAGAAAGGGGGCAAGAAGGAAGAGTTTGAGTGTGTACCCCTCTCACCCCTCTCACCCCTCTTACCCCCCTCACCCCTCTCACCCCTCTCACCCCTCTCACCCCTCTCACCCCTCTTACCCCTCTCACCCCTGTTACCCCTCTCACCCCTGTTACCCCTCTCACCCCTCTCACCCCTCTTACCCCTGTTACCCCCCTCACCCCTCTTACCCCTGTTACCCCCCTCACCCCTCTCACCCCTCTCACCCCTCTTACCCCTGTTACCCCCCTCACCCCTCTCACCCCTCTCACCCCTCTTACCCCTGTTACCCCTCTCACCCCTCCCCCTCTCACCCCTGTTACCCCTCTTACCCCTCTCACCCCTCTCACCCCTCTTACCCCTCTTACCCCTGTTACCCCTCTCACCCCTCTCACCCCTGTTACCCCTCTCACCCCTGTTACCCCTCTCACCCCTCTTACCCCTCTCACCCCTGTTACCCCCCCTCACCCCTCTCACCCCTCTCACCCCTCTTACCCCTGTTACCCCTCTCACCCCTGTTACCCCTCTCACCCCTCTTACCCCTCTCACCCCTGTTACCCCTCTCACCCCTCTCACCCCTCTCACCCCTCTTACCCCTGTTACCCCCCTCACCCCTCTCACCCCTCTCACCCCTGTTACCCCTCTCACCCCTGTTACCCCTCTCACCCCTCTCACCCCCCCTCACCCCTCTCACCCCTGTTACCCCTCTCACCCCCCTCACCCCTCTTCTGCCTCTCACCCCTCTCACCCCTCTTATCCCTGTTACCCATCTCACCCCTCTCACCCCTCTCACCCCTGTTACCCCTCTTACCCCTCTTACCCCTCTTCTGCCTCTATCGCTCCGCAACACGCCTGAACCGCTTCAGAGAGACTGCTGTCATATACTCACAATTGTACATTATTTGTACATAATTTCTGTTACTCTCCTCTCTTCTCTTGCAGTGAAGACGATATTCTGAAAGAGCTGGAGGAACTGTCTCTCGAAACCCACGGAGCCAAGCCCAGTACAGAGCCGGGTGTGGAGAGGGTGAGGATCCTCTGAGCTGCGCTTTAGTCTGGGGTTTCATTCCTCGTGTAATGGCTTTCACACACACCGACTCGTGGATAAATCTCCATTAACACTGCCATCTCACCCTACTCTTGCCAAAATTTATTGGTAATGCCTCTCTAATCCAAATATAGCCTAATCCCAAATTTAACCATGACGCATGCAATTGTCCAAGCATTCTGTTTGAGACGACACATGGTTGTGTGGTCTTGTTTCATTGATCTTTGAATGCTGGGGGATCCAGCCTCTAGCCCGAGGCTCCCTGATGACCAGTCCTGATCGATAACTGATCGTGGTTATTGTGTGGCCTTGAATCGGCCAACAAATTGACTTTAAGTGCATCTGTTATGCTGGATTTGAATTTGGAGTATCGGCTCTCAGGGTGAATTTTCTGTTTGTTTTTATTCTCCTGAACTTCAGAAGCCTGATGCCACAGAGGAGGCGGAGCCAGAGCCGGCCCCTGCGCTCACTAAAGCAGAGAAGAAGAAGCTGCGCAAGGGAAAGAGAGGAAGTTTCGAGGATGAGAACGGCGAGGAGACGCACAATCTTGGCGACGCAGAGAACGACGACTGCCAGAGAGAAAAGGGCAGAAGCGCTGCTGTGGCCTCCTCGGACTCTGAAGAGGAGACCTCAAAGCCCAAGAAGAAGAACAAGGCTGGGAAGAAGGCGAACAGGAAACAGCTGTCCGACTCGGAGGAAGAGGAGGGGGGGCGGGGGGACGCCAAGGGCGAAAGGGGTCTGGATTCCGACTCGGACGACTCTTCTCAGGTGCTTGCGAAGGCCGGTAACCGTGGCAACCAGAAAGGCAAAGGGAGGGCGGGCAGCGAGGTTGAGGATGAGGGCGGAGAGGAAGAGGACGGCGGCTTTAAGATGAAGACGGCGGCGCAGAAGAAGGCGGAGAAGAAGGAGCGGGATCGGAAGAAGAAGGAGGAGGAGCGAGCCAAGCTGCGAAAGCAGAAGGAGAGAGAGCGGGAGAGGGAGGGAGAGAAGGCGGAGGAGGAGCCGGCGAAGGCCGCCGAAGCCCAGCCCAAGAAGGAGCCTGAGGCGGCCGCTGACGCCGTGGCGACGGGCGCGGATGAGCCGATCGCCGCTGAAGCACAAGGGGATGGTGAGTGAAGATCAGCAAATCCCATCCCTCGCTCGGGCGCGTTTCCCAAACTCGCACAGTTCGTCCAGTCAATGGGGCCAGCTATGTAAGTTAGCTTCTATGATTTTGGGAAACGCGCCCCTGGTCAATTCACTGAATCGCGATTATTTTAAACGTAACTGGCACCATGGGGCCGACAGTTTAGCTTCCTCTCTTCTCCGTGAAGTAGACCTGATGTGCTCTGGTCCTCCTGGGGTTTTCAGAGACGCCGTCAGAGGTGTCAAAGCCATTCAGGAAGGTCGTTACAAACTCATGATTGCCACAGATCAGTTTCCATTTACGTTTCCTATCTGGCAACCGAGACCGGAGGGAGGAAGAACGTCCCCAGTGTTGGAGAGGCGCTGGGCACGAAGAGAATGCAGATATGACGTCAGGCAGTCGTGTGCTAATTATTCAATTACCAGTCTTCTTCAGAGGTTTGAATCATCAGGGATGAGTCTTATGTCTCGTGATCATAAATCTTCTTCCTCAATGCAAGGATGAAGACTTTCGTCAAAACGGTGGTAATTAAATTAATTATTATCGCACCGTGGCTACGAGAGTGCAGCAGTACTTTTTGACATGCAATTAGCAATCAAACATTAATTTTCTCATTTGCGAACACTGATCAGTAGAATGACCGGCCAAATTGTTTTTAGCTGACATTATTGGTCATGCAGTGTGCAGTGGTTAGCACTGCCGCCTCGCAGCAAGAAGGTTGCGGGCTCAAATCTGGCCCGGGGCCTTTCTGTGTGGAGTTTGCATGTTCTTCCCGTGTTCGCGTGGGTTTTCTCCTGGTACTAAGGGTTCCTCTCACAGTCCAAAGATATGCATGTCGGGCCAATTGTAGACTCTAAAATTGTTCATAAGTATGGAGTGAAGTGTGTGAATGGTGTGTGAATGGTGTGTGAATGGTGTGTGAATGGTGTGTGAATGGTGTGTGAATGGTGTGTGAATGGGGTGTGAATGGCGTGTGAATGGCGTGTGAATGGCGTGTGAATGGCGTGTGAATGGCGTGTGAATGGGGTGTGAATGGGGTGTGAATGGCGTGTGAATGGCGTGTGAATGGCGTGTGAATGGCGTGTGAATGGGGTGTGAATGGGGTGTGAATGGCGTGTGAATGGCGTGTGAATGGGGTGTGAATGGGGTGTGAATGGGGTGTGAATGGGGTGTGAATGGCGTGTGAATGGCGTGTGAATGCCGTGTGAATGGGGTGTGAATGGCGTCTGAATGGCGTGTGAATGGCGTGTGAATGGCGTGTGAATGGGGCGTGATTGGGGCGTGATTGGGGCGTGATTGGTGTTTGCGCCCGGCGCTGCATTGGCGAGCTGCAGAGGATGTGTTCCATGTCTTTCACTCAGTCAGCTGGGAGAGGCCCCGGCCCTCAGGAGGAAGTGCTGTAGATAATGGATGGATTATTATTCATGGCACCATAAAGTTACCAGACATTTTCCTCCCCACATTAATGATGACCTGAAAGGTCCCTGTGTCTACGGAAGATTCTGGATTCCTGTAGCTCCTGAAATGACTCTGGCTACATTCACATTACCGGACTGTAGTTACTCACATCCGTTTTATTGCCTTAAAGTGAGAGATGTAATGTTTTCAGGCCTATGTGAACACAGAGGCTGGATCTTTAACTCTTTTTTTTCCCCAGAGACGCTCCATGCACATGCGTTTAGGAGTCATATGTAGTCATGATGGGTAAGAGAGTAAAATCTGATCTTAAAGTCAGAATCGAGCCACTTTCATGTGGTCCAAGATTGGATACAGATCTAATACGTGGCCGTGCTGCGCACAGGAGAACAGACGGATCAGACTCTGTGCGGCTTTTTGCTCGTACACTTGCACTGATTGCTGTTAAAACTGCTAAAACTAGCCTGATGGCACTTTTTTGCCTTCTCAGCCGCAGTAACGCATTTAGAAGGTGAAGGCAGCGGTTCAACCGTATTGGTCATCAGCTGACTTCCTGACCCAGAATTGTCTGGGTATTAGTTTACATGGGCTTTGGCATCTGATTGCCGTTTGTTGTCCCCTGGCGCCGCGATAGTGAGCGGAGCGGGGGACATAGTATTCTGCTCTGTCCGTCCATCCATCCGTCCGTCACGTCCCGTTTGTTGTGAACGCAATATCTCAATAACAGTTTGACCGATTCCATTCATCTCTGGCTTCAGTGTGTATTCGTGTGATACGCTGAGCCCAGTCGATTTCCGTGACCTGGCGGGGGACGTGGCCACGTTTAGTGTCAACACTTGTTGAAGACTGCGTCAGGTACGACTCATGAGAAAGAAAAGGCCCAAGCTTGACTGGGTGCCCTATGGAGACCGTTATTCTTATTACTCTTAAAATAATTGTGATTTAACGACTTGACCAGTCCTGCCTTTCACTGACATTCTTGTCGGTCCCCGTGGAAAAACAGGAAATGTATTTGATGAAAATGGTTGTGATGATGCCCCCGTGCGCATCTGCCTCTCTCGCTGATGGCGACGGAGCGATGCGGCGGCTGACACGGCTGTCCTGTCTGCAGAGGAGACGGAGGGGGACAGGAAGAGAAAAGACAAGAAGAAGAAGAAGGAGAAGGAGGAGAAGAAGAAAGGCCCGGGGAAGGCGGCGGTGAAGGCCATGCAGGAGGCTCTGGCCCGCATGAAGGAGGAGGAGGAGCGAGCCAAGCAGGAGGAGGAGGCGCGGCTGCGGCGCCTGGAGGAGCTGGAGGCGCAGCGGCTGGAACAGGTGTTACGCCTGCTTCATTCGCTCAGCGGCGAAATGAGCAGCCACTTATTTTTTTTAGCTGTAATTAAGCTGCTTTCACACCGGACGCAAAAAGAATTTTTCGCGCGACAGATTACATTCAAAGTCAATGCAAAGATGCGAATATTTTGCGTCTTTGCATGGACTTTGAATGTATCCTGTCATGCGAAAAATTAGTTTTGCGTCCGGTGTGAAAGCAGCTTTGTTGTTCATGGCCTTATGAAGTTACCAGGCGTTTTCCTGTTCACCTGACTGGTGCCATAAAATGTCAACAAAATTTCCTTCAGCGCATAAAAACGGCACATATGTTAGCTAGGCTAGCGAGACTTACAAAGTAACGCACTTTTTCAACTTCGGTTTTAATTTGTTATTTTTCACACTGAGAATATTTTGAATAGTTAAATGACTCTTTCCCTGTTGACTCCTCTCTTCCTTTCCCCATAATGACTACAAATGTCGACTGTGGCCATATCGATAACGACAACATCTGATGCTTTGGGGTTTCTGTCATTATCAGTCAATGAGGAGGCTGGGGAAAAGGCCCACTGATATACATTCAGGCATCAGATGTAGTCATGATGGGGAAAAGAGTTAAAGTATACTGCTGAAAAAAATGGAACTCAGTGAGTTTAATTGTTTACTTTATTGGAATCCTGATCACATTCACAGTGTCAGTGCAGCCTTTTAGTGATCTGTTATTTCGTAATTAATTTCTTCTTCATTATAGGCTTATGTGCCGGTCTTCATTATGCAGTAAATATGTTGTTAATCAGGTGATTTTTAAAGGGAACAGTTTGAGAGCCTTCATCCATGATACACCTCTGGGAGTAGAGGGACCTCTGGGCGGGAGAGGTTGAGCCGTGTCAGTGCGCTACACTCTTAACTCCACGCTTCAGTGCGCTACACCCTTAACTCCACGCTTCGGTGCGCTACACCCTTAACTCCACGCTTTGGTGCGCTACACCCTTAACTCCACGCTTTGGTGCGCTACACCCTTAACTCCACGCTTCGGAGCGCTACACCCTTAACTCCGCGCTTCGGTGCGCTGCACCCTTAACTCCGCGCTTCGGTGCGCTACACCCTTAACTCCGCGCTTCGGTGCGCTACACCCTTAACTCCGCGCTTCGGTGCGCTACACTCTTAACTCCGCGCTTTGGTGCGCTACACTCTTAACTCCGCGCTTCGTAGCGCTACACCCTTAACTCCGCGCTTCGGTGCGCTACACTCTCAACTCCGCGCTTCAGTGCGCTACACTCTCAACTCCGCGCTTCGGTGCGCTACACTCTTAACTCCGCGCTTCGGTGCGCTACACTCTTAACTCCGCGCTTCGGTGCGCTACACTCTTAACTCCGCGCTTCGGTGCGCTACACTCTTAACTCCGCGCTTTGGTGCGCTACACCCTTAACTCCGCGCTTCGGTGCGCTACACCCTTAACTCCGCGCTTCGGTGCGCTACACCCTTAACTTTGCGCTTCGGTGCGCTACACCCTTAACTCCGCACTTCGGTGCGCTACACCCTTAACTCCGCGCTTCGGTGCGCTACACCCTTAACTCCGCGCTTCGGTACGCTACACCCTTAACTCTGCGCTTCGGTGCGCTACACCCTTAACTCCGCGCTTCGGTGCGCTACACTCTTAACTCCGCGCTTTGGTGCGCTACACCCTTAACTCCGCGCTTTATGCGCTACACCCTTAACTCCGCGCTTCGGTGCGCTACACCCTTAACTCCGCGCTTCGGTGCGCTACACCCTTAACTCCGCGCTTCGGTGCGCTACACCCTTAACTCCGCGCTTCGGTGCGCTACACTCTTAACTCCGCGCTTCGGTGCGCTACACTCTTAACTCCGCGCTTCGGTGCGCTACACTCTTAACTCCGCGCTTCGGTGCGCTACACTCTTAACTCCGCGCTTCGATGCGCTACACTCTTAACTCCGCGCTTTATGCGCTACACCCTTAACTCCGCGCTTCGGTGCGCTACACCCTTAACTCCGCGCTTCGGTGCGCTACACCCTTAACTCCGCGCTTCGGTGCGCTACACCCTTAACTCCACGCTTTGGTGCGCTACACCCTTAACTCCACGCTTTGGTGAGCTACACCCTTAACTCCGCGCTTCGGAGCGCTACACCCTTAACTCCGCGCTTCGGTGCGCTGCACCCTTAACTCCGCGCTTCGGTGCGCTACACCCTTAACTCCGCGCTTCGGTGCGCTACACCCTTAACTCCGCGCTTCGGTGCGCTACACCCTTAACTCCGCGCTTCGGTGCGCTACACTCTTAACTCCGCGCTTCGGTGCGCTACACCCTTAACTCCGCGCTTTATGCGCTACACCCTTAACTCCGCGCTTCGGTGCGCTACACCCTTAACTCCGCGCTTCGGTGCGCTACACCCTTAACTCCGCGCTTCGGTGCGCTACACCCTTAACTCCGCGCTTCGGTGCGCTACACCCTTAACTCCGCGCTTCGGTGCGTTACACCCTTAACTCCGCGCTTCGGTGCGCTACACTCTTAACTCCGCGCTTCGGTGCGCTACACCCTTAACTTCGCGCTTCGGTGCGCTACACCCTTGACTCCTGCTTCACCCCGGCAGGAGCGTCTGGAGCAAGAAAAGAAGGAGAAGAAGAAGCAGAAAGAGAAGGAGAGGAAGGAGAGGTTGAAGAAAGAGGGGAAGCTGCTGACCAAGGCCCAAAAAGACGCCCGAGCGCGGGCCGAGGCCACCCTCAAACTGCTGCAGGCGCAGGGTGGGTTTGCAGGAGACGGGGGTCAGGAGACGGGGGTCAGGAGATGGGGGTGCAGGAGTCGGGGGGCAGGAGACGGGGAGCAGGAGACGGGGGGCAGGAGACGGGGAGCAGGAGACTGGGGCAGGAGACTGGGGTGCAGGAGACGGGGGTGCAGGAGACGGGGGTGCAGGAGACGGGGTGCAGGAGACGGGGGGGCAGGAGACGGGGGCAGGAGACGGGGGGGCGGGAGACGGGGGGCGGGAGACGGGGGGCAGGAGACGGGGGGGCGGGAGACGGGGTGCAGGAGACGGGGGGGGCAGGAGACGGGGGTGCAGGAGACGGGGGTGCAGGAGACGGGTGGCAGGAGACGGGGTGCAGGAGACTGGGGCAGGAGACGGGGTGCAGGAGACGGGGGGCAGGAGACGGGGGGCAGGAGACGGGGAGCAGGAGACGGGGGGCAGGAGACGGGGAGCAGGAGACGGGTGGCAGGAGACGGGGGGGCAGGAGACTGGGGCAGGAGACGGGGGGGCAGGAGACTGGGGCAGGAGACGGGGGGGCAGGAGACTGGTGGCAGGAGACTGGGGGCAGGAGACGGGGGTGCAGGAGACTGGGGGCAGGAGACTGGGGGCAGGAGACGGGGGTGCAGGAGACTGGGGGCAGGAGACTGGGGGCAGGAGACTGGGGGCAGGAGACGGGGGTGCAGGAGACGGGTACAGGAGACGGGGGGGCGGGAGACGGGGGGCAGGAGACGGGGGGGCGGGAGACGGGGGGCAGGAGACGGGGAGCAGGAGACGGGGGGCAGGAGACGGGGAGCAGGAGACGGGTGGCAGGAGACGGGGGGGCAGGAGACTGGGGCAGGAGACGGGGGGGCAGGAGACTGGGGCAGGAGACGGGGGGGCAGGAGACTGGTGGCAGGAGACTGGGGGCAGGAGACGGGGGTGCAGGAGACTGGGGGCAGGAGACTGGGGGCAGGAGACGGGGGTGCAGGAGACTGGGGGCAGGAGACTGGGGGCAGGAGACTGGGGCAGGAGACGGGGGTGCAGGAGACGGGTACAGGAGACGGGGGGGGCGGGAGACGGGGGCAGGAGACGGGGGGGCGGGAGACGGGGGGCAGGAGACGGGGTGCAGGAGACGGGGGGCAGGAGACGGGGAGCAGGAGACGGGGGGCAGGAGACGGGGGGGCAGGAGACGGGGGCAGGAGACGGGGGGGCGGGAGACGGGGGGCGGGAGACGGGGGGCAGGAGACGGGGGGGCGGGAGACGGGGTGCAGGAGACGGGGGGCAGGAGACGGGGGTGCAGGAGACGGGGGTGCAGGAGACGGGTGGCAGGAGACGGGGTGCAGGAGACTGGGGCAGGAGACGGGGTGCAGGAGACGGGGGGCAGGAGACGGGGGGCAGGAGACGGGGAGCAGGAGACGGGGGGCAGGAGACGGGGAGCAGGAGACGGGTGGCAGGAGACGGGGGGGCAGGAGACTGGGGCAGGAGACGGGGGGGCAGGAGACTGGGGCAGGAGACGGGGGGGCAGGAGACTGGTGGCAGGAGACTGGGGGCAGGAGACGGGGGTGCAGGAGACTGGGGGCAGGAGACTGGGGGCAGGAGACGGGGGTGCAGGAGACTGGGGGCAGGAGACTGGGGGCAGGAGACTGGGGGCAGGAGACGGGGGTGCAGGAGACGGGGGTGCAGGAGACGGGTACAGGAGACGGGGGGGGCGGGAGACGGGGGGCAGGAGACGGGGGGGCGGGAGACGGGGGGCAGGAGACGGGGTGCAGGAGACGGGGGGCAGGAGACGGGGAGCAGGAGACGGGGGGCAGGAGACGGGGAGCAGGAGACTGGGGCAGGAGACTGGGGTGCAGGAGACGGGGGTGCAGGAGACGGGGGTGCAGGAGACGGGGTGCAGGAGACGGGGGGGCAGGAGACGGGGGCAGGAGACGGGGGGGCGGGAGACGGGGGGCGGGAGACGGGGGGCAGGAGACGGGGGGGCGGGAGACGGGGTGCAGGAGACGGGGGGGCAGGAGACGGGGTGCAGGAGACGGGGGGGCAGGAGACGGGGGGCAGGAGACGGGGGTGCAGGAGACGGGTGGCAGGAGACTGGGTGCAGGAGACTGGGGCAGGAGACGGGGTGCAGGAGACGGGGGGCAGGAGACGGGGAGCAGGAGACGGGGGGCAGGAGACGGGGAGCAGGAGACGGGTGGCAGGAGACGGGGGGGGCAGGAGACTGGGGCAGGAGACGGGGGGGCAGGAGACTGGTGGCAGGAGACTGGGGGCAGGAGACGGGGGTGCAGGAGACTGGGGGCAGGAGACGGGGGTGCAGGAGACTGGGGGCAGGAGACTGGGGGCAGGAGACTGGGGGCAGGAGACGGGGGTGCAGGAGACGGGGGTGCAGGAGACGGGTGCAGGAGACGGGGGGGGCGGGAGACGGGGGGCAGGAGACGGGGGGGCGGGAGACGGGGGGCAGGAGACGGGGTGCAGGAGACGGGTGCAGGAGACGGGGGGGCGGGAGACGGGGTGCAGGAGACGGGGGGCGGGAGACGGGGGGGCGGGAGACGGGGGGGCGGGAGACGGGTGCAGGAGACGGGGGCAGGAGACGGGGGGGCGGGAGACGGGGTGCAGGAGACGGGGGGGCGGGAGACGGGGTGCAGGAGACGGGGGGGCGGGAGACGGGGTGCAGGAGACGGGGGGCGGGAGACGGGGGGCAGGAGACGGGGGCAGGAGACGGGGAGCAGGAGACGGGGGGCAGGAGACTGGGGCAGGAGACGGGGGGGCAGGAGACTGGGGCAGGAGACTGGGGCGGCAGGAGACTGGGGCAGGAGACGAGGGTGCAGGAGACTGGGGCAGGAGACTGGGGGCAGGAGACGGGGGTGCAGGAGACTGGGGCAGGAGACTGGGGGCAGGAGACGGGGGTGCAGGAGACGGGGGTGCAGGAGACGGGTGCAGGAGATGGGGGGCGGGAGACGGGGTGCGGGAGACGGGGTGCAGGAGACGGGGGCAGGAGACGGGGGGGCGGGAGACGGGTGCAGGAGACGGGGGGGCGGGAGACGGGTGCAGGAGACGGGGGGGGCAGGAGACGGGGGGCAGGAGACGGGGGGGCGGGAGATGGGGGCAGGAGACGGGGGGGGCAGGAGACTGGGGGGGCAGGAGACTGGGGGGGCAGGAGACTGGGGGGCGGGAGACGGGGGGCAGGAGATGGGGGGGCGGGAGACGGGGGCAGGAGACGGGGGGGGCAGGAGACTGGGGGGGCAGGAGACGGGGGGGCGGGAGACGGGGGCAGGAGACTGGGGGGGCAGGAGACGGGGGCAGGAGACGGGGGGCAGGAGACGGGGGGGCGGGAGACGGGGGCAGGAGACGGGGGGGGCAGGAGACTGGGGGGGCAGGAGACGGGGGGGCGGGAGACGGGGGCAGGAGACGGGGGGCGGGAGACGGGGGCAGGAGACGGGGGGCGGGAGACGGGGGGGGCAGGAGACTGGGGGGGCAGGAGACTGGGGGGGCAGGAGACGGGGGCAGGAGACGGGGGGCGGGAGACGGGGGGGGCAGGAGACTGGGGGGGCAGGAGACGGGGGGGCGGGAGACGGGGGCAGGAGACTGGGGGGGCAGGAGACGGGGGCAGGAGACGGGGGGCGGGAGACGGGGGCAGGAGACGGCGGGGCGGGAGACTGGTGCAGGAGACGGGGGGGCGGGAGACGGGCTGCAGGAGACGGGGGGCGGGAGACGGGGTGCGGGAGACGGGGGCAGGAGACGGGGGGGCGGGAGACGGGGGGCGGGAGACGGGGGGCGGGAGACGGGCTGCAGGAGACGGGGGGCGGGAGACGGGCTGCAGGAGACGGGGGCAGGAGACGGGGGGCGTGAGACTGGGTTGGCCTGGAGACGGGGTTGGCCAGGATAGGATGTTTAGAGAAGTAAATGGCTAATTTGTCTGTGGACTCCTGCAGGCGTTGAAGTGCCATCCAAAGATTCTGTGCCAAAGAAGAAGCCTGTTTACTCTGACAAGCGGAAGAAGAAGCCCACAGCGCAGACCCCAGAGGGTAATTCCCTGTCCTCTCGCCCCTCAGCAAGCCTGCTTTCATATGTTAGCATACGCTAATGTGTGCGCATGCATTTGTACATGGTCTGCATGCATTCATTCTGTAATGAGTGTTTGTGTTCAAGTGCACGTATGTACGTCTATGTGCTTCAGGGGGTGTAGGTGTGTACGTATGTGTGTGTGTACAAGCTTCTATGTGTATGAACGAGTGTGTGAATGTGTCCATATGTCTGTATGCCCGTGAATGTATCTGTGCAATAGGGTACTTTTGTGTGTGTGTGTGTGTGTGTGTGAGAATGAGTTTTTATGTGCACGAGTGTGTACTCATGTCTGTACACGCATGTGTGCATTTCCTTTTCACCGCTGGTCTCTTCTTCCTGCAGAAACATCAGAGATGACGTCACCCACGTCTGACGTTCCTGAGCCCCTCTCTGCTGAGACAGAGGTGGAGGTGAAGACCTCAGAACAGGAGCCAGGTAAACCCGTCACCCCCAGTTCCATCATATTATCTTACCCAAGATCAGAAGATTTCTGCTCGTATTCATGTGCATTCTTGCGTTGTTGAATAATCTGTTCTCCGAATGCAGACCAGTCCTCCTCTGTCCAGTCCTGTGGGCTTAAAGGAGCTGTGTTGCGCATGTTCAGAACTTTCAAATTTCTTAGCCTTAGAAAGTGAATCTGCTCAACTGCAAATCACAATCTGATTCCATCAAATCCAGTCCACTTTCAGTTTGCATTGTATTTATATACTTTAATTTTAAGATTTAAGGTTTCTATGGAAATTTGAGGATTCAAAGCACCATTTCACTGGTCCAGATGAAAGACATGCAAATAAGCTGATTTGCAAACTATCAATAAACATCATAGAAGAAGAATGACTTCTATGATTACTGCAGTTTGCAAACAGTTAAAATTTTTCATATCCTTCGGCTGTAGTAGTGATCTTATTGTAGCCCCCGGACAAAGTTTGGCGTCTCCGCCGCCTCCACCTTCGCGTCCGTAGACACTTCCTTATGGAATGCTGTTCAGGCTATACTTTTTGACCAATTAATTTTATATTTGGTGTGAATATGTCATACTTCACTTATGACGCCTATTGATTTTGGTTGCTTTGGCAACCGGGTCATTCCATATGAAATCAACCAGGGCTCCTAGGGGCATAGTAATGGATTTTTCATTGGGGAAAAAGAGTCAAAAAAGTGGGCGTGGCACACTGGTTGGTGAAATTAGCATTTTCCCATTAATAACAGGCTGTAACTTGGAAAATGATAAACGCCAATCCCATGTTTTTTAGGACTTGTTCTCTATGCAATGTGCTACCCTTTAAGGTAAAAAAATCAATTTTCTTTTAACCCTTTTATTGTTATTTTCCAGGCTCTCAAAAATGCTACTTTTACAAGCTGGTCTCAAAACATACACATTTAGGGTACCATTTTCACACCATTCTGATTGTGGCAATATCAGCTATTCGTAATGGTCAAAAGTTTTCTTTAGCTACCAATTAATATCCTGTAGCATTTATAGTTCTTCAGTAATATTGACCCTTATTTGGGGTGACCCTTTTTTGACCGCTTTTTTTCAGGATGTGGATATCCTTCAATTTTAATAAAACCCTAGAATTTTAGAAAGCTCTTGATATGCACTGCCTCCAAAATAAATTTCATTATGAAATGAGCATACCTTCCTTAAAGAATTGATGCGTCTTTTCCATATATTTTCATCTTTGTTCTTCTTGCAACTCAATGAAGTGCTGTAATAGAAGATGACCGATAAACTAGTGAGGTGCTGTTTTTGTTGCTATCCTTCCCAAGTAGATGACAGCAGTGATTCCTAAATAGTAGTATAGGTTGCCGGACATGCTAATGAGCACGTCTAGAGACAGTGGCTTCCCAAGTTTGTGAAACTACCTCTGAATCCTGCATCATTGGAAACATCCGCAACTTAAACATCCTTCAATCCATCCATTGTCTTCTGCTTATCTGGGGCCGGGTCGCGGGGGTAACAAGCTGAGTAGAGAGGCCCAGGCGCCCCCCTCCCCAGCCACTTCCTCCAACTCTACCTGAGGGACCCCAAGCCGTAGTCAGGCCAGCTGGGAGATATAATCCCTCCAGTGTGTCCTGGGCCTGCCTCGGGGTCCTTGCAGTTGGACATGCCTGGAAAACTTCTAAAGGGAGGCGTGCAGGAGGCATCGGGACTAGATGCCCAAACCACCTCAACTGACTCCTCTCGACGCTGAGGAGCAGCGGTTCTTCTCTGAATCTCTCCCGGATGTCCAAGCTCCTCCCCCTATCTCTGAAGGTCAGCCCAGCCACCCTACGGAGAAAGCTCATTTCGGTTGCTTGTATTTGCGATCTTATTCTTTCAGTCACTACCCAAAGCTCGTGACCATAGGTGAGGGTTGGAACGTAGATTGATCAGTTAATCGAGAAGTCAGAGAAAACAGTCTACAGCTCCAGCCATCCACTCCAATCTTCATGCCAGTTTAAGATTCCTCTGGCATGCGAGACAGGAAATCTGCCACCTGGTGGTGGACCCAGTCCTGTAGCGCACAGTGAAGTCAAATGGCTGGATGGAAGGTAGCACCGTGTGATATGTGCATTAGAGTCACGCAGCCGATGAAGCCATTGTAAGGTTCGTCTCCAGCATGAAGTGACGCCCAAGGAGGTAGTCGCTGAGAGAATCCAGCGCCCACTTTACGGCAAGATGCTCTTTCTCCGCTGTTGAGTATCTAATCTCTCTGGGGAACATCTTTCTACTCAGGAAAGCAATGGATTTGCGCTCTCCCTCCTCTCCCTGCAGTAGAACAGCTCCTAGCCTCACACCGGAGGCTTCAGTCTGCAGAATGAATGGTTTGTTGAAGTGCGGGCTCTGCAATACGGTGTCTTGGCACAGCGCCTCCCTCAGGTCCTGGAAGGCATGGTCACAGCTCTCGGTCCATAATACTTTGCTTGGTGCACTGCTCCTGGTAAGATCTCTTAAAACAGCAGCTCGAAAGGAAAAGTTAGGAATGAATTTCCTATAACACTCCACCAAGCCCAAGAATGCTCTCATCCTTTTAGTTGTTAGAGGAATGCAGGACCGAATCGCCTCAACCTTCTCTAGTTGAGGACGGATGACCCCATCACCAATTACAAATCTCAAGTATTCAACCTCCTTTTTGACCAAAGCACACTTATGGGTATTGATGGTGAGACCTGTCGACTTGATTCGCGCAGTACCTGACGCAAGTGGTCCAGTTTATCTTCTCATGCTGTGCTGAAGATGACCACATCATCCAGGTAAGCAGCAGAAAATTCTCTGGTGTCCTGCAGCACCTTACCTATCAAGCGCTGGAAGGTTGCTGGTGCCCCCTGCAGGCTAAAGGGCATAACCGTAAAATGGAACAAACCTAAGGGGGTTCTAAAAGCCGTGAGCTTCTTGGTCTCCTCCGTCAATGGTACTTGCCAGTAGCCCTTGCTCAAGTCCAACATGGAAATACATCTGGCCTTCCCCAGCCTTTCGACCAACTCATTTATGCGTGGCATGGGATATGAGTTATATATTGACAGGGCATTCACCTGACAGAAATCCACACAGATTCGGAGGGATCCATCTTTCTTGGGGACGAGCACAATGGGACTGCACCACTCACTTTCCAAGGGTTCAATCACTTCCAGGGACTGCATGGTTTCCCGCTCTTGCTGTAGGAGAAGGCGTTATGAAATCCTGTAGGATTTCTGCCTTGCCGGTGCATCCTCCTTGAGGTGTACATGATGTTTTTTCCGGGCAGTGGAGCCAGGCTTCTCTTGAAACAGCTCAGGGTCAAGTAAATCTTGAAGCTGCTCCCTCTGCTGGGGAGTGAGTTGAGATGAATCCAGTGTCTGCGGCTGGCTGTCTGTGGGGAAATACTGCCCTGCTGGCTCCTCCTCATCACCCACAGCCCCAGCTGGGTCTTCACTGGCTCCTGCCTGGAATGAAACTCCTTCAACAAATTAACATGGAAAGTCTGTTTTTTCTTCCCTCTCTCTGGCATTGAAATCTCATAGGTGACCAGCCCTGTTTTGTGTAGGACCGCATATGGACCGTGCCACTTTGCCGAAAGCTTACTTTCATGGATAGGAAACAAAAGCATTACCTTCTGCCCTGGTTCAAAGGACCGGTCTCTGGCTTGTCGGTCATACCAGGTCTTCTGGTTCCGTTGGGCCCTCTTCATGTTCTCTTGAGCTAGTGCTGTTATCCCCTCCATCCTCTGCCTCATCTGGACCACCTACGCTACCACGTTCTTGCTCTCCCCTTTTTCTCCTGCCCAGAGCTCTCGTAGCAGATCCAGAGGGCCCCACACCTGGCGCCCATAGACTAATTCAAAGGGGGAGAAACTCGTAGAAGCTTGAGGCACTTCTCTATATGCAAAGAGCAGGTATTACAACCATTGGTCCCAGTCTGTACCAGCACCAGCAACAAACTTGCGAAGCATACTTTTTACCATCTGATTGAAGCGTTCGACAAGTCTGTCTGTTTGGGGGTTAAAGGAGTGGTCCTCATGCTCTTTATACCCAACAGCTAATAAAACTGTTTCAAGAGCTCGGAAAGAAAGTTGATTCCCTGGTCAGTGAGTATCTCCCTCGGTACACCTACTCATGAGAACAATTGGAGAAGCTTTGACATTCCTAAGGGGAAAAGTCTCTGGGTATTTGGTAGCGTAGTCACACAAAACTAATATATAACAATTTTACTCCTAGCTTGGGACCCAACTATGTCCATCCCTATTTTATACAAAGGGGTGTCAACAATTGGTAAAGGCTGTAAAGGAGCTGGTGCTACCCCACTACCAGACGTGAACTGGCACTCTGTGCAAGTCTTACGAAACTTTGTTACATCAGTGTACTACAAAGTCCACATAAATCGGCTTGCAATCCTTGCTAACGTTTTTTGTTTTCCTAAATTTCCTGTCCATAGAATTGAATGTCCCAGAGTCATAACCGTATGCCTGAATGAGACAGGCACTACCAGCGCCTCCACACCACCCTTCACCTGATACAAAATGCCATTTTTTAGAATGTAAGACTCTTCTATTAAGCAGTTCGTGCTCCTGTGCTAGACCCCATCAACTACAGTCACCTTCTGAAACTAAGGCTTTAGAGTCCTGTCACTTTCCTGTAGGGCTTTAATGTCCTCTGGTATCTGAAAGTCAAGACCCAAATCTGGTTCTGGTGAACTGTTGAGCACAACCGACTCAGCACCACCTTTCATCTTTACCAATCTCCTTTCCCTCCTAGCTTTCTGCATTTTCTGCCGTCCAGCCTCAATCTCCTCCCCATAAAAGGGTAAAGCCTTAAACCCCTCAGCAGCCCTCCTGGCTCTTTTTTGATTAATTTGGCATCTCCAAACCCACCCGAATCTCGAATGCCCTATTGGTGAACTATGTACAAGGCGTGCTCGTATGCGACCCCTTTCTGCCAATTCAGGAGAGTGAAACCACTATCCTGCTGTCTGACCGAACAAACGCGTAGTGAGCGCTTATTTTTCATCTGCTTTTAGCATCGCATTAAAACATTTGAAACCAATTAACTGTTTGGCTAGATGTTAATTTGACTGTAGCTCCACCCCCTCCCATTAGTTGGCCAAGCTAATGGTGAGCGCAAAGTTAAAACGGTTAAAGAAAACTTGGCTCTACATGTTCACGTGCATGCCATTATATTATAAGACGCTTGTCCCAGCTTTCGCGGACTTCCAACAGCAGTCACAGGCGCGTAACCAACAGGGAGGCGTACATTTTCTGGACAGAGTTCAATAATCACAACAGTCTCAGTAATGGGCCAGCAGCTCTGTTCCCACCTGAAGGGGACAATCCATCTTTTTCCAGTATAGAACCATAGCCTCAGATTTGGAGGTGTTGATCCTCATTCTGACCGCTTCACACTCAGCTGTGAGCTGTTTGAGTGTGTGTTGGAGGCCACAGCATGATGAAGCCAACAGGACCACCACATCTGCAAACAGCAGAGATGAAATCCTGAGGCACCAAACTGGACTGCCTCCAAATATCGGCTGCACCTTGATATCCTGTCCATGAAAATCATGAGCAGGATAGGTGACGAGGCTCAACCTTGGCGGAGTCCAACACCAACTGGAAAGGAGTTCAACTTGGTGCCGAGAATGCGGACACATCTCCGGCTTTGGTTGTACAGGGATCGAATGGCTCCATACTCCCGGAGCCCCATACTCCCGCAGCACCCCCCATAGGATACCTTGTGGGACACGGTCGTAAGCCTTCTCCAAGTCCACAAAACATATGTAGACTATATGGGCAAACTCCCATGACCCCTCCAGTATTCTTGCAAGTGTTAAAAGTTGGTCCGCTGTTACTCGGCCGGAAAGGAACCCACATTGCTCCTCCTGAATCCAAGGTTTGACATTCGGGTGGAGCCTCCTTTCCAGCACCCTAGCGTAAACCTTTCCTGGGAGGCTGAACAGTGTGACCCACCCCCCCTATAGTTGGAACACACCCTCTGGTCCCCTTTTTTAAAAATGGGAACCACCACCCCAGTCTGCCAGTCCATGGGTATTGTACCCGACATCCACGCAATGCTGAACAGGCATGTCAACCATGACAGCCCACCAACATCCAGGGCCTTCAGCATCTCCGGATGAGTCTCATCTATCCCTGGTGACTTTTCGACCACCTCAGTGACTTCCACCAGGGAAATGGGCAACGACTCGCCTGAGCCCTCCGTCCCTACCAATGAGTTCTTGGGTTGCCACCACGACTGGCACCGACAACCTTCAGGCCACAGCTCGCAGCAGCTGCTTCCACAATAGAGACTTCGAACAGGGTCCACTCGGACTCCATGTACCCAGTCTCTCTAGGGATATGGGAACAGCTCTTCCAGAGGTGAGAGTTGAAAATCGTCCGGACAGGGTCCACTACCAAACGTTCCCAGTCCACCCTCACAACACGTGTAGGCTTCCCAGGTCTGCCTGGCAGTCTTCCCCGCCATCTGATCCAACTCGCCGCCAGGTGGTGATCAGTTGACAGCTCAGCCCCTCTCTTCACCCGAGTGTCCAAGACACATGGCCGCAGATCTGATGACACGATTACAAAATCGATCATCGACCTTTGGCTAAGGGTGCTCTGGTAGTACACTTATGAACACCCTTATGCTCGAACACCCTTCACGGGGAATCCTCATCTTAAACAATTGTCATAAAAAGACATGCGCTGGGTAATTATTGGGCACAGGGACTAAAACAATCCCGTCAAAAAACATAACATGCAGAAACATGGAGTTGACCAAAACAGACATTTTGAAGACGCTCCTAAAATTCCTAGTACCAGGGATAATCGCCGCTTCATTCCTTCAGCTGATGGTTCCGTGCCTGTGAAACTTGTTTCTGGGGATGATGGTGGGTTTTAGTCTGTACAGATGATGGATGCTGATAACAAAGAACAGTCAACCCTTGAACAGTTTACTCCTGGACTTCATGTAGCCTGCATGTATGATGGCTACTGGTGGCTGGCAGTTATCTTGGATACATCCAAAGAATATCAGGGCGTCAGTGTTAAATTAATGTGCCCTGATGGACAAACACAAAAGTTTCAGTGGCCCCAGAATGAAGCTGACATTTGTCTCGTTCCCCTGAACCATTTGTTAATCATCTCTACACCAAGTACTGCAGGATCTGGAAGCTCGTTCACTCTTTGTGATTATGAATTTCACAGAATCACCAAGTGGTTTAGAAACCAGTGGCTCTTGTTATGGTTCTGGTAAGAACTAAAGCTGCTTGGGGGCCATTCACACTTTTCGACATCATGCGTGTGGGGGTGGGGTTATCTGTGTGCACTTCTTACTTTTAAAAAGAAGAAATATTGAGATAAAACTGAACATTTTCATAGTGCATTTTGTAGTACATTTGGCATTTGTGAAAATGTTGGAATTGTGAATGAACCCTAAAAAGGGATTAATTTTTGAATGAAAATTGAAGAAAATGACTCATTTATTTTTATTTATTTTTTTAATGAAGGTATGCTCTTTCCATAATGAAATTTATGGACTGTTGACTGGACTGTCTATTTTTAGAAAACTTTTGAATATAAAAAGCATAATGCTCAACTCGTTACAGCAGTGACATACAATGCAAAATGATGACTGATTAGCAAGGATGGAAATGGATTTTGACTTGCAGTCTAGCCAATTTACTTCATTCAAAGTTGTGAGCGTGCGCAGAAATCCTGACACCGCTCCTTTAAAGGCCTCCTGTGTCAGGGGCCCAACAGCTGTGCAGACCCTACCATTGCTATGCTGTACTTTGGGCCCCCAACCCTCTATGTCAACCTTCATCCTTAACCACTGTTTGTCGTATGACTTCAAGCTCCCTGACTGTTCCTCCCTACAGCGACCGAGGAGAAGCCGGAGGCGGCAGACGATGTGGAGGACTGGGAGGCTATGGCCAGCGATGAAGAGAAGGGTAACCAAACCATTACTAAACGGGGCCTGGACCTGAAGCCCTGTGATCAGCTCAGTAATGACATGAAACTGGTGGTGATTTTTTGTGCTGCGCAGAGATGAAAAAGGTGCATATTGAGGTGAAGGAGACGCCTGCGGAGGAAGAGGAGGAGGAGGAGGAGGAGGAGGAGGCCAGTGAGGAGGAGGAGGAGGAAGAGGAGGAAGAGGAAGGGCAGGAGGAGGATGAAGAGGAGGATGAGGAGGAGGAGAGTGAGGAGGAGGCGCAGGAGGCCCCTGCGCAGCGCAGCAGGAAGAAGAGCGGCAGGGATCACAGCTCCGACTCTGGCAGCGAGAGCGACTCTGACGACGGCCGCACCAAAGAGGAGAGGCTGTACGACCGAGCCAAGAGACGCATCGAGGTAAATGTGTACACACACACCCACACACACACACACACACACACACACACACACACACACACACACACAGAGCCCTGTATGAGCGAGTCAGGAAACGCATCGAGGTAAATGTGTACTCAAACATAAACACGTTTGTATGGCTGTACTTGTGAAGACATTGATTGTATTCAATTGCATTTATTCTGGACAGCCTTTCCAAAACCGTAACTGCAGCCAAATTATGCCGAACTCCATCCTTAACCTGACTGTAATCATTGGGGGACATTATCCTCCATAATCTTCTGTAAGGACCAACAAAAATGTCCTCACATGCCTCAGTGTCCTCACGACATGTGTGGTTTCTCAAGGGTTATTTTCCTCAAGTAGACTGTAAAAGCACACAGACGCTGAGCTCCCCTCTGCTCTCTCTGGCAGAAACGGCGTCAGGAGAATCTGAAGAATACTAATCTGGAGAAGCTGCGGGCTCCGGTGGTGTGTGTGCTGGGTCACGTCGACACTGGGAAGACAAAGATCCTGGACAAGGTAAGGCCTTGTTCCTCAGGCATACCCCCGCCTCAGGACTGATTTCCAGCTTCGCTGAGCCCCTGTCCCCTGTCCCCCCAGCTGAGGCACACGCACGTGCAGGACGGAGAAGCTGGGGGAATCACCCAGCAGATCGGGGCCACCAATGTTCCCCTGGAAACTGTCATCGAACAGACCAAGATGGTGAAAAACGTGAGTTGCCCACTGTTGCAGTTTTCCAAGCCCCATAACCTCCCTGCAGCCTGCAGTTTCACAGCTATCGACCGTGCAGCTGGGTGAATATTCGCGCCAGTCTTTTCTTAGATTGTTTGTTTGTTTGTTTGTTTGTAGTTTGACAGGGAAAGCATTAAGATTCCAGGGATGCTGATTATTGACACTCCGGGACACGAGTCATTCAGGTGAGAGCAGAGTCTGCCAGCTCTGGAGATTCAGGCTGCTTGTACGTGTGTGTTAGTGTGTGTGTTAATGTGTTAGTGTGTGTGGTGGGTGCTGAGGTGGATAATCTATCTGCAGTAACCTGAGGAACAGGGGCAGCTCCCTGTGTGACATCGCCATCCTGGTGGTGGACATCATGCACGGGCTGGAGCCACAGACGCTGGAGTCCATAAACCTCCTGAAGGAGAAGAAATGTCCCTTTATCGTAGCCCTAAACAAGGTGAGCATCCACCCGTCCCAAAACTAACGCACCACCTGCCCACCCCAACGCAAACATCCCTCATGGAGCCACTGGCAGAGGAATTTTTTGCCATTGTATCACTGAATTTTGCCACCATTTTTTCCACCATTTGCCAGTACGTGGGTGGTGATGAAAACCCCAATTTTTTTTTTTTTTTGAGTCGACTGACTCGTTACCGAATGGCGGCCATTTTAAAAATCAGCCCGCCCACCGGCAGGGGTCGGCAGCTTTTTCAGAGTAGCGCACAATTGGCTATCGCGCTACAGGGTTACAAATTGGGAAGGGACTGCCGGATTTGGGCATTAGATAACAGCTTTGTTCGTTGCTCCAGCGCCTCCTGTTGGCCAGACGGGCGCTCGTCAGGAAGAATCCGGCTTGGTTCATGTCCGGGTATCCTCCGCCCTCGCTCTGAACTTGCGAAGATTCAACCAGCGAGTGTACAAGAATCAGTGGCTGACAGGCACGTGCTTCGGAGGAGAGCCGTGAACTGTCTTCACTATCCTGAGTTGGCAGCAAGGGGTCGCATACGAGCAAGCTTTGTACATAGTTTCCCAATTGGGCATTCCAAATTTGGGTGGGATTGGAGATGCCAAATTTAAAAAAAAAAAAAAAAAAAAAAAAAAAAATCAGCCCGACACGCCACGAGAGGTGCCATGCCCAGTTTTTAAAAAAAGACATTTTCTTTTATAAATCGAAAACTATAGATGAAACTTGGCATATTTAAAGGTGAAATAATATGCTATTTTTCCAAGTTTATATTTTCGTCTTTGACTCCCCCAGAGTACTCCTGTTCACGCAAAGTAAAAAAAGGGTACTTATTTTGCTCATACTGCTATCCTCAAAAAACCCATTTGTAGTCCATAGTAGTCTCTGCCTGAATGGTCTCATTGGGGCGGCTCTTCCGCCATGGCCCCCACTCCCCATGTGCCCACTTTCTTCTGACTGGCCAGCTCTGTGGAGGGCGGATCTAAGCGAGACGAGGCAGCAGAACGCAGTTTTCCTGGTCCGGCAAAAAGAGTGAAACTGACGGGACTCAACGGGCATATTCTGCAATCTAATGCAGTACGTGTGTACAGATATAATAAAATTAACTTGTCCTAATAAACGCAACGGCGAAAGTGGAGGACGCAGTGCGAAAGTCTGGGAGGTCAAGCACGAATTTGCAATCGGCTACAGTTTGCTACGACAACAGTTGGTTAAAACAGCGGTTTTACTTCTCCGTAGCTAGGATGCAGGAAAAGCTAGAATCCACCCCATATAGACACATTTGTAGAACGGGTCGACATGTCCAAATGTAGACCGGAGACCCTAGAAATCCAGTGGGTCTGAGTTTAGAGGGAAACATGGACAGTGAGGAGCAGCTAAAAGTGGAACAACAGCTTATGGACTGCTTTGGTGTGTATAAGGACCTTCTGGTTCGTGTGCATAGCTGTGGTGTGTTGTTAGCGTCGAGAAACAAATCTATTCTGCGCTGGTATACGACAGAGGGGCGAAAGCTCCGAGCTAACCGGCCTGCTGTATCGGAAATAGCCCGTGATAATGGTTATGAACATAATACAGGCTTTACAGACCCTAAGTTCCCTCTGCGTGAACCGTTACTTATGTAGCGAATCGATCACTTTTACAGGAAAGAATTTAAAATTCAATCGATGGCAATGCAGAGAAATCGTTTGTTATACCGGACACGTTATAGCCAGTGCGCTTCCCTATTGCTTTCAGCGGTAGTTTCAGAGAGCTTGCCCAGCCATTGGAGATGTATCAGGCTGACCCCGGTCATGGATAGGTGAAGCGATCGTTTCATAAGTACCCAAAAACGCACCCCAAGCTCTGCTAAATCTATGTCTGGTCTAACTGCAGCCCAATTCGGCAGACACGTACAGCACCTCTCCTTTTAGCTTCAACTGTAGTGGCTACAATCAGGCAACGTTATGATGAAACTGCCACATTGATGCTTACCGAAGTAACACAAGCATACTGATCAGAAATGCTGCATATAAGTTAACCAGGAGCATTTTTAATTAGCAGAGCACGCGAACTAACATGCAGTAGCTGATAAGCGGTCATGACTTTGAAAGTAATCTGTCGCACGAAGAATTCGTTTCGTTTCCAGTGTGAATGCAGCTTAACGAGCTGATAGCACCTGTATTCGCGTCTTTACATTGACTTTGAATGTAGGTTATCTGTCGCATGAAAAATTTGTTTTGGTCCGGTGTGAAAGCTGCTGTATGAGCCTATAATGCCTGTATTCGCGTCTTTGCATTGACGTTGAATGTAGGCTAATCTGTGCTGCGAAAAATTCGTTTCGTGTCTGATTTGAAAGCAGCTTTATGGATAGTATGCGACAGCTAGAGAGAGCTCGGTTATGTTATGAACATAATCCAGGTTTTGCAGACCATAAGTTCCGTTAGCGCGGGCAAGTTGCTTATGTGGAGCTAGCGAATTGATCACTACTTCAGGAAAGAATTACCTATTTAATCTCCACCTTTTTCGGCTTTTTATTAGCCACAACAATTTCTAAAGGGGGATGAAATTATGTCAAGGTAGTGCAGAGAAATCATTTGTAAGCAGGTAGAGCTTCTGCGTTTCGCATTGCTTTCACGGTAGCACCAGAGAGCTTGCTCAGACATTTGTGAAGTATCCGGCTGATCCCGGTTACGGATAAGTGATGAGATCACTAACTGTAGTGGCTACAATCGAGTAACGTTATGATGAAACTGGCAGATACATCGAAGTAACACAAGCATACCGATCAGAATTACTGCATATACGTTAATCAGGAGAATTTTTAATTGGCATGACACACAAAATAACGTGCAGTAGCTGGTAACCGAGCGGTCATAACCACAGAGACAAACCCTTGCAATACAGGTTTTACAGACAGCAAGTTCTGTTACTGTGAACAGTTGTACCAAGCATCCAAATTACACACAAGTATTAAACGTTAGCTTCAAATGAGGTTTATGTTCACACACCTTCTGTAGAATTTCCCCTGATATCACTCTTGCATATTTAGGACACAAACATTAGCAGTGGGAGGGGCTCATGTTTTACTGTGCATATCCTGTGGCCTTGTGGATGGTTTATTGATGATATGAATACCACAAAGTTCCTCCTGCGTTCAATTACGGTTATACTTAAAAAAGGAGAACATTTTTATACAAGAGCCTCTTATTCATTGAAATGAGCAAAATTCTATCCCTAACCCCGCCCACCACGCAGATTGACCGTCTGTACGACTGGAAGAAGAGTCCGGAAACCGATGTGGTGGCGACTCTGAAGAAGCAGAAGAAGAACACAAAAGACGAATTTGACGAGAGGACCAAGGCCGTCATCGTGGAGTTCGCTCAGCAGGTTGGCTTGGCCTTTCCCTGAAGCGATATGGGTTATTTGGCGCATCGTCAATCATCTGATTGGTGAAAAATCTTCTCTGTTGGTTCAATCCGCATGCATGCACTCTAGTAATTTGCTGTGTTGGCGCCTCTACAAATCATTCCTGGCATGTGTTTTTCATCTAAACTATCTCAAGAAAATGAGAACATCAGGTGTTTCTCTCTCGTATGCGAAAATATGATTCCTACCATGAAAGCGCAACCCAGTAATGATCGATTAGCATGATGCTAATTGAATAAACTGTGATTTTTATTTTTAAGTAACCTACCACTAGACAGGTAATCTTGGCAATAAAGGTACATACCAATAAACATAACATTCCAAAAGTGAATCCAAAGGAAGGAAGTGATTTGCTAAAAGGGTCATGTGACTCATACTTAATAATGGACTGTAGATGGATCGTTTTTTTGTATTAGATTAGTCTGGTAATTAAGGGCCCTTCTTCAGGGCCCTCAGTGCTACCTGACTGAACATACTGCTAACCAAACGAGCACCTGAGAGTTTGGCCACTCTGAGGCCAGTTAATAAATGCCGCTGCCGTGGAAACCAAATGGTGCTGCCATGGAAACGGAACGCTGCCGCTGTGGGTGCACACTCGGTCTGCGCGGTACTTGAGCCTCTGATTCTCACTGCGTCTGCTGCAGGGTTTGAACGCGGCGCTCTTTCACGAGAACAAAGACCCGCGCACCTTTGTCTCGCTGGTGCCCACCTCGGCCCACTCCGGCGACGGTATGGGCAACCTTATCGCCCTGCTGGTGGAGCTGACCCAGTCCATGCTGGCACGGCGCCTGGCGCACTGTGATGAGCTGCGAGCCCAGGTGATGGAGGTGAGTCTGTTTGGGGCTGTGTCATAGCATGCTAATGCTAAGCCCCCCTCCCATGTGCCGATTTGCCCAAAGCATTAACCGCACACAACATGCAAAGATCATGCGAGTTTGAACCCCCCCCCCCTCCAGGTGAAGGCACTTCCAGGTATGGGCACCACCATAGACGTCATCCTGATCAACGGGCGACTGCGGGAGGGGGAGACCATCATTGTCCCGGGCGTGGAGGGTCCCATTGTCACCCAGATCAGGGGCCTACTGCTGCCTCCGCCCCTCAAAGAGCTGCGCGTCAAGGTAACGGTGGCAGAGGGCGGGGCCAAGCACCCTCAGGAACTGGCCTTTCATGATGATGTGTCGTTGATGAACAGAGACTGGTATTCTGTTCATAATGCCAGGGGGAGACCCCAGTTCTGCCCTCTCACTGACTCGTTAGTGAAGGCTTAATACCAGTGCTAAACGACCTTGTGCCTGGAGATCCACTGTCCTGTAGGTGTTCATTCAAACCTTAGCAACGGTCACCTCATTCAACAACCATTCCACTAAGCGGTACAATTATGGAATTGTGTGTCAGACTGGGGTTGAAATTAAACTTGGCAGGATTGGTCCTCCAGGAGTAGTGTTATTGACCTCTGCTTTAGACCAAAGCATCTTATTTTCTCATTGGTTTGCTAAGCTGAGAGGGCGAAGGTCAAATAACTCCCAGTACTTACAGAAATGTCCATCAGGTACTTTCAATGCATCGCAGCGTGATGGTAACTCATGAGTGAAATCTGTGATCATCTTTTCAATGGCGACAGAATCCGTACGAGAAGCACAAGGAGGTCTCCACGGCGCAGGGGGTGAAGATTTTGGGGAAGGATCTGGAGAAGACATTGGCAGGGCTCCCCCTGCTGGTGGCGCACAAAGAAGACGAGGTCCCAGTGCTGCGGGTATGTGCTGGTGATTCGCTGCCAAACTCCGCTCACCACCCAACCACAGTTTATCTTCAGCTTCCTCATGTCCTCTCTCTCTCAGGATGAGCTGATTCGGGAGCTGAAACACACTCTGAGCTGCATTAAGCTGGAAGAGAAGGGTGTGTACGTACAGGCCTCCACCCTCGGCTCGCTGGAGGCCCTGCTCGAGTTCCTCCGCACCTCTAAAGTGCCAGTGAGTGTTTCCGTGTCAGGACCTACATCTGCCCAAACACATACTGTGCTGTGAAGTGGTATTTGCCCCCTTCCCGATTGCGTCCGGTTTTTTTTATTTCTCATATTTAAATCTTTCAGATCATGCCACTAATTTTAATATGAGATAAAGACAACACGAGTATACAAATAATGCAGCGTGAAAATGATCAGGTCATTCATTGGCAATAGTGTTATTCAAAACCCATATCGCCCACATGAAGGAAGCAGTCACTCCGTAGACCTAATAACTGTTTGCAGTTGTCGCTGCCTGGTGTGGCGCAATCAGATATTTGCCATGACTGGAAATGGGTCATTTACATCGTTTTGAGGAAATTTTGGCCCAGTAAGACCAGATTTGACGCAGAAGAGAGTACGGCTGGAGAATGAGCCTGGTATTAAAATGAGGGTAAAAATGAGACCTGTAATAGGCTGTAACTTGTCTTGACCAATCATCTACCCCTCATGGTGATATTACCCTTGAAAATGTACCCAAAATGCACTTTTTAAAGTTTTCTCTGAATTATCAGTGAACACATGGCACATCCAGGGTACCCATGCATGTCTCCATCATACAAGCTCAACTGGTGCAGTTTTGCTGTTGAAACTGTTAAATCCCACGGCCCACGGTATTGATGCTCAGTTTGTCATAGAAAAAAATCATACTGAACAAAAACAGCTTTAGATTGGGCCCCCTGGAGTGGATGTAAAAATGATTTGGCTGCAGGTTTAACTGAACACAAATTTGAGTTTCATCCACAAAAATTTTATGTAGGTATCTCCTTTACTTATGAAGTTATGAGTTTTTGAAAATGTTGGAAATAATAACAATAATTTAAAAAGTGTGAAATTTCAACTCGCTGCTATGTACTTTAAGGGCCTGTAACTCGGAAAATATTCATTGTTTGAAGGTAAAATTATGTCTGGCCTCATTGAATATAATATCAATGTTGTACAGAGAGAATCAGCTGGTTCTGAGGGGGTCAGACTTGAACCTTTTTCAGAACTGGTGGATTTTTATATGGAATGACCCAGCACTCACTGGTCTGGTGTCTGTGGTGTCCTGTCTCATTGCAGTATGCTGGTATTAACATTGGCCCTGTCCACAAGAAGGACGTGATGAAGGCGTCCACCATGCTGGAGCATGACCCACAGTAAGTGTCCCGTCCCCAACCCAAAGGACATCGGAGTGCTGTCCTGGGCCTGCTAGGACCGGCCCAATTATACCTGCAACTGCCATTATCCTGTGACCTCCATTTCCCTCCCGTGTTACTTCTGTATGGTTTAGGTTTGACATGCGTCTACCTGTGTAGAGCTGGCAGTCTCCACTTTTTGTTGATCTGTCGCCTGTCTCCCTTTGTATACTTCAAACCCGAAAGGGTGGGGGTGTATAGTTATATCGAGGATTCAGTCCTGCCATCCTTCTGAAGACATGTTTATCTGACCAATAGCTCAAAAAGTATAGCCATGGATTGTTTTAAAATTTTGCACACACTATCTGGGTTAATAGGAGAGGTAATAACACAACTCTGACCATCTTAAACCAGCTTAGGATTCTAGCTGCTAGAATTCTGAGCTGTGTTCATAGCTGGTCTAGCTGGTCTCTATTGCTTGATGAAGGTGGTCAAAGCTGGTTAAGCTGGTATTTTCAGCTGGAGTCGGCTGGTGAAGGGCTGGTTGACCAACTAAAACTGTCCAAAACACAGCTTAAACCAGCAAAGCTGGAATTTTCAGCTGGGGAATTAATTAATCCCTCAATCATGTAAATGTTTATTCCTTTTAAAATTAATTCCTGTCGTTCTGCGCTACGAGTTGATTATCCCGCTTATACCACGGTCATTTGCTTTGAATTGATATTGCTGGCAATCAGAAATTTTTGGTGAAAGTTTTGCACTTAAAAAACGAGCTGGCAATCAATAAATAGGCGCCGCGCCTTCTCATAGCCAATACTATAGCAGGCCTCTCAAGTTTTGAATGCAGGCTGGCGTGAGATTTTCTGCGGGGGGGAGGAATGATACTCCCGTTTTCAAAGGTGCATAGTTACTAAAGTACATGTACTTCGTTACAGCACTTAAGTTTTTTTTTTTTTTTTAAAACGGGGACTTTTACTCTACTACATTTAAAAAATAAAATGTATACTTTCACTTCGTTACTTTGACACTGGCAACTTAGTTACTCGTTTCAAATTAATTTTAATTGAATTCATCATTTACGGATTATCCAGATTTGGCGTGTTCGCGAAGAACAAAGGTGTATCTTTGTGTAGATGTGTCCGTCAGTGACCATGAAGCTGCAAATTCATGCACGCAGTTACAATATACTAACACTAGATGGCAGACCAGGATCGGTTGCGGAAGTTTCGTGCGCTTTGTAGGCTATTTGCAGAATGAATGCTGACCGGGTTATTCGTTGCATCTTGTTGTCATAGGTGGTAGCTCAAGTAGGCGAACAATTAAACGTTGCGATATACAAGTATCTATCTTATATCTGCATGTTGTGTGTATATTTCCTTTTACTTTACAACACAACTAACAGCTGTGCTTAGCGTCACGAATATGAGTTAGCTGGTCAGCTATCGCATATGCGAATGCTATTTAAAATGAGCTTAAAAATTTGATTTCAACTTGCTAGCGTTTACCCTTGGAGTAGTTGTTAGATTTTGAACATGATAATGTTTAGCCATACCTGTACTTTTTAAATTATTTCAGTGGGACTCCCCAGTATAATAAAGGCTAAATTAAATAATAGTTTAGTGTATTTGTATCGTTTTGTCTGTCACAAATATAACGTGGAAAGAAGCCACTAGATGTCAGTATTGACCACCCCCACTCCATGTACACTCTCCACGTAACAAGTTACAGGTTAATTCATCTAACCATAACCGTCCAAAGCTGTTAAATTGATGCAAAAAAGGATCCATTAAGCAAATATCCTGCATAGTTCCTTGACTTTAATACGCAGCTATTGTTAAAAAAAATTGAAGGTATTACCTGATTTCGGGCTTCCACTGCCAGCTCTTCTCTGTTGTGTGCACATGGACGTGATTACGGCGCTGCTATTTCACCTAGCAACAAGAAATACCGTTTTCTGATTGTCTGATAGGTTGCTGATTCAAGCAGAGCAGTCTGTCTTCACCTCATACATTCATAGGTTACTAATCTCTTTTAGATACAGTCTATGTTACTGATGTGCGGCAGCTTTATCATTTCTCAGCGTGAGAAATGTCGTGTGGCGTGAGAGCGTGAGAACCTAATGAAATGCGTGAGACTTGAGAGCCCTGCTATAGGCTACGCCAAGCTAAACTGAACCAGCTAACTTAGTTCAGCTTACCTTCATGGAGAAAGCGTGCGCAAAAAAATCTATCATCCTTTTACCAGCTAATTATTTGGTAACTGACTCCATCTGAAATGGAGATTATGCATAACACAACATTATGCGCGATTATGCAGACTGTTGCTAACTTGCTACCTGCAATTATAATGAACAATGTCTGATTTCATCCGCTGGCTCTACGGAAACAGCCTGTTGTCACAGCATGTAACTAGCGAACTATCAGCAGTTGCCGATACATGAAGTCGACATGTTAGCTTCCTTTGTAACTGTACACAGTTACAATTGTTTAATGAATAAAGAGCGATTAATTTGCTGCTTCGTTATTTATGGCCATTATCGCTTGAGCACCTATTGTTTACTGCCCCACAGGAAGTAACTTAACGCCGCAAAATTTACCGGCGATAAATGAGTAGCTTGGTTTGTCATACCCAGCTAAATGCCAGTGCTCTAACGTTGCTATGGTTGTAGGTTGGCTAGCGGATGAATTTCGAACTTCAAACGGTGAAACTACCGTAGGCTGAACTACCTGTGCGATTCCACGGTTTTAATTAACACTTGCCAGCCAATTAGAAAGGAGTATTCACCCAGACCATGGTATCAGCTGCATTAAAACATGTTTCTTCTGCTTATAACCAGTAGTTATCAAAACATTTTCAAGACACATCGGTGTATTTACGGTTATTAAACAAAGGAAAGTCAGAGAATACTTAGCATCTATCAGGCCAAAAATCGGGCCAGACATTTCCTTTCTCCTCCTCAGCTGATGAAAGTGAAGCATGAGAGTATAACCAGAATGACTGCAAAAACAGTTTTTATTATGTATTCTTCCATATTGTAAGCCAAGATGAAGAGAAGCAGGGAGTGGAGTTTCTTTTCTTCTGGTAACGTTAGACGTAAACACATGCGCCCCCTGTCCAATCAGAACCCTACTCTACCTCCGGACGTGCAGAATTAAATGAATGCGATTAAACGTGTTTTCCATGTACACCTCAATTCCGTATTACTATTTCCATGTTAACTTGAGGAAGAATATTTTAATTCCGAATAATTGATTCCGAATTTAAAAACAATAAGACCGTGGCCATTGTGTATCTGAGATCGCTCAGGGTTCCTGAGATGACGTCACCACCAAAAATTTCCGTTCTGATGGAATCAGGCTGTATAAAAAGAATGACGCAGCACTCGGGACTGAAAACTGAGGCCAATGGGGAAATATTCAAAATTTGCATTCTATTAAAGATCAGCAGATGGCAACGTCAGTGGTTGCAGAAAGAATTTCAATCTTATAGAAGTCTATGAGAAAATGACGTTACTTTCCCACCAGATTTGTAATTTAAATAATGATTTTCCACCTCATTTTATTGTATCTATCGCAAGTTTCTAGTCTCCTTTGATATATCATGATGTTAATTTTTCTAAATTATGGTCCCAAATAGACTAGAATAAAGGATAAACCCATTATATGCTTTAGGGGCGTGGCTATCCTCTGGTCTTCGTCTGATAGTTAGATCCACCCCTCGCTTCTCCCTGGATATATCGTCCACGCTCTCGTCCAATAGGAATCGCATCCGTTTCAGAATGATGAAATGTCACAATTCAAATAGCCAAAATTGAGGCTTCCTCAATGGCATTCATCAGGTCGGCTGTACGTCATCCACAATGGGCCCTGATCGCCACACCCCTTTTAGGGGGAAAACAATCCTGCTTCCTGCATGGACATTCAAAGCTCGAACACTTAAAACAAGCCGATTTAACTTGAATCTGACGTGCCGAGGAGTTGCTGTAATAAAACAAAAATTAAAGCTGCAAGCAGCGTTGGGACGGGTCCTCGCCCACGGGGGCGAGACGCCTTGGAGCGCCGTCGAGCATGGTTATTCGTCGGACAGCAAGAGACCGGGGGAAATATTTCATGTCGAGTTGAGTGCAAGCCCCTTTCCTGAAAGAGGTTTTTCTTTTGTAAAATGGAGCTTTGAGCCATGGGACCTGGTCAAAGAATCTGAAGCAAATTTTATCACTGCTGTGTATTGTGGAATCTTCCCCCATGCATGAACTTAGTGAAGGGAGATGAACCGTGTGATCCTACTGCCACCCGGTGGACAGCATGTGTAGTAGGACATAGAAAAACATAGAAATCAATGATAATCAAGAAATTCATAAATGCTTCTTCTACGCAAGTCCGAGAAAGCTGATATTTTGGGAGCATGTTCCCTGAATACAGACAAAAGTTTCATCCGCGCAACTTATGGTGAATTCAGAAGTGCGTCACTCTATATTTTTCAAAATATGAATATTCATAACATGTTAATATCTCAACAAATATTCATTCAAATGGTACCATAATTGGCACATTGTTTCTCCAAATAGAGATTATGAAGTATACCAAAGATAATTTTTTTCGATGAACAGTTTGTCCACAGCAAGAAAAAATGTATTACTGTACAGTGTATTATGTACATAATATTTTTTATCTCAAAAAGTCTTGAATGGATTTTCACGAAATCAAGTCACAGTACAGGGAATGTAACAGCAATGATGTGTGATTTTTTTCAGAATTTCATGACATTGCAACAGGCCGTGGTGAAAGCAAAAGTGCCATTTTGGAGGATTTAGGTGGCGCTAGAGAGCCATTTTGTGTGTTGGGTGGAGAGCTTTGAGAGAGTGAATATCTTTGAAGCCACAATGAATTATTAGCAAAATTTGGTTTGTTTTCGAGCAGGTTTAAGAGGTCAGATTTAGGTTGGGAATTGCACACGCATCGAAAAATGGCAGTCAAAGTGGCTGCGGACCCCATGTTTGACGCCTCATAAAATCCGAACCGTAGGACTTTTGACAAAGTTGTACTGTAGTTTTCATCGGAAGAGTGTGCTTTGTCATCTATCAGCATTTGGGATTGATACAATGAACGCCCTGAGAGGAGTTCGCGTTTGTTCGAGGGCAAATTTTGGCCAAATTTAGGGGAAAATGCAAATTTTGATATGCAAATTGCGGACTTCCTGTTCGATTTAGGTTATGAGTGTCGATTATTCATTTTTAGTTCTTGATGAGATGAACAAAATAGTGTTGGTTCCATCTCTCTATGACTTTCCTACCGCTCGTGGTGGCCGTCTAAGTGCCGATAAAATGTTTCTTGGTGGCGCTAGAGAGCCATTTTGTGACTGATGGGGATAATTTTTATATTTTATAAAATTTTTCGCCAGACCTGAGGTGTGTGCCAATTTTGGTGAGTTTTGAGCATGTTTAGGGGGTCAATTTTTAGCTCAAAGAGGCGTAAGAAGAAACACGAGAAATACAATAGGGTCCTCTCCGAGGCCCTGCAGGCCTGGAGGCTCGGACCCTAACAAGGATCTGTGGTTCATTCGTCTGCCATATCCAAAAAAATATCTGGAGAGAAGGGCTTTATGGCTCAAAGCCATACGGAGGGAGGAATGCGCATATGCCTGGACAAGACAGACGGACAGGCTAACTTGCGAAACAAGCTAAGAAAGTTGTCACCGTCTGGTCAGAGCGCAGTGCTACTGTTAACTAGCATGCTATCCAAATAGCAGGACTGAAATATTTCATTACTTCACGACACAGAGTGGCCATGAAGTTCTGTTTTTAGCAGCTCTGTGTGTTTGTGTTTCCGCACTCGCCAATATTTGCGTGAAGTCTGCCATCTGATTGCCTTGTTTGTATTTTGCTTACCTGGAGACTCAATCAGACAATAAAAATAGATGTCGGGGTATGACGCCTCTGGCCACTGGGTGGGGCCACCGCACCAGCTAGATGCCAGGAGACTGAAGGGACATGCTTTAAAGATTGATTATTACATTTATCATTTCGAAATATCTTGCACGTAGAGTGGATGTAGATAATTTCTCGGTTGATTTACCTTCGACAGTCTTGTATTTATGTCGTTTTGTACTGCAATTTTACATTAAAGTGAATGAGGGAAAATTTAAAATAATAAACAGTCCATTGCTTAAAGTCGATATTTTTCAAAATATTTATTCAATTCAGACAATAACACACTTTCTCAACCCCAGTGTTGACAACATTCAGTTACACCTTTAGCACCACAATACTTCACTGCAGACTACAGTTCCTTTGGTTATTGTTATATTTCCCCAACAAAATAAGGTCCTCAGGGCGTAAACCAATGGGGGATGAGTGGATGGCAGGATGATGTCCAGATGTTTACTTGTGTTATTGAAGCTTTTTCATGCTGGAATACAATAATTGTTAAATATTTAACTACATAGAAGTACTATGTTTATCCAGCAATAAATCAGATTTAGATTTAGATGTTTGCTGACGTTGGTTGGAGGCGGCTCAGCCTGACCTAAAACGGCCCCCAACTGAATCATGGGAAAGGACGGTCGGTCAGGGGTGTTTGTGAGCTCTGCTCACTTTTTCACTTCATCATTTCTTTCTCTCCTCCCATCTTCTCCATCTCGCTCTCCTCTCCTCCAGGTTCGCTGTGATCTTGGCTTTTGATGTGAAAGTGGAGAGGGATTCTCAGGAAATGGCAGACAGTTTGGGGGTGCGGGTGTTCAGTGCTGAGATCATCTATCACCTGTTTGACGCCTTCACCAAGTACAGGGAGGACTACAAGAAGCAGAAACAGGAAGAGTTTAAGTACGAGTCTGAGCGCGTCCTGTGGGGATGGGGTTCCTGATGGGGTCAGTGACTGCTTGTAATGAATACGATCTACTTACTGGGGCAGCACAGAGTATTATTCTTCCATAATCTGCTCAAACCTGGTCATTATCTGGTCTTTCAGCTCATAAACCTCGTAGTCGTAAGATTTAGCAGTCAGTCTGTTGAAGGTGTCCATGGAGAACCGTGTCCTGAAGACATGGATAATATTTCAGGGATAATGTTGGATGTAAATGATTGCCTCTCCTGCCATTAGAGTTGGGCTTTTCCCGCGCACAGCCTGATCCACCCTGGATCTGTTGTGTCACCCCTGTATGTGCAGTGGCTCACCGTCCCTCTGTTTTCTCATGCGCCTCCCCTCAGACACGTGGCAGTATTCCCCTGCAAACTCCGGATCCTTCCGCAGTTCATCTTTAACTCCCGAGACCCGATCGTCATGGGCGTGAACGTGGAGGCAGGCGTGCTGAGACAGGGGACCCCCCTCTGTGTGCCCAGTAAAGGGGTGAGTGTGTTTGCAGCCGGGCGGCAAGGGGCTCAGGTGCTCCGTTTTCTGTAGTTTCATTATGGGCTCAGGGGTTTCCGGTCTTGTGTTTGGTAGTAGGCTCAGGTTTTCTTTCTTGCGGTGTTTGGCAAGAGATCTGGTGTTCAGTAAACAGCTGAGGATGTAATTGTTCGGTTTTGTGGCGTTTGGTATGCAGATTGGCGGTTTAAGCCACAGTTAGTTCAGCATGGCACATGAGCCAGGTCCCAAGCCCCACATTTCTCCAGAGTGGATTGGCTCACCATACTGATCACATGATCAGGTGCTGGAATCGGTAAAAAGCCGCAGCTGTAACTCTGGGGCTCACTGCCCTGCTTGTGTTTCAGTTTGTGGACATTGGTATCATCACCAGTATTGAGATAAACCACAAGTCGGTGGACGTCGCAAAGAAAGGGCAGGAAATCTGTGTGAAGATCGAGCCCATCCCCGGCGAGTCGCCTAAGATGTATGGTCGACACTTCGAGGCCACGGACATCATTGTCAGCAAGGTGCTTTTTCCTGGGGGCGGGGTATGGGGATGTTTGCATAAGGGGAGCTGTGACGGCTTATTCTACACAGCAAGAAATAATTTTATCAAGGAAAAGTAATGACGGTAAGGTTGTTAGGCTTGCAACCAAAACTGTTTTTCCTGAACCATTTCTACTGTACATCACGTGTCTCCTGAGGCTCCGGTCGACTCAGGATCAGGATGTGTGCTGGAGTGGGTTGTTGCGCAGTGACTGACGCATGAAATGCATTTTTGTTTAGATCACGCGAGCGTCAATCGATGCGCTGAAGAACTGGTTCAGAGACGAAATGCAGAAGTCTGACTGGCAACTTATCATGGAGCTGAAGAAGACCTTCGAGATCATCTGAGCGGAGGAATAAGGACCTGTTCAAACAAACCACCTATCAGATCAGCCCTCCTTACAGCCTACACATGTACTGACACTCAAATCTGACATCAGCCCTCCTTACAGCCTACACACGTACTGACACTCAAATCTCTGATCAGCCCACCTTACAGCCTACACATGTACTGACACTCAAATCTCACATCAGCCCTCCTTACAGCCTACACACGTACTGACACTCAAATCTCAGATCAGCCCACCTTACAGCCTACACATGTACTGACACTCAAATCTCACATCAGCCCTCCTTACAGCCTACACACGTACTGACACTCAAATCTCAGATCAGCCTACACATGTACTGACACTCAAATCTCACATCAGCCCTCCTTACAGCCTACACATGTACTGACACTCAAATCACAGCTATCAGCCCTCTGTACTACCTACACAAGTACTGACGTGCGCACACACCTGCATGCACGTGCTTTTAGGAGTGCTGGGACTGCCCCCTCTTGCCCCCTGCAGGGGGGTGCTATAAGCGCAGTCTTTAAAGGAAAAGTAAATGTTTTCTGTGAGAAACCAAACTATTTCCACTGGTTTGTCAGTGACAGTTTTTCAGCATTCAGACATTATTCCAACGTGCCTGTTAGTTCTGTATCCCGCGTGCGCCTGCAGCAGGTCCCCGGTGGAGGCTAACGCGCGAGGAGCTTACTTTAGCCACCATTTCAGTTCCTTTGCCATGTCACGGTTTTTCTTTTTTGTTTACTTGCTTGGTAATGCTGTTTTATGGTTGCGATATTCTTCCATTTTAATCAGACTGTCCCGATGCCACCACTGCAATGGGCACATTTCCCTCCCCACTTCCTCGAGACTTTTATTGTGAAAGATTTAACCGAAGCCCCGGGTGTGAACTTTGGGAGGAAAAAATCAATATAGATATGGCCTATTTGTAGAAACTCCCATCTTTTGCCTTTTGTTGCTTGTACAGGTAAAAATGGCTATGAACATATTGATGACTGATTGTAATTAAAATGAAAATAAAATGTCAATATCATAAGTGTTTTTTTTTCTTTTCCTAGGTATGGAATCAAACTCCCAACATGTTTATTTTTTCCACAGAGTTCAGTATTTATTAATAATCTGTCTTAGAAAAAACATACAAATGATTTCACAGCGCGAGGTCCGCAGGCACTGGCATAGTACTGACACACGGCTTCCTGCTCCTTCCCTTTAATACAGGTTTGGCAAAAAGGAAAATATTCACTGCCTTTAAGGCATGGATGTAAAAAAAAAAACACCTCAGTCCTGCCTACTAGGACTATGAAAGGGTTGGAGTGGTAATGAACTGAAGCGAAGTGCAGGGAAGCAAAGCTGAGTTCCTGTGTTAAATACATTCGATTCGCCCCAGTTCTGCAGCTGAGGACGTCTGAAGTCTCAGTTTAACTGCATCAGCCAACGGGCCAAAGCACATCTCCAGTCTAGATGTTCAATAATCGGCCAGGAAGGAACATTCCGCACCGAACACGCCCAGCACCTCCCGAAAATGGGGAACAGTGAAGTGCAGAGCCAATTTTTATTTTTTTTCCTCCATCACGACAAACACACATAGAACCAAAAAAAGAAAGTAAAACTGCAAACGCATTTTTTAATTATAGGTTGTAAACACCGCACTGTAAAAACCAATAAAACGTCTTCATATAAACAAACCAATTTCTGAATACAATATGAACTATAAGATTTGAACTGTTATTTACATGCAATACTGACAAATTTTGGCACTTTGTTTTGCAAAAGTAAAAAGGTTTTCATAAGTACTTTTTTATGATAAAAATCTTTTTCTTTTTAATAATCAGGCTACTTTTTCAGACAGTTGAGCAGATATTGCAGAGAAAGGGAGAGGCGTGAGTCTTCCTCGTCCTCAGTCTGTCACCTGCTTCGTGTAGCTCTTCATATTTGGGAGGAGAAAATGAGACCTGTGAGGGTTGCACCGTCATCCACAAGCCTTTTCAGGATCCGAGACCCAACAGCAGGAGTCCTGAATCGTTCAGAGGGGGTGTGGCCTCTATGAGATCTTCAGGGTACTTCCATAGGTTTGCTGCAGCACCACCTGCACGTTGTCCAGGATGAAGTCGAAGGCCATGCTCCACACCGACTCCACCGACTGCTGCATCAGCCTGTAGGGCAGTGCAGAGATTCAGCAAGGACAGATCGGACAGGCAGGACACGACGCGGACGTCACACAGTCTGCTGCTGGGAGTTACCTCTTCATGTACTTGATGACGAGGTCGAGCTTCTCCAGGTCTCGGTCCTCCACCAGGGCGGTGCAGTACTTCACCACCTGCAGGATGTCCTCCTCCATGGGCTCTGCAAAGGGGAGAGTGTTAAAGGAGGAGAACTGCACCAAAGTAGAATTCTTGAAGTGTCTAAAACGCATAGTTTTATACATTTTAATCAGGTAATGATCCAGTGCAATGCATTTTTACACCGAAAAGTCTTGAAATTGGTGTCAATATCAGGGGGCAAACATCTTTACTTGGGGAATCTAAGTCTGCGTTCGGAATGCACACTTGTCCATCCGCTCAATCACTCTCTTTATATTGTTTTCAATGTACAACATTCACTACATAGTGCCCTACATAGTGGGCAAGTGTGCATTCCGAACACATTATCCAATCAAACGCCAATGCTGTGGTGCTTGTGGCATCAGCTGTTTTCATTCGGGCCAAGGAGGAGTTCAAAGGGCCTTCAGTAAGCTCTGCCTTGGCTGCCCGCAAGCCGTTTTTATTTAAGCTGGCCTGATTAACAAACAATTTATCGACCGAGCGACCAAGACCAATAATTAGGAATGGTAATAAAAGGTGAATTCTCATTGCCTACATTTATATAATTTATATGGCATTGTAAATCCAAAATTTTGACTGACTTTGCAGCATTAATTTCTGCCGTCCTTGGGATTGTCACACAGCTGTGCAACTTTACAGCGCCCTTTAGCCGTGACATTTAAAATAAAAAAATGGATTCCCGCAGCCACGCAAACTGATTTCCGCAAATCTCTGCCACGTAATGAGCGCTGAAATTATGAAGGCATATTGATATTTTACGTCGTCATTTATGCACAGAAGACGCCTCAAAATTTCGTGGTGCAATGCATAACAATGCTATCAAAAGTAAATTAGACTCTCGTCGGTTTTTACCAATTAGTCTGAGCAGCTGTGGCTAATTGGGAGACGTAAACTGCGAGAGGTTTAGGTTATTAACCCCTTTCTGCAGATGTAGACGCTTGTGTCAATGGAACTGCAAATTTAAGCACGCAGTTACTGTACTCGACCACTAGATGGTACCCCCGGATCAGTTATTGAATATTCACAAGCAAGCAGAGTTCGAACGCGGTTTTGAATATGGGGAAGTTAACTACGTGTTTTTCAAGAGTTGCATGAATTAAACTCCTCAGCTAAGCCTGATGTGCAAACTGGTCAATATCCTTGCCCATATTATCGATCCTGCAGTTTAAAAAAAAAAACAAAAAAAAAGATCTCGCGCGACAGAAAAAAATCGTTGTCCCGTGTAGCACCAACTTTAGCTACAGTGGCTAACGGTATTCCAATTAGTGGTTCAGAAAAATCAGTTTTCTGAAGCAAAATATTCAACATGGTATTGATTCTCCCACATTCTACTGTCAATTACAGTCATCTCTTTCAAAAAATGCGTAGATTCCTTCATTGACATTCAGCGCCTCCTTATATCCACCCTGTTATGTATGAGTATTTTTTGTACAGCATTATATTTCATTTGTAAATGGAGATTTATTACATGCTGTTTTGCTGCCTAGCTAGTCAGCCATATTTATTTTGTTCATTTGGCACCCTCTGGTGGTGTGTCTGTAAAACAATCTGATGTAATATCTCACTTCTATGTAAAGGACTAGTGCTTTCTAGAGGCTTCTGGCACCTTCCTGCCTGGAGGGGGCGGGATTTCCCAGGACTCCTGTGGATCTTTCCAGAATGTTGCAAGACGATATAAATGCTGTGATTTCAGTCAGAGGAGAGTGAAGCAGAGTTTTGTTTTGGCAACGGAGTTAATTAGTGGCATTAGAGTGTTAAATAGTGGAATTTTTTTTTTGTAGAACTTTTTTTTGTGAAGAATAAATTTGTTTTAGTTGTCATTGCCGGTTTTCTTTGTTGTGATTTTTTTTAAGTCATAACAACCCGAGTACTGGTGTTGATAGCCAATCACTCAATCATACACTCAAGCTCTTCTGCGCAACTGCACAGTTATAGTTCATGCCCTCGTGAAACTTCCCCAGTAACAATGTATTGATTGGCTCTTTTCTTATCCAATTCCCAAGTGTTTAAACTTTCCACTGTAAGTGAAACACATCGATTGGACAAGCACAGAGCATATAAGCCTATGCGTATCAGCAGGTTCGGTTGTATCCTGTCTACGTTGTGCACATTACGCAGCTGAAATAGACTAGCAAAAACTGGCCTTGAAGTGTTCAGTAACATTGAGAGGATTTAAATGAGATAAGGACATGGTCAATGGGAATTATTTTGAATGAAACAGGACCGGAGGGTTCCTTCTACTGGATACATCGGTCTCTGGAGGAAGAATTCATGAAGAAGGTCAGGCTGCTACTTTTGCTTTGTTGAATACGGTATACATACCAAAGTTGAATGCCAAGGTTTTTTTCCTGTTTAAAACATGAACTGCCCATGCATTGGGGTGGACCCCCTGGTACGTTCATGGCACGGTTCTGTTGAATCCGTGGAGGCAATATATTGTTTGATCTTCCCTGAAAGTGGAATGTCTATTTCAGAATTCAGATATTACTGAGTTAGTGAGTTGTACTTGTTCCTTGTAAGTGTTGAAAAAATGAGTTTGTGAGCTCGGAATTCGGAACTGCTGGTTTCATTGCAGATTGAATGTCCTGACCTTTTAATCAGCAGTTTATTTAATGACTGTGTGCTGGCTTGGGGGACTTAAAAGAAAAATGGACAAAACTCTAAACTTTATTATGGAGAAAAGGCATTTTTTGTGTTTGGAGAGGTTACTGGTGACCACTGATGTTCAACTGCACTTATATGTATAAATTCATGCAAAACTCAACCAGAGAATCATATTAAATTTCATGCCTCAAAACTTTGTGTTAAATTCATGATGATTTGACAGTGCACCTTTTTTTTTTTTAGGGATCTCAGACTTTGGGGAGCCACTTGGATAGCTGTGTAATTTGGCTAATAGCATGTTGGTAATCTAGAATGTAATGTTGAAGATGAATTATACTTGTTTATGATCCGAGAAATGTATAGATTTAAGCCCCAGCAGTTTTTCAATTCTCAGTATTATTTTTTTTCCCGCAATTTTATTGGTGAATTCTGATGATTTTTTATGTTTGCAGTCCATTTTCTCTACCAAAATCAAGAAAATAAACTGAAATACAATGTAATTCTAAATGCTGTCTTTTCTGAGTAAAGCCACATTTTTCCTCTTCATGTAGCTTAAATCTTGAATTATACAGCATTAAATTGGGTAACCCATAAATAGCCAAATTTGGCTCCAGTGCAAAGGGGTTTAGCATTTTTAAAGGTGAGGTTTCAGGACGTCAAATTCAAAATCAGAAGATTGCCCAAGTAAAAATGTCTGCCCCCTGGTATTTAAGCCAACTTGAAGACTCGCTGGTTTAAAAATGCGTTGCACAGGATTATTACCAAATAAAAATTTATAAATCTAAGCATTTTAGACGCTTCAAGTATTCTACTTTCCGCTGAAATATGCTTTGACGAGGTGCTGTCTCCTCCTTTAACATCACGAGCCATTAGCGCTACAGTGCTGGTAGTGTTCAGAGTTGTTGGTACGATTACTGGGGAAAAGCTGTTTGACGCTCATGAATCATGACCAACCCCCCCTGCTGTACCGGAGATGGTCGTGACCCCTAACCCTGCTGTGCCTGAGATGGCCGTGACCCATAACCCTGCTGTACCTGAGATGGTCGTGACCCACTCCCTCAGAAGGGTTCGGATGTCGGTCAGCTCAGAGGCTCCAGCCAGGGTAGGATGTGGGACAGGTGCGGGTTTGGAGGGCTGCTGCGGGACCTCAGGCTTCAGGGAAGATGTAGAGGGCCCATTTTCATGCTGCTGGGGTCAAAGGTCAGACAAAGGTGTAACCAAAAACAGCAGCAGGAGCTAGGACTGCCGGCCTGTCATGTTCTTTAGTTTAACCAGCGGCATAGAGCAGCGCTTCCCTAACTGCTTGCCGCAGGAAAACCCACTTACCGTTTTCTTTTTTCCTGACAGCCTTATAATATAAAAATAACAATTCACATCATTATCAATTCATTCAATTCAGTTTATTAAAATGCCTATTTAAAATTCCTTCTCGATATTTCCGCATCATGTATTCTACTGTACAATTCCTTCTCATGATTGGCCAATCACACATCGTCTAACGCGAAAAATTAAACATTCCCCGGTAAAACACAGCAGTGTAGGCTTGGTGAAATGAAACAACGAAAATGGATTCATTCCTGACCAAAACCTCGAAAAGCCCGTCCGACTAAGACCCTGAATGACCTCACTCCTGCTGCGCTGGGGAGAAAAAGAAAATCTAAGCGGTGAGCAGACTTTACAGTGAGGAATATCTGACTTACGGGTTTACATTCTCCGGAGATCCCGCTGCCGCAATACCGCTGTGTCTTGCGGCGAAAAGCTGGTGAACGAAGCAATGGTGCCAAATAAATTAAAAAGACACCTTTCAAACAAACACCCTTCTGTCGCAAAAAAATAAAGACCGTGAATATTTAATGCGGTTGAGAAGCCAGACGAACAAAATAGCCAGTTTCATGATGTAAACCGCTACAGAGTCAGAAACAGCATTAGAACCCGCTATCTGGTCGCAGAACTTGTAGCAAAATCAAAGACGTCTCACACAATTTCCGAATCTCTTATCCTGCCAGCATGCAAAGCTATCGGGACCATGTTGGGTCAGAATGCTGCCAATGAAATATTGAAGGTTCGTCTCTCAAATACAAAACCCAAAACCAGTGAAGTTGGCACGTTGTGCAAATTGCAAATAAAACATTTGCAAATCCTTTTCAACTTATATTCAATTGAATACACTGCAAAGACAAGTTACTTAATGTTCGAACAGATAAACTTTGTAATTTTTTGCAAATATTAGGAATTTGATGCCTGCAACATGTTTCAAAAAAGCTGGTACAAGTGGCAAAAAAGACAGAGTTGAGGAATGCTCATCGAACACTTATTTGGAACATCCCACAGGTGAACGGGCTAATTGGGAACAGGTGGGTACCATGATTGGGTATAAAAGCAGCTTCCCTGAAATGCTCAGTCATTCACAAACAAGGATGGGGCGAGGGTCACCACTTAGTGAAGAAATGCGTGAGCTGATTGTCGAACAGTTTAAAAACAACATTCTTCAACGAGCTATTGCAAGAAATTTAGGGATTTCATCATCTACGGTCCGTAATATCGTCAAAAGGTTCAGAGAATCTAAAGAAATCACTGCATGTAAGCGACAAGGCCGAAACCCAACATTGAATGCCCGTGACCTTCGATCCCTCAGGCGGTACAGCATCAAAAACCGACATCAGTGTGTAAAGGACATCACCACATGGGCTCAGGAACACTTCAGAAAACCACTGTCAGTAACTACAGTTCGTCGCTACATCTGCAAGTGCAAGTTAAAACTCTACAATGCAAAGCGAAAGCCATTTATCAACAGCACCCAGAAACGCCGCCGGCTTCGCTGGGCCCATGCTCATCTAAGATGGACTGATGCAAAGTGGAAAAGTGTTCTGTGGTCTGACGAATCCACATTTCAAATTGTTTTTGGAAACTGTGGACGTCGTGTCCTCCGGACCAAAAAGGAAAAGAACCATCCGGACTGTTATAGGCGCAAAGTTCAAAAGCCAGCATCTGTGATGGTATGAGGGTGTATTAGTGCCCAAGGCATGGGAAACTTACACATATTTGAAGGCACCATTAATGCTGAAAGGTACATACAGGTTTTGGAGCAACAAATGTTGCCATCCAAGCATAGTCTTTTTCATGGACGCCCCTGCTTATTTCAGCAAGACAATGCCAAGCCACATTCTGCACGTGTTACAACAGCATGGCTCCGTAGTAAAAAAGTGCGGGTACTAGACTGGCCTGCATGTAGTCCAGACCTGTCTCCCATTGAAAATGTGTGGCGCATTATGAAGCGTAAAATACGACAATGGAGACCCCTGACTGTTGAACAACTTGAGCTGTACATCAAGCAAGAATGGGAAAGAGTTCCACCTGTAAAGCTTCAAAAATTGGTCTCCTCAGTTCCCAAACGATTACCGAGTGTCGTTAAAAGGAAAGTCGATGTAACACAGCGGTAAAAAGGCCCCTGTGCCAAATTTTTTGCATTTGCATTGCATTGTGCAGCTGCCTTTAAATTCTAATTTTATTATTTTTTTTGCAAATAATCATTAAGTTTCTCAGTTTGAACATTAAACATCTTGTCTTTGCAGTGTATTCAATTGAATATAAGTTGAAAAGGATTTACAAATCCTTGTATTCTGTTTTTATCTACGATTTACATAACGTGCCAACTTCACTGGTTTTGGGTTTTGTACATGCTAATGAACCTTGAGCTAATTGGCGATACCTTGCGACTTTATACACCCAATCTCCGAAAGCTTAAAGTCCCAACTGGATGTGACGGCTACGGCACCAGTGGCAGAGAGATTTATTTGCGGGTGTCATAGCCGTTGCTTGAAGTCCCTTTCGTCTGCTGGGCGTCCTCTTTTATTGATCTGGTTTGTCTCTGTGCGTCTCCTTCTAACGGAAGGACGAGCTCCATTCCAATATCCCCACTTTGTGGTGGGGGACAACAAAGCTCGCCGGGGGGCAAGATTAAAGTTTTTCTGCACGTGGACGGACGCGGACGCGGACGCCGGGGGTAAGACAATAGCTCTCCGGACATTCGTCCCGGCGAGCTAAAAAGCTGGGATCCACCCAGGACAGCTCGCCAATCCATCACAGGGGTCACACATTCGCTCAGCTGAAAACCTATGGGCAATTCAGAGTCTCCAAACAGCCTAACATGCAGGGAAACCTGAGTGAACAAGAGAACATGCGAACTCCGCACAAAAAAGCCCCGAGTCAGATTTAACCCCATGACCTTACTGCTGTACGGCGGTGATACAACAAGACTACAACACAGTATCTGAAGACTGAGCTTCCAAATTCAATGAGGCGCATTCCAATCAGCACCTCAAACTTCAAACCCTCAGAATTACCTTTTTTTTGTACAAAAACTTTTCAGAGTGGGTCATAATATGACTTTTATGCGCTTTTTAAGTCGCATCTTGTTTTCAGCATTTTTGAGCCCTCATGACCCCATAAGTACAGAGATCCATATGAAATCTACAGGGATGAAGGACACTAGAGCCCCGTAAAGGGCCAGTTTTTATAAGTCAGGCAGGTGGTGATTCATGACACCTTTGGATTTGTCCAAAATCTTTTTTATTGATGTATGTTAGAAATGAACAAAAATCGCATTTTCCATCCTTGATCGGGACCGTTTTTTTTGGGGGGTCAGAATCACCCAAAATGGCAAAATCACCAAAATAAGGTTTTTGAAGCTTGTATTTCTGTGCGCCCTGAGTGAGCCAAATTAATTTTCATTTGTGCAAGTCTATCAGGTATGGACGCTCCAAAAATGTGAAAATTTTGGCAGCCGACTTAGGGCGCAGCCCATGGGTGGTGCGGCAAATCACTTTTTTTTCAATTTCAATTTCATTTTCAGTATAATCAGCTTACAGACGATTCACTTGAGGGAACTTTAGAAAGGGCATTTTGGATAAATTCTCAAGGATCATTATCACCATGAGGGACAGATGTTTGGTCAAAACGAGTTATAGAGCATGAAAGGTCTCATTTTAACCACAATTTGATACCAGGCTCATCTTCCCGTATTGATCCTTCTGTGTCAGAACAGTTTTACTGCCTTTACTGCCCAAACACGCAAGGAATGTAATTAAGAGACATGGTGATATTACAATGCTAAAAATTCCATTTTCAGTTACAGTCATCACATTGAGCATTTTCAATGGAAAATTAAATTCATGTAAGAACATCAAATAATGTGGCATTGGACCATTTCAATGCAGTGCAGGGTCAACGGACATTTCAAATTGTGCCTTTTTGATTTTATTTACATGTTCCTTGATGTGCCAGATTTTTTGGGCTTCAGGTTGCCATTTTATTTATTTATTTTTTATTCCACTGTAATCGAAGGCGGGGGCTCAGTTCTCTCAGCAGCCTCGGCAGAATTTCTGCCAGCATACTGCACACCTTCTTGCACATGTGCATAACAAGGCACATCAGTCCGCAAGGGATGTTGGCCTTATAGGCTGTCCCATAGGGCACTGAAAAAAAACACCTGAATGCTGTTGGTACATCTTCATTCAAGATTTTGCAAGATTTTGTCTGATACTTTGTCTGAAGTTGGAAAATTATTTTTATTTCTAAAAAGGGACTTCAAGAAGCAGTTGCTAAGCTAAAAATTGAGGGGGCAGACAACTGGCATCTTGATGAATAAAACCAATTCTCCAAAATTCACCTTGTAATCTCCATAATCATAGAAAATGAATTGTTTACCAGCCAGTGCACAATTCGTCAAGTTGTGGGCACACAGGTAAAATGAATGGAAACTGATTGATGCCGATGAAGAATTGAATTCCTGGCCAAACAGTACCAGGTTGACAATACAAATGGACAACAAACAGCACCAAATCACCTGTGAACTTCAATTACTGTGATGCATTCATCCACAAACTGAAGGTTATTTGATAATCGTACACTGAACATTAGAAAAAGGCAAAAACAAAGCAAACAGGGGCACCTTTTGAGAGTCAGAGGGCGGGTCCTCATGTTTTAGTGTGAGCGGGTGCAGTTTGGAGGGGCTGTTTTTGGCAGGGCTGTTTCCCGGGAGACGCGCTTTCATGGGACTGAGGTTCTTCCTCTTGTTTCGCCGCTTGACCTGCAGTCGCCCGGGGGCTCGGAGCTGGAGCAGGGCATTTTTGGGCGCTGGTGGTGAGAGAGGACTGGGTTATCTATCTGTCAACACAGCAAGGTCAATCCACATTAATGATTACTTCTGCCAGTTTGCCTGGAAGGACAATTTTCTATCTGCGTGACATGAGATATGAATCCGAAAACTGAGGTGCGATGTGGAGAACCGTATCAGAGGGATAACACTGCAAACCCAGGGCCCAGAACTCAAACCCACAGCCCACTGTGAGCTGAAGGTGATCTCTGAGTCTTACCCACGGGGCTGTGGGGCTGGGGGTCGGACTTGTGCCCATACGCCGAACGCAGCTCCTGCTGCAGCTCTGGAGGCAAAGCGGCAAAAACTTCAGGATCCACCTGAGAGAGAGAGAGAGAGAGAGAGAGGGAGAGATCAAAAGAAGGACAGAGAAAAAGAGGAAGAGGGGGTGGGAGTGAGAAAGGAGTGAGAGGGGAAGAGAATGAAGGAGAAGGATTGAGAGGGTGAGAAAGAGAGGAGGGCGTAGGGTAGAAAGGGAGAGAAAGAAAAGTCAGGGATGTGATTTGGGTGAAGTGAAATTATCTGAAAATTTAGCCGGGGGTCTGGGTGCAGCGCCCTGGTGGGGGGGATATGGGGGGGCGAAGCACCCCGGTGCTCCTAGGTTTTAGTGATTTTTAGTGCCCTAAGTGTACTAAGAATTCAATAGAATAATAAAAACCAGAATTATCATCCAATGTATATTCAAGCCATCAAACACATGCAATCTTTGATTTCTAAGTCATGTCAAAATTAGTCACAAGCTCCAAGCTTGTGAAGAAATCTGCCACTATTGCACTCAGATAAAAGTCAAATAACATTCATTGAATATAGCCAATATATCAATAAAATCATTGACTTCACATTCAACTCCAAAATCATATCACAAAGTCACATCCTCATGGGATTTTATGAATTTAGACTTCTTTGAATGTACTGTGTAATAGCAAAAATGAAAAATAAGAACATAATCACTGTAGATACACACCACTAATAAATCTTTTTTCTTTATCCAATCATTTGTAGAAACAATCTATGAGTTCTGAGAGTATTTTCAGCTCCCAATTATTGACTAAAAACACAATCCTGATGGAACTCCTGGAAATATGCATTACATATTATGCATTACATATTAACCTAGTGAATAAGCGACAATGGAAAACAGTGTCACTAACTAGCCACATTCGGCTATATTCGCTGTCCAGTGACGCTCCATTTACATGAAAAAACAAAAGTGAAACTACGAGGAAGGGCTCCTCGTCGAGGTCCTGAAGCACCTTTAATTATACGACGCGATAGAAAAGTTGAGTGTCGTTGTGGTATCTTTCGCTAAAATTGCTAAAGGTCATGGATTAGCTGGGCAGCTGATGAAATAACCGTGATTTAGCTTTGGAGCGAGACGCCCAGCTGCGTTAGCACTGATAAACGTGCGTATGCAGGCCACAGTAACCAATTAATTCAGCAGCATCAAAGTCAAAATGTAGGGTGATAATGCTTCATAAAGTGTGCGAAAGTGAGGCAGGAAAATAAAGGTCCATCAGGTTTGTTGGTAAGCTCACATAATGCAATGTTATGGTTTGACTGGCTGTACTACCATAAATGGGAGCTGGCGAAGGTGCGTCAAAGAGCCAAGACGAGCCCCCGCTCGCACTCCTGGGGGATCCTGATACACACTGAACCAACCGCGCAACTTACCAGCGGTGTACAGCATTTGTCTCGAGTTACATAAAGGGACACAGCAGTGTTCAGCCCTTAACCGCTCACGCCGCTGAAACTTAGGCTGCAAGACTGCTTCACCCTCGCTCCACTAGCCCAATGGGCTGCACAAAATACAGGTATACGGACTATCAATTATTATTACTATATTACAAGCTATCTGCTTTCTCGAATATCCGCAGTAACTAAGTCGTTTCTTTTCGACAGAGTTGAAACTCGCCGCCGCGGCACCTGCCCACACAGCATGACGTTGGACCGGTGTGTCTTAACTTCCGTTTTCAAATTGGACAGCTATGTAGAATGCATCAATTCAGTTATGGAAATAGTAAAAGTCGGAATGCCGAAGATATGAAATCGGATTTTCATGACTGAAAAACTCATGACTAAGTTTTATTTATTTTTTAATTTTGAAGATAAATAAAGCGGAATTCTGCGAATTAATCACATTAAAAAATAATTAAAAAATCACATCCCTGAAAAGAACATGACACCCAACAGGTCAGAGAATGTGTGTTCACTGTATGACAGGCAGGGGTGCGAAATCCAGGGGTCAGAAAGTAAAAGTCCTGCCAGGTTTTTCTCATTTAAATTATGACTAGAACAAGGTGCTTTGGCCAGATGAGACCAAAATTGCATGTTTCAGTCAGATACAGCATCGGCATGTTTGGCGTCAAAACAGAGATGTTTACAAGGAGAAGCACCTCATACCCACGGTGAAATATGCTGGTGGATCAGACATGTTTTGGGGCTGTTTTAATTTCAGATGTCCAGACGTACTGGTTAAGATTAATAGCATAATGAACTCCATCGAGTACCAGGATATTTTGGCTGACAATCTGGTTGCCTCTGTCAGAAGTCTGGGACTTGGCCGTTGGTGGACTTTCCAACAAGACAGTAACCCAAAGCATAACCTCAAGATCCACACAGAAATGTTTCTGTGACAACAAAATCAACATTCTGCAGGGGCCATATCAGTCACCAGGCCTCAATCCCTTTGGAAACCTGTGGGCTGAGTTGAAGAGGACAGCTGATGAACGCAAACCCAAGAATGTGAGGATCTTGAGGATCCTCACACTGAGGATCTGCACTGAGGACCGGTCTAAACTCCCCCAAATGTGTGTCTGAACCATGTCAAAAATTACAGGAAAACACTCCATGCTCCTAAACTTGCCAGGGGTGGTTGCACTCAGTACTAAACGCAGGGTGCCAATTATTATGAAACCCTGGTTTTGTTTAAATTAATTTTACATTTAATGATTGTTATGATTTTGCTTGTTTCCATAGAAAAATTAATAAAGTATTTCTCCCATGTTCGAATATTCCATTTCTCTATGATTATAGTGTTAGTATTTATTTTGTATCATTTGTTAATTGCCGATCAGGGGTGCCAGTAATTTTTGAGCCCATGGTACATGCATGGGCACACGTGCGCATAACCATACACACACACTCAAAAAAGAAAACAGATTTAGCCGGTTGCTGTTACAGTGTACTGATGAAGAGGTTGAATGCTGTGTGGTGTTCAGTAGTTCTGCCTCTTTCCTGATGTTTCATGTTCACTGCCTGCTTCAGCAATACAAACAGATTGTGTCATCATGCCTACGAACCACTTCAAACTGAACTGCGTACGCATGTGTATGCGTGTGTTCGCACATACTCAAGTATACGTGAGTGATAGTGTATGAGTAATGTGTGTGCACGCATGTGTGTGTGTGTGTGCGCGCGCATGTGTGAGCCAGTGTTTGTATCTGCCCCCGTACCTGTGAGAAATCCGGAAGCGCCAGCACGATGCCCGTCCCCGGCTGCTCAGGGATCTGCAGGATCAGTGCGTTGGAGGGCGGGGCGGGGGGGGAGGGAGGCGGGGCCGGGGGCGGGGTGAGTGGCGGGGGCGGGGTACGTGTGCGACTCCAGGACTGCTCCACCTGCTGCCGTATCTCTGCTGGCAGGGCCTCTAGCACAGAGCGGTCCACCTGAGGACACATCAGCAACCCCAATATCCCTTTACTCAGCTCCATCTTCTAATGAATATTCATGAGGGGGTGTGACTAAGCCAACGGAAGAGAGCAAGCAATAGAGTAGTGAAGTGATGATGTCACAGCGACTTAGCAACAGGTGTCGGAAGTAAAATATAAGGTAATTTGTAATGGGGTTTGGACACTTTTTGGCATTACTTGAACTTGTATTAATTTTTTGAGCCGCCCCGCTCTGAGATTAGCCTACGGGGTATACGGATGCAAATGATCACATCAAATTCATTGTTTATTGCCAAAAATGATCTGCTTTTGCAGTAGTAGTCCAGTTTGTAGTCCACTTTTGCGAACTACATAACCTCTACGCAAACAGGTGAGTATCCTGTGATTTGTTCCCGACCAATGGGGTACCACAGTTTCAGCAAACCCTCACAACGTAAACTCGATGGAAGCTGAGCAGTGACCTAAATTGCCGTGGCGTATCTCTGTGCAACCGTTATTACACAGCGAGCCAATATCAGTTAGCTAGCTACATGCCTAGAAATGAATGGCTAACAGTGAATAGCTATTATTTCTCTATTTAGCAAGCTAGCTTAGCATTTATGCAGAATATGACTAGCTACGCCACTGAAATATCTAGCTAGCCAGCTAATTAGCAGATTTCATGTTATACTCCTAGCTAAATCGATAGTGAACTAACAATTTTCTGTTTTCTGTCACTTACTGTAATGAAGCAAGCTAGCAAGCATGATTATTCATTAAATATAACTAGCTAAGCTAGCAAAAAAGCCAGATAGTTCGCTAGCTTAGCTAACTCACTACCTTCTGCTTAGCTTGCTCACAATAGGGAACAGTGAATTGCCATTACATGGCTACTTAGTTAGTGTTGAGCTGTGCGCCTTTCACAAGCTGGTATTTAATTAAATGCACCACATATGAAGTTAGCCAACTACCAAAGTTGGTAAACTAGCTCGCTAGCTAAGTTAGCCTGCTAACAGCTAATTAGCTTGCTCAGTGAGCCTTACTTTGTGAATATAAATCACTAGAAATGGTGAATAACAATTATTCAGTACTAGAGTTAAAAAAGCAAGTAGACATGAATTAGCTACGTCGCAAGGTCAGTTATGCGTTGACTAAGCCGATTAGCTTGTTCAATAGCTACCGAGTTTTTAAGCAAACAAACGTTGGCCAAAGATGCATGCCTCTAAAAAGTTAATTGGCGCTAATTGCAAAAATTTATATCCAGCAAGAAAAGCATAACCACGTAGAGCGTAGTGTGTAGTGTACACTACTCAAAAAAATACAGGGAACACTAAAATAACATATCCTAGATCTGAATGAACGAAATATTCTTAAATACTTTGTTCTTTACATAGTTGAATGTGCTGACAACAAAATCATACAAAAATTATCAATGGAATTCAAATTTATTAACCCATGGAGGTCTGGATTTGCAGTCACACTCAAAATTTAAGTGGAAAAACACACTACAGGCTAAAACAAGTCAAAATGAGGCTCAGTAGTGTATGTGGCCTCCATGTGCCTGTATGACCTCCCTACAATGCCTGGGCATGCTCCTGATGAGGTAGCGGATGGTCTCCTGAGGGATCTCCTCCCAGACCTGGACTATAGCATCCACCAACTCCTGGACAGTCTGTGGTGCAACGTGGTGTTGGTGGATGGAGCGAGACATGATGTCCCAGATGTGCTCAATTGGATTCAGGTCTGGGGAACGGGCGGCCAGTCCATAGCATCAATGCCTTCATCCTGCAGGAACTGCTGACACACTCCAGCCATATGAGATGAGGTCTACCATCGTCTTGCATTCGGAGGAACCCAGGGCCAACCGCACCAGCATGTGGTCTCACAAGGGGTCTGAAGATCTCATCTCTGTACCTAACAGCAGTCAGGCTACCTCTGGTGAGCACATGGAGGGCTGTGCAGCCCCCCAAAGAAATGCCACCCCACACCATTACTGACCCACTGCCAAACTGGTCATGCTGGAGGATGTTGCAGGCAGCAGAATGTTCTCCACAGCGGCTCCAGACTCTGTCACGTCTGTCACATGTGCTCAGTGTGAACCTGCTTTCATCTGTGAAGAGCACAGGGCACCAGTGGCAAATTTGCCAATCTTGTTCTCTGGCAAATCTTGTTCTCTTGTTCAGCCCGGGAGTCTGGAGGATCATGGGACGTGTAGTTTTTAGACTACAAAAAGGATTAGCATGGCGGCAAAAAATGAAAATGATTTGAATTATAGCTGACTCCAGTCAAGAAAAAAAAATTACATTTGTTAGTCAGAAATATGACGCAAAATCTCAAAATCAATGGAGGCTTGAAAACGACAGGAAGTGATTCAAAAGTGAATATTTTAAAAAGTCTGTGTGAAATGAATGGGAACTTTTACTTCTGACACCAACGTGACGTCATCACTTTACCACTCTATTCAGCTCAACATTTCTGAGCCACTGATGAATATGGGCACGGCAGTTCTGGCAGCCGAAAGTGGCCACTTTGATCAATCTGAGATTTAAACAACATTCTGACGAACAAAAAGCATTCAATTTTTCTGTCCGGAGGCTTGAAAATTGCTGGTATACAGAATTGTTTGACCATTAGTGCAGAGTTTGTTACTGTGTCAAGCCTGGTCTTAGTTTAGCCTGGTCATTAGTTTTTGGCAAGTTTCCCATACAGTGCGCACTCGGCGTAACACACAAACGGAGGCGTGACAGGAGCGTGATGGAGCAGGGCTCGCAGGAGTACCTGAGATGGGGACGGCACCTCGATGCTGCAGTTGAGGTGTGTCTGAGCGCGGCTCGGGCTGTGCAGACCCCCATTATATCGAGGTGGGGGCTCCCCCTTACTGGTGCTCGGGACCGGCTCAGCCGCAGGAGAGGAGGAGAGAGCAGTGCAGGTGGAGCTGGAGGGCGGAGCCCTGCCCGGGGAGCACCTGCTCTGATTGGGGGATCCCTCTGGAGGCGGAGCAGCTGTGTGTATTCCCTCTGCACACACAGGAGAGGCAAGGGGGTGAGGACTGGCCGTTTTACACAGATGTGCTGCAGCACTGACTCTCTAACCATCAGTGTAGTGTAAACCTGGCTCCAAATCACACACACCTTTACACACACTCACACCCCACTCCACCTGAGACCCACTGGGAGCGAGCGAGCACGCACGCACGCTAATGTAAACCCCGGCTCTCAATCACACCCACCTTTACACACATTCACTCCCCACACCACCTGAGAGGACCCACACGCACATACACTGACTCACGCTCACGCACGCACGCGCACACACACTCTCGCACACGCACACACAGACATATTGACTCACTTTTGCACACACATACTGACTCACTGTCGCGCACGAACACACACACACACACAGACACACACACACACACACACACACACATGCGCGCACACACACACACAGACTCACTCTCGCACACGCACACACACACACTGACTCACTGTCACACGCGCGCGCGCGCGCGCGCACAAACACACACACACACACACACACACACACACACACACACACACACACAGACTCACTCTCGCATATACAGAGCCACACTTTAAAGCACACACACAAAAACGCATTCAGACTCTCACATACACACAGACAAGCACACACTCTCAGATATTCAAATACAGACTCACACCCAAACACACAAATACAGACTCAAACACAAACAACGTACAACACACTCCACAACTCCTCTGTTCCTCTTCCCCCCCCCCTCTCACTATCTGACCTGGTGTGGTGGGCGGGGCCATGGCAGTAGAGTGGGTGGAGCGCTGGGCCAGCAGCAGGTCCCTGATGGAGCGGGGGCGGGCTGTGGGCGGGCTCTGTAGTGAGGGGCGGAGCCCCTGCAGGAGCTGCATCTGCAAGCCGACGCCCCTCACGTCACAGGCATTCAGCTTCATGGAGTGGAAGAGTTTCAGAACCTCAGATCCAATCAGCTCGGAGCTGTCTGTGGGCTGGTCCAGAGTCACCGACCTGCAGCCAGGGGCACAGGAGCCTTCAGCACCGACGCCGGGGGGGTGTGTGTGTGTGTGTGTGTGTGCGTCTGTGCAAGCAAATACAGTGTTGTGAAAAAGTATGTGCCCTCTTCCTGATTTTTTTTTTTGCATATTTGTCACACTAAAATGTTTCAGATCAAACAAATTTCAGTATTAGACAAAGACAACCCAAGTAAATACAAATTGCAGTTTTTTAATAAGGACACCATTTAAGAGAAAAAGCTATCCAAACCTACCTGACCCTCTATGAAAAAGTAACTGCCTCCCCCTTGTTAACTCATGAACAAACTGATAAACCACATTTGTTTAGTTCAATTTCCCTCGCCACACCCAGGCCTGATTAGTGCCAGACCTGTTGAATCAAGAAATCACTTAAATAGAACCTGTCTGGCTAAGTGAAGTAGGCTTAAAAAAAAAATCTCAATAAACAACTCTTCATGTTCATTGACATCTATCAGTCTAGAAAAAGTTACCAAGTCACTTCTAAGGCTTTAGGCCTCCACCGAGCCACAGTGAGAGCCATTATCTAAAATAAAGAAAACTTGGAACAATGGTGAACCTTCCCAGAAGTGGCCGGCCTATCAGAATTACTTTAAGAGCGCATCGAAGACTCACTCAGGAGGTCAGAAAAGAGCCCAGAACGACATGTAAAGAACTGCAGGCCTCACTTGAATATTAACATTAACTAAGACATGATTCCACAATAAGAAAGAGGCTGGGCAAAAATGGCATCCATGGTAGAGTTCTAAGGCCAAAACCACTGCTGACCAAAAAGAACATAAAGGCTCATCTCACATTTGCCAAAAAACATCTTGATGATCCCAAAGACTTTTGGGAAAATATTCTGTGGACTGACGAGACAAAAGTTTAACTTTTTGGAAGGCGTGCATCCTGTTACATTTGGTGTAAAACTAACGCAACATTTCAGAAAAAGAACATCATACCGAAAGTCAAACATGATGGTGGTAATGTGATGGTCTGGGGCTGCTTTGCTGCTTCAGGACCTGGGCGACTTTTCATAATTGATGGAACCGTGAATTCTGCTCTCTAGCAGAAAATCAAGAAGAATGTCCAACCATGAGTTTGTGACCTTAAGGTCAAGCGGACTTGGGTTATGCAGCAGGACAATGATCCAAAACACTCCAGCAAGTCCACCTCTGAATGGCTTAAAAAACCAAAATGAAGGTTTTGGAGTGGCCTAGTCAAAGTCCAGACTTAAATCCAATTAAATCTGCAAGCAGCGTTGAACCCTTGTGCACGTTGGGTGTTGTGGTGCGATCCTGATGGGTGCAGGTGTGCACTCATGACCAGTGGACTGGTCAGTACAGGCCAACCTGTGATAAGGTTTCGAGCAAATCGGACAAAGCACAAAGGAGTCATGACAAGTTGATAGTTCATCCACCAGGAGGCACTCAGAGCGTGACCAAAGGTGGGCAGGTGCATTCAGGGACAGACCCTCAGCACAAATATGAAGTTTCAAGCAAATCGGCCGATGTCAATGTAAAATATGGCATTTCCTGTTTCCACAAGGGGGCGCCATGACCAAGATTGCCTACAAGCATATGGAGGCGTTCAGGGCAGGGTTCTTATGTACAGGAAGTTTGAAGCCGTTTGGATGAAGTATGAGGGAGAGAGAGCTGCTTGAATGTGTTTGGCGAAGCATCAGAAAAGGGGACTCCAGAGCCACCACGTCCATCACGTTACAGACATGCAGAGCACAACTTCTGATCAGCTTGGTCTCTTGATGATCTGAAATAAATCTGAGGTTGATTGGACAAAATGTCAAGGAGGAGTTTGTTAAAATACACTGTGTGCCCTATTAGTAAAGTGGGAAGCGAATATATTCAGACGTTCAGGGCGGAGTCATCATGTCCAGCAAGTTTAACGCTGCAATGATCAAGTATGTTGGCGTGAGAGCCATTGGAAATTTTTTTGTCAATTCACCAAAATTTGTCACGCCCTTGTAGCCATGCCCTTTGACCTACAGACACGCGGAGCATGACTTTTGATCAGCTTGGTCTCTACATGATCTGGACCAAATCTGAAGTCGATCGGGCAAAATCTCTAAGAGTTTGTTTTAAAATGCAAAAATTCAAATCAAAATGTCTGGCTTGATGTTGGGTTTAGGGCATGACTCCAATGAAGTTTTTATATGTCTGGGTATGATACATAACTGAACCGAATTTCATACCCTCAAATGTGGCTGAATTAAAACAGCTCTGCAAGGAGGAGTGGGCTAAAGTTCCTGCACAGTGATGTGAAAGACTCACTGCCAGTTATTGCAAACGCTTGATTGCCGTTTTTGTCGCCGAGGGCGGCACAACCAGCAATTAGATTTAGGGGGCAGTTACTTTTTCACATAGGGCCAGGTAGGTTTGGATAGCTTTTTTCCCCCTCAATAAATGTATCATCATATGCCAAAAAATAAGAAATCAGGAAGGGGGCAAATACTTTTTCACAGCACCGTGAGTGTGTGTGTGTGTGTGTGTGTGTGTGTGTGTGAGAGAGAGACTGTGTATGTGAATATTCCGCCTTCACCTGGCCAGACTGTCACATATTCCGTGGCCCCCAAACTTGGCGGGCTCCACAGGGGCCCCTGGTTTTCGCACCAAGAGCTTGAGGGTGAGCCGGCGACCCTGAAGGCTCACGGCCTGCAGCCTCCGCTGCACCTCCTGGGATAAGCCAATCAGGAAAGACTCCGCCTCTGAAGCCTGCCGAGAGGGGAGGAGCCGAAGCAGAGTGTGGTTGTCAGACCAGTGAGGGCGGGGTGTAACTGAGCTGCGGGGATCGGGCTACAACCTGGGGCTGCAAGAGGAACGTGGGGCTGATCTGGGGTGAAACACTGACCTGCGCGAAACGGATTCCATAGTTCACCTCCGCAGAGACAGACTTCCTCTCCTTCTCGCTCCGCACGGGTCGGTCGTCCAGACCACGGCAGAAGCGGAACAGGGTTTGTCCCGTCCGAGGCCCAAACTCCTTCTGCAGGCGGCACATGGACATCTGCTGCAGCTCTCCGCATGTCCGCACGCCGAGGGAGGTCAGCTTATACCCCATTGACCGCCCAACACCTGAGCCCAAGCACAGTCACACGCACAGCACACACTCAGCTCCTGATACAACTATATTACTCACCATAGAACACAGTCCGCCTCTAAATGTCACAAGAACATAAATATACGCACACAGTTGGTCTATAACGGCTCAGGAGCATATCTGATAAACTACCCCAAAAACACTAGTCCCCAAAACACACTGATTCACCAACCCTAGTCACGAGGGCAGTCATAAAATTTATGCCATTAAATTTCTGTACTCTATACAAATGGAAAAGAAAACAATGAAATGCTGCAAAGAATTTCACAATTACATCTTCGGCCTGATAAATTAAAACGGCAATTGGCACAGAACAACTCGGGATGTCCACATTTTCAGAGGCTCTCTCTACAATTCCGTCAATAGCCATTAGGGGTCTCCAATGGCCCCCAGTGAGAACCCCTGCATTAGCAACGACCTGCCATGACCCTCAAGTCTCAATCACGGTTTCAGTTCCCGTCTGCAGCCAGCAGAGGGCACCAGTCTCACCTGGCAGGCCGGTAACAGGCTGGTCCCTAATGAAGTCGTCCACCTCCTCTGGCTTCAGATAGTACTGTCCGTTCGGCTTGGCTTTCCGTGTCGCCATTCTGGCCAGCAGAATATTGGAACCTTGAGGAACAAGAGAGGCAGGTGTGCTCCAGAGTCAAAATGGAGAAAAACAACGTGGTATTTAGAGGATTTTAGCCCTTATTCTCGATGATGGAAGTCTGTGGCAGTGACTGCGGGACACTCACCCATGCCCACTGAGGCAGAACAGCCAGTCCTCTCCCTTACATCGGACCGGATAGCGCTAGCGAGCTCGTCTGGGGCCACGCCCAGCTCTGCCAGCAGATTGCTGGCGTCCACGAGCGCCTCGTCACAGCTCAGGGCCTCGATGTTGTGCGTGTAACTGCGGGAAAGATGGACAGGGTCACGGCTGTCCCCCAAAATCATTGTCTGTCCCGAATGATATAAGTGCATCTTCAAATCTACACAATATCAGAAGCAGACCTGAGACAGCTGTGTGGGCCAAATAACACAACTCATTCCAGTTACTTTCATCGGAGAAGATCAGAATGATATGACTTTTTCTTGAAACCAAACATGAAAAATGTTCCATCTGTAGGACATACTACAAACCAAACTATGAAGACACGTGATCATCCAGGCCTCATTTCTGCACTGGCTCATATTCGGATTGAACCAATCAGACTCTCCAAACTCAGCTTAAGCTGAGTGAAATGAGGCTTTAATCATCTTCAGCTAAAATCACCCTCAACAAAACGAGCCTCAACTAAAAATCAGCTTCAGACGACTTAAATTTGGCTAAAATTAGCTTCAGCGAAAAACACCTTCAACAAATTTAGCAAAAATCAGCCTCAGACAAATCATGATTAGCACCATAACCGCTCACATCAACATCGGGATTCACAGTAAGACTATATCAGGTGTGAACACATCGTCATTTAAGACGATCAAAAAGACAGATCATAGTCAGAAAATAGCTTGAGATCTCGGCCAGTCATATCAACGCTGGCAGAAAGCAGCTTATGCCGCTATGTTAGCAACCTGTTTCTCATTCAAAGTATTTATGGTGAATTATAAATCATGCGCCAAACCCATGTCTGCTTAATGTTCAGCAAAGTATATGACATATTATGAGGCCGTGTTCCACTGATAAATTAAACTAGCCAAAAATAATCCATTTCGTAATTGGCTCTAAATTTCTGTTTTGTATTAGTCAGACTGGCTACAATGGCTAAGAAAACAATAGCCATGTGAGCTTCAGCTCCCTATAATATTGGCCTCTGGTTAGGGCTGGGCGATATGGATTAAAACTCATACCCCGGTATTATTTGTCTGACTGACAGTATACGGTATGAAAACGATATTTCATTCAGAGCAAGAAAAGTGATTCATTTTACTCAACATCATCAGAATATCAAAACCTATAAGACTTGGACCACATACAAAACCTTACAGATTTTCTTTCTCTGCTCAAGAAGGCACAGCTGTGAAAATAAATGTAAGCAGCATACCTTTTTCTGATGGAAAGCGATACACAGTTATGTAAAATCAAATCTCTACCACAATAGTCAATACTTTATACAAATAGGCATAATTCTGCTCATACAGAGCTCCAGAGCTGTGCAAATAACAAAACAGTAAAGAGCATTGAAGTAGCGACAGGCCAATCATGAATGAGAACATAGGCCTTATGTTTCACATGAAAAGAGATTCAAATAAAAATACCAAAAATGGTTAATTGATACCTAAATGTATACCTCTGCTCCTGCAGAGCTGTGTGAAAGTCAAAAATGTAAACGGATTCAATAGGCCAACCCTGGCTAAGAACACAGGCCTGCGGCTGTGCATGAACACTGATTTAAATAAGGGGAAAAAATAATACAAGAATAATTAAGTGGCAATTGAAGACACGGCGTCTCTCCCCCATGCGATCCAACAGCGACAGAATAATGGGCTACATCAGGGCTGCCAACTTTCTACGCATTCTCATGTATATGGCGTTGGTCACACATATTTTGAAGGCATATTCGCCGAAGTCAGCAACTGTTCAATCAGCGCGTATATTTGAGATTCTTAGGCATAATTTAAGTCCTTGTGCATGGCAGTTTATTTCCCTTGCATAACGGAGAATTTCACCTACACGGAAAGCAATGACGACTCTGGACCTCCTGCGCTTTTTAAAATTGGGGATTAAAAGCAATGTATTTGTTTCATGATCGTTTTTATTGTTTGAATGGAATAAGACTATTTGAAAGGTCTTTATGCCATTCCGTGGCTTCCAATTCCCGAGTAAAGAAGGAAATCGATCATGACTCCCGAATTCTATGTCACTCGTGGGAAAATGACCCGTAATGCACGTGGAACTGATTAACTATCGTGCAGAACGACTGTGATTCTGCGAGAGAATCTCTGAAATGCGCATTAACTGAATAATCGCTGACTACAGCACTGGAGCGTGCTGATAAGATGCGCGAGAGTTGGCAGCTCGGGCAACATTCAGTACAGAAAGATAATTTAATCATAAATAGGTCTTTGCACGAGCACTTAGTTACGGTAATTTTTTCCAGCGAGAGCAGCATTTTAGAATTCTTTAGCGAATGAAGGTAATTTCGGTGCCGAATACGTACACCTGTTTTTGCAGCACAGTCACGCAACTGGCTGTAAAACAAAAAGAGACAGCAGTCCGATTGGAAAATGTTAACGAGCGAAAGCACGTACTTGTCACCAGAATTACCCTCATTCGCAGAAGAGCTCTGAAATATAGTCGCCGAGTGCCGGTGCATAGTCCTAATTATGATTAAATTATTCTTCTGTACTGTACTGAACTGAATGTAGCCCATTATTTTGTCGCCGTTAGATCGCATGGGGGAAAGCCATGTCTTCAATTGCCATTTGACTTTTCTTGTATTGGAAAACGTTTAAAAGAAAGGAAAACCATCTAGAATTAGCCAAGACTGTTGTCAATAAAGGGATGGATATTTTCCCCCGAATTTTCAGGTCTAGCCCTGGCCATTACGAGTTGTCTCGCAGTCGGCAGTCAACGTGTTAAGTGCTGTTATGGCCCCAATTTGTCACTACATTTACAACACTACAGCAACAGCAACAGCAAGGGATGACAGACACAGTTTTTAAAACTTATACACATTTAATTAACAAAAGCAACAACCAACAATAATGACTAATCTAATATCTACAACTAATGACCAAGACTGATTTCCAAAAAACAGAAAATATTTACAGTCCCTTTTGTAGGTTGCTTGGTGATGTCCTGGGTGAGGGAAAAACTCTAACACAGGCAAAAATCCACTAAAAGCTTCACAGGTCTTGAACAGAATGACAGGTCTGGTCACATTTATCCTTCTCCTTGCAATTTCTCCTACCACTTCACTGTCTCAATTCTACTCCTTATATACTCTTTAGCAGACCCCACCCACATTTAGACCTCTTTTTTTTATTTTCTTTCCCCAGACATGCCCAGGACATGTCTAAACCTAGCTCCAGTCTGGGCCTAATAAAATAAAGTTAAATACTGCCATCTAGTGGCCTCTATTCCCATCACAGTGCCAATAATTCACGTGACAAAGAGCGCTTAATAAAATAAGTGACAATTTAATAAACAGTGGACAAAAAAGAAGAGACCAGTAAAATAAAAGAACTGCAACAAGCCATCTCACGCAACCGTGATGGACAGGCTATACATCGCAATACATCCACCTTTTGAAACAACTTGCTTGCGACAGGTTTTACAGATAGCGTCTTGTTGCTCCTCGGTATACATCTAAAATACCTCCAAATTACAGAGCTGTTGTTTTTTTTTCTTCGGAACCAGCTCCTGTTCATCGTCGACCGCCATAATATTGTCTGCTAAGTCGCTCGCCTCTACCGGCAGTCATGTTCATGGAAACTGTGTGACGGGGAGCGACACGCAAGGGGCGGAGCTTGAAGGTCCCGAGCAGTGAAAGCTGCCTGAAAACGCCTGATCGGAAAGCAGCGGAGTGGGCGACGTACACATAATAATATAATAAACAATAAAACCCCGGCATGGGGGTATTGTCTCAAATTCATACCTCCTTCAAAATTATACCGGCACAAGTCATAAAACTGGGATACCGCCCAGCCCTACTTCTGGTATATTGGCAAGGACATGTGAAATTATTGTCATTCCATCGCTTCAAACTCCTCTTAAAAACAGGAAGAATGAAAGAAACTCATATATTCCTTTATTTACTGAGCCATGTTGTACTACATTATCAATAAAGACTGAAAAAATATGATGTGCTGGACCCAATATCCTGGTTACTGCTCCTGGCAGAGTAACTAAACATTCAGTCACAGTCAAAGCAAAACTAGGGTGCACCTATCGAGACAACGACTCATCAGGAAGCAAAGACATCGATTAATACCAAACTGAACAAGAGAAAAGGTGCTGGCGCTGCCAGGCAGGATAATTGGTGGCACCAGTGCCATCAGCGAAACCCAGATCTGGACAGAACCCGTGCAGACAGCACGCAGTCCATACAGAACATGCCTGGGATCCACGAAACCCAGACGGCAGTCTGTCTGCACTCCATCTGTAAAGCTGTAGCCTAATACAACAAAGACTTCACCAAGAGCCTCTAGCATTTCATGCAACACCTTCCAGCAGTAAATGTATGATTGTATGAACTGTTCAGCTCAGGACACACAGAAATGCCCGTTTCTCAGACAGAGGTATCAGCGCTTCTTGAGCAGCATGACTTTCAAATGATTTTGCCGAGGGTGAGAACACATTCCTTCAGCTATCTTTGGCAGTTAGTCCAACGCGTTAGAAATGTCTGGAAACGAACTCTGTTTTACTTAATGAGATTTACAAAGACAGATGGATGCACTTGACTCACGATAAAAACTAAATGCAGCGAAAGAGGAGACCATCGAGACACATCGGACATTTCTTCCCAAATATCCTCCAGAATGTAAACAGTAACAGGGATTACACCTGCACCAGATTAACTGTCACATAAGTCACTGTTGATGCCCAAGTTAGGCGGGGCTGTGGAGAGGGAGGAGTCAGCAGAGATGGAGTGACAGCGACAGAGAGGAAAATGAAGTGAGCGAAGGCTGAGGAGGACGAGACAGCAGGACAGAACAATACCTGGCCAGCGTCTCAAACAGGACTAGTGCCACCTCCTTGTAGGCCTGGAAGTCGTAGGGTACAGCCTGCAGGCCGGGACAGAGACGCTTGGCCTGACCGAAAAACATGCCGTTCCTCACACCCGCTTGCCTGAGACAGGACAGTAGGGGGCAGTGTGGGGATACAGAATGCTTCAATACACCAATCCGTATGTCAATCAATTAAATGTAAAAAAACAAAGGTGAAAGTACAGATTGTACACACAGACACACAAGCGATGAGGCTAAGATAAGAGCAGGAGACCCCAGTGAGCTGGTGTCAGCAGTTATGGAGGTGCGGAGCGTCACCTAGCCTCATAGCTGCAGGAGGCGATCTCTGCCATAGACAGGGCAACCATGGCGGGGTCCACCCCGTTACTGTGGGCTTCGATACTCTCAGGAGAGGAGGATGAATCCAGATCGGCTCCTTTACTCTCTACGGGACAGACAGACAGACAGGTACACTCATTCCCGGTTCTCTCGGCTCTGTGCATGTGGCTGTGTGGGGATTCAGGGTGTGCGGGGATTATGTATTAAGATAAGTAACTAAGTTTGCTTGACAAGTCACAATTGACTTATTCCATTGGCAAACTAATCAAAATTACCTCAAATCAAGGACAAATTTTTTGTTGAACTAAGAAAAATGGTGATAGAAATAAGTAATTTAAGTAAGTAAATTATTCTTACCCAATACCTAGTATTTTCATCTTTAATGTTTCGCAGTGTGTACTAACCCATCTTCTTCTGATAGTAGGAGAGCTCCAGCTGGGCGTTGGTGCCGGGCCGCCGGGTCACCGTTCCGGGGCCTCGGTTACTTGTCACAGCGACAGGCTTCCCTGAGGGCAGGACACACACAGTTAGTGTGCGGTGAGAGCACATGAGCACATGTGTTAAAGTGTGTATTCATGTGTGCGCGTGTGTGTCCGTGCGAGTCTGTTTCACCCTTGAGATCGGGTCGGTGCCGGATCCCCACGGAGACGAAGAAGCAGTCCATGTCCACATGAAGGATGCAGGTTTGCCGGTTCTGAGGCCCAGGAGCGCTGGGCATACCTGCGTGCGCACACACACACACACACACACACACACCTGTTATTACGTCTTTTCATCCTTTCACTTCCCCTCACCCTCTCACAAACTCCCCTCTCACACCTCCCTCAGCCTCTCACACCTCCCCCACACCTCCCTCACCCTCTCACACCTCCCCCACACCTCCCTCGCCCTCTCACAAACTCCCCTCCCACACCCTCTCACACCTCCCTCACACCTCCCTCACCCTCTCACACCTCCCCCACACCTCCCTCGCCCTCTCACAAACTCCCCTCCCACACCCTCTCACACCTCCCTCACACCTCCCTCACCCTCTCACACCTCCCCCACACCTCCCTCACCCTCTCACACCTCCCCCACACCTCCCTCGCCCTCTCACAAACTCCCCTCCCACACCCTCTCACACCTCCCTCACACCTCCCTCACCCTCTCACACCTCCCTCACACCTCCCTCACCCTCTCACACCTCCCCCACACCTCCCTCGCCCTCTCACAAACTCCCCTCCCACACCCTCTCACACCTCCCCCACACCTCCCTCACCCTCTCACACCTCCCCCACACCTCCCTCGCCCTCTCACAAACTCCCCTCCCACACCCTCTCACACCTCCCTCACACCTCCCTCACTCTCTCACACCTCCCCCACAGCTCCCTAACCCTCTCACACCTCCCCCACACCTCCCTAACCCTCTCACACCTCCACCACACCTCCCTAACCCTCTCACAAACTCCCTCACACCTCCCTCACCCTCTCACACCTCCCCCACACCTCCCTCGCCCTCTCACAAACTCCCCTCCCACACCCTCTCACACCTCCCTCACACCTCCCTCACTCTCACACCTCCCCCACACCTCCCTAACCCTCTCACACCTCCCTCACCCTCTCACACCTCTCACACCTCCCTCACCCTCTCACACCTCCCTCACCCTCTCACACCTCCCTCATCATCTTTTTCCTGAGGGTGGAATATCTATTTTTGTGTGAAAATAAGGTATATTTCAGATCTTACGGTGTTAGTGAGTTATACTTGCCCCTCATAGGTGTGGGAAGTGTTTATATAAGCTTACTTTTCGCTTGTGTGCTCGAAGGAGGTAACGGCACACCGTTTACACACAGGGTTAATATTCTGTAAGCAGGCTGATAGGACTGAAAAATGGACAAATTTCAATACTTCATAACTGAGAAAAGCATTTTTGGGGTTTGGAGAGATTTTTGGTGACCACTGATGTCCATCCACACCTATACTGATATGCCAATTCCCACTTGAAAATCATTAATATTGAGCTTCATCAGTGAAAAGATGATTTGTGTTAAAAATCGATTTCCTGATTTGACCAAGCACAATTCCGAGAGCTTGTAGAGCCACTTGGACAGCAATCTTATTTGTCTCACGGACAGTTAGTAATTTTGAATATCACACTAGGATGTATAGCACTTGTCAAGGAATTTATGATTCAGTGATGCAGTGACGATATTATTAAAGTAAGTGATGACCGTATAGACAGGCGTCAGTGCATCGAGAGTAAGGATGTTTTGTTAGACTTACCTGGTAAAAAACTGTGCGTTTGACAAACGAATATGTGCTGCACTACAGGTATTCCACAGTAAATGCGCAGAGTGCAATATGATACCTGAAAAATGAGGCAACTGTCCACAATTCATTTATACATGTTATCTAGAGTGTTCAGGTGAACACGTGTCGCCTGCGAAGCACTTATGTAAAAGTGTGACTACCAACTGAAAGTGTGACTACCAAACAGACAGACAGACAGACAGACGCCGGACAAAGTGATCCCTATGTGCCGCTATGCTTCGCAGACGACACAAAAATGAACTTATTCAGACAAATAATTTGGCATCTGCATTTTATTCCATGTCTGTATCAGCCACAGAGGCCAAGAAATTATTTGAGTAAACCTCAAATATAGTCACTTATTAATGCATCCTTCAGGATTAGGGCATTTTCATCGAACGCTGGAGTGTGAAATGGGTTACAGTCCTTTTTCAGCGACCCACCCTGCTGTATCACTCACTAAAACCTTCACTCCCAATTCTCACCCTCCTCTTCGTCACGACCCTTTCTGACGCGCTCGCACCCATCTTACACCCTCATCCACGGTCTTTGTCCCACTCTTTTCCTGGTTTTGGGTGAAGTGTAAGACATTATAGCCTTTAATTAACCAACAGAGATGGGCCCCAGAAAGCCTGACTACTAATACTCCCATAATGCTCCTGGACATCTGTATGCGACACACAGCGCAGAGACTGCAGTGATAGAGCGTACAGACACAGCGCAGAGACAGCAGTGATAGAGCGTATAGACACACACCGCAGAGACAGCAGTGATAGAGCGTATAGACACAGCGCAGAGACAGCAGTGATAGAGCGTAAAGACACACAGCGCAGAGGCTGCAGTGATAGAGCGTATAGACACAGCGCAGAGACAGCAGTGATAGAGCGTATAGACACACAGCGCAGAGACAGCAGTGATAGAGCGTATAGACACAGCGCAGAGACAGCAGTGATAGAGCGTATAGACACACAGCGCAGAGGCTGCAGTGATAGAGCGTATAGACACAGCGCAGAGACAGCAGTGATAGAGCGTATAGACACACACCGCAGAGACAGCAGTGATAGAGCGTATAGACACACAGCGCAGAGACAGCAGTGATAGAGCGTATAGACACACAGCGCAGAGGCTGCAGTGATAGAGCGTAAAGACTCAGCGCAGAGGCTGCAGTGATAGAGCGTATAGACACACAGCGCAGAGGCTGCAGTGATAGAGCGTATAGACACACAGCGCAGAGGCTGCAGTGATAGAGCGTACAGACACACAGCGCAGAGACAGCAGTGATAGAGCGTATAGACACACAGCGCAGAGGCTGCAGTGATAGAGCGTATGGACACACCGCAGAGACAGCAGTGATAGAGCGTATAGACACACAGCGCAGAGACAGCAGTGATAGAGCGTATAGACACACAGCGCAGAGGCTGCAGTGATAGAGCGTACAGACACACAGCGCAGAGGCTGCAGTGATAGAGCGTATAGACACACAGCGCAGAGGCTGCAGTGATAGAGCGTATAGACACACAGCGCAGAGGCTGCAGTGATAGAGCGTATAGACAGCCCAGAGACAGCAGTGATAGAGCGTATAGACACACAGCGCAGAGACAGCAGTGATAGAGCGTATAGACACACAGCGCAGAGACAGCAGTGATAGAGCGTACAGACACACAGCGCAGAGACAGCAGTGATAGAGCGTACAGACACACAGCGCAGAGACAGCAGTGATAGAGCGTACAGACACACAGCGCAGAGGCTGCAGTGATAGAGCGTATAGACACACAGCGCAGAGGCTGCAGTGATAGAGCGTATAGACACACAGCGCAGAGACAGCAGTGATAGAGCGTATAGACACACAGCGCAGAGGCTGCAGTGATAGAGCGTATAGACACACAGCGCAGAGGCTGCAGTGATAGAGCGTACAGACACACAGCGCAGAGACAGCAGTGATAGAGCGTATAGACACACAGCGCAGAGGCTGCAGTGATAGAGCGTATAGACACACAGCGCAGAGACAGCAGTGATAGAGCGTATAGACACACAGCGCAGAGACAGCAGTGATAGAGCGTACAGACACACAGCGCAGAGGGTGCAGTGATAGAGCGTATAGACACACAGCGCAGAGGCTGCAGTGATAGAGCGTATAGACACACAGCGCAGAGGCTGCAGTGATAGAGCGTATAGACACACAGCGCAGAGGCTGCAGTGATAGAGCGTATAGACACACAGCGCAGAGGCTGCAGTGATAGAGCGTAAAGACACACAGCGCAGAGACAGCAGTGATAGAGCGTATAGACACACAGCGCAGAGGCTGCAGTGATAGAGCGTATAGACACACAGCGCAGAGGCTGCAGTGATAGAGCGTATAGACACACAGCGCAGAGGCTGCAGTGATAGAGCGTAAAGACACACAGCGCAGAGACAGCAGTGATAGAGCGTATAGACACACAGCGCAGAGGGTGCAGTGATAGAGCGTATAGACACACAGCGCAGAGGCTGCAGTGATAGAGCGTACAGACACACAGCGCAGAGGCTGCAGTGATAGAGCGTATAGACACACAGCGCAGAGACAGCAGTGATAGAGCATATAGACACAGCGCAGAGGCTGCAGTGATAGAGCGTACAGACACACAGCGCAGAGGCTGCAGTGATAGAGCGTATAGACACACAGCGCAGAGGCTGCAGTGATAGAGCGTATAGACACACAGCGCAGAGGCTGCAGTGATAGAGCGTATAGACAGCGCAGAGACAGCAGTGATAGAGCGTATAGACACACAGCGCAGAGACAGCAGTGATAGAGCGTATAGACACACAGCGCAGAGGCTGCAGTGATAGAGCGTAAAGACTCAGCGCAGAGGCTGCAGTGATAGAGCGTATAGACACACACAGCGCAGAGACAGCAGTGATAGAGCGTACAGACACACAGCGCAGAGGCTGCAGTGATAGAGCGTATAGACACACAGCGCAGAGGCTGCAGTGATAGAGCGTATAGACACACAGCGCAGAGACAGCAGTGATAGAGCGTACAGACACACAGCGCAGAGACAGCAGTGATAGAGCGTATAGACACACAGCGCAGAGGCTGCAGTGATAGAGCGTATAGACACAGCGCAGAGACAGCAGTGATAGAGCGTACAGACACACAGCGCAGAGGGTGCAGTGATAGAGCGTATAGACACACAGCGCAGAGGCTGCAGTGATAGAGCGTATAGACACACAGCGCAGAGGCTGCAGTGATAGAGCGTATAGACACACAGCGCAGAGGCTGCAGTGATAGAGCGTATAGACACACAGCGCAGAGGCTGCAGTGATAGAGCGTAAAGACACACAGCGCAGAGACAGCAGTGATAGAGCGTATAGACACACAGCGCAGAGGCTGCAGTGATAGAGCGTATAGACACACAGCGCAGAGGCTGCAGTGATAGAGCGTATAGACACACAGCGCAGAGGCTGCAGTGATAGAGCGTAAAGACACACAGCGCAGAGACAGCAGTGATAGAGCGTATAGACACACAGCGCAGAGGGTGCAGTGATAGAGCGTATAGACACACAGCGCAGAGGCTGCAGTGATAGAGCGTACAGACACACAGCGCAGAGGCTGCAGTGATAGAGCGTATAGACACACAGCGCAGAGACAGCAGTGATAGAGCGTATAGACACAGCGCAGAGGCTGCAGTGATAGAGCGTACAGACACACAGCGCAGAGGCTGCAGTGATAGAGCGTATAGACACACAGCGCAGAGGCTGCAGTGATAGAGCGTATAGACACACAGCGCAGAGGCTGCAGTGATAGAGCGTATAGACAGCGCAGAGACAGCAGTGATAGAGCGTATAGACACACAGCGCAGAGACAGCAGTGATAGAGCGTATAGACACACAGCGCAGAGGCTGCAGTGATAGAGCGTAAAGACTCAGCGCAGAGGCTGCAGTGATAGAGCGTATAGACACACACAGCGCAGAGACAGCAGTGATAGAGCGTACAGACACACAGCGCAGAGGCTGCAGTGATAGAGCGTATAGACACACAGCGCAGAGGCTGCAGTGATAGAGCGTATAGACACACAGCGCAGAGACAGCAGTGATAGAGCGTACAGACACACAGCGCAGAGACAGCAGTGATAGAGCGTATAGACACACAGCGCAGAGACAGCAGTGATAGAGCGTATAGACACAGCGCAGAGACAGCAGTGATAGAGCGTATAGACACACAGCGCAGAGGCTGCAGTGATAGAGCGTATAGACACACAGCGCAGAGGCTGCAGTGATAGAGCGTATAGACAGCGCAGAGACAGCAGTGATAGAGCGTATAGACACACAGCGCAGAGACAGCAGTGATAGAGCGTATAGACACACAGCGCAGAGGCTGCAGTGATAGAGCGTATAGACACACACAGCGCAGAGACAGCAGTGATAGAGCGTACAGACACACAGCGCAGAGGCTGCAGTGATAGAGCGTATAGACACACAGCGCAGAGACAGCAGTGATAGAGCGTACAGACACACAGCGCAGAGACAGCAGTGATAGAGCGTATAGACACACAGCGCAGAGGCTGCAGTGATAGAGCGTATAGACACACAGCGCAGAGACAGCAGTGATAGAGCGTATAGACACACAGCGCAGAGACAGCAGTGATAGAGCGTACAGACACACAGCGCAGAGGGTGCAGTGATAGAGCGTATAGACACACAGCGCAGAGGCTGCAGTGATAGAGCGTATAGACACACAGCGCAGAGGCTGCAGTGATAGAGCGTATAGACACACAGCGCAGAGGCTGCAGTGATAGAGCGTATAGACACACAGCGCAGAGGCTGCAGTGATAGAGCGTATAGACACACAGCGCAGAGGCTGCAGTGATAGAGCGTATAGACTCATAGCGAAGAGGCTGCAGACTTCTCCCGCTGCCCCAGACTGAAACTAGACAGTCCGGTCACCCATTTCTGCATGCGTGTAGCCCTCGAGTGCTCGCTTACATCGTAAAAAACTCTAACCTCTTGAGCGTTCTGCCCATGTGCCCATACACTGAAACGGGCAAATTTTCAGCATGAAATTGTGCTTTATTCAGCCAACTCTGTTGCCATGGCAACCAAAATCAAAAGGTGTCGTGACCTCACCATAACCTCAGCAATACCCAAATATCAAAAAAAAAAAAAAAAAAAAAAATTCGGTTGACGTTCGTGGCCTGTGGAGCTTCCAAGACAAAATCTCTACAGACACGATGGTGGCGGTGGAGGCGACGACCATGAATTCACAGTAGCTGCCCAACTTCTTCCGGGGGCTACAATAATCGACTAAAACGCACGGCAGCAAGCATAAGGCACCACACATGAGGTCAGTGAGTTAATAATTGCTAGCTTTAGGGGATTTTGGGTAATGTAGTCAAAAACTAGAGCTTACTCGATAACTTATTACCCTCGCACGAGGCTGAAGTAAAATGAATCTGTGTAGTGCGTGAGCAGCTTGCAGATACTCAATTTTATAACCTGCTCTAAGGATTGTGGGTAATACCTGCTGCGTGGGCTGGCCGCTGCCTCCTCAGCCGCTCCTTGCCTGGAAAGGCTGCGCCCCCTTGCGCCCTCCGCCGTTGCTGCAGCGAATTAACAAACTCAGAGAACTCACTCCGCCAGGTGGAGATGTGGTGGAGGCGGGAATGGGAGTAGTACTCCGATATCGAAGGGGTCACATATTTCCCTGGAGAGCCTGGGGGGGCAGGGCTAGTGGGCGGGGCCGAGGAGGAGTGGTGAGCCCCATTGAGCCTGACTCTGCCTCCCAGGGGGAGGGGCTTCTCAGAGCTGGATGACTGGCGGGGTGGGGTTTGTGGGCAGGGCTTGGTGGTGGCAGCAGTCTTCTGATTGGTCGAGGACAAAGGGACCGGCATCTTGGCGGCAGGGGAACTGGAGCAGGGCTTGTGGTGGGAAGCAGCGTCTGGGACGGGAGCGCCTGGGACGGGGCGTGTCTGAGTCCCAGCCCTCTCTCCCTGTGGAGGGGGCGTGTGGGGGCGGTCTGGAGGGGGAGGCGGGGCCTTCACCAGGGGGTCCCTTGCAGGGTGAAGAGCCAAATCCAGGGGCTTTAAGGCACCATTGGCAGGATGGACGTGGCCGTTCGTTAGGGGCCCCTCAGGACATTCGCTTTCCCCCTCATGCACTCCGTTTATTTTGGGTCCTGCGGTCTGGTCCCCATAGTTCCTTACGGACCCATTCCTGTGGGGCAGAACATCAGAATTAGAGCAACCAAACCCTACACCGAACCCAAACTCTAATGCTCACGTGTCTTAACAAACCTATCCATATCTCAACAACTCAAAGCAGCTCAAGCCCAACCCAAGAAATGACACCAATCCAGACCTGAATCCCAGTGTTTTCCAGGAGCTCCCAACCAGACCCCGGAATGTCATAGGCCCATCTCAAACAAACAATACAATCAGTTACCGGCTTAAATCGTCACAGTGAGCCTGAGGTGGAACACATACATCAGGCAGGGAGTTACTCCATGAGCCAATCAGGATAACTGCTCCAACCCGATGCACACGACCAATCCAAGCGCTGACTCAACAAGTGGGCTACATGCACTAAAGAGCCCCACACTCACAGCCTGATGCTCCCATCCGGGTGGGTGTGGTCCACCTCTCGGTAGGCGGGGCTGGCATGGTTAGGGGTACGGCTGGGTCCAGCAGGCTCCTGACCCTCAGGGCCCCGGGTGCTGGTGAAGCAGAGTCCTCTGGGCCTGTAGAGCTGGTACTGCAGGCAGGGGAGGAGCCGGCCAGCCTTTACACTGCAACACAAGAACACTATCAACATACACTATACATACCATACACTGAGCCAGCCAGTCTTAAAACTGCAACACAACACAATCAACATACACTACAGATACAACACACACTGCGCCGGCCAGCCTTTACACTGCAACACAAGAACACCATCAACAAACACCATACATACAACACAGACTGAGCCAGCCAATCTTAAAACTGCAACACAACACAATCAACATACACTACAGATACAACACACACTGAGCCGGCCAGCCTTTACACTGCAACACAAGAACACCATCAACATACACTATACATACAACACACACTGAGCCAGCCAGTCTTAATACTGCAACACAACACAACCAACATACACTACAGATACAACACACACTGCGCCAGCCAGTCTTAAAACTGCAACACAACACAATCAACATACACTACAGATACAACACACACTGCGCCGGCCAGCCTTTACACTGCAACACAAGAACACCATCAACAAACACCATACATACAACACACACTGAGCCAGCCAGTCTTAAAACTGCAACACAACACAATCAACATACACTACACGTACAGCACACACTGAGCCGGCCAGCCTTTACACTGCAACAAAAGAACACCATCAACATACACTACACATACAGCACACACTGAGCCAGCCAGCCTTTACACTGCAACAAAAGAACACCATCAACATACACTACACATACAGCACACACTGAGCCGGCCAGCCTTTACACTGCAACAAAAGAACACCATCAACATACACTATACATACAACACACACTGAGCCAGCCAGCCTTTACACTGCAACAAAAGAACACCATCAACATACACTACACATACAGCACACACTGAGCTGGCCAGCCTTTACACTGCAACACAAGAACACAATCAACATACACCACACATACACTACACACGCCGAGCCCGCGAGCCTTTACACTGCAACAAAAGAACACCATCAACATACACTACACATACAGCACACACTGAGCCGGCCAGCCTTTACACTGCAACACAAGAACACCATCAACATACACCACAAATACACTTCACCCGCCGAGCCGGCCAGCCTTTACACTGCAACACAAGAACACAATCAACATACACCACACATACACTACACCCACTGAGCCCGCGAGCCTTTACACTGCAACAAAAGAACACCATCAACATACACTACACATACAGCACACACTGAGCTGGCCAGCCTTTACACTGCAACACAAGAACACCATCAACATACACTACACATACGGCACACACTGAGCCGGCCAGCCTTTACACTGCAACACAAGAACACCATCAACATACACCACACATACACTACACCCACTGAGCCCGCAAGCCTTTACACTGCAACAAAAGAACACCATCAACATACACTACATATACAGCACACACTGAGCTGGCCAGCCTTTACACTGCAACACAAGAACACCATCAACATACACCACACATACACTACACCCACTGAGCCCGCGAGCCTTTACACTGCAACAAAAGAACACCATCAACATACACTACACATACACACTGAGCTGGCCAGCCTTTACACTGCAACACAAGAACACCATCAACATACACCACACATACACTACACACGCCGAGCCGGCCAGCCTTTACACTGCAACAAAAGAACACCATCAACATACACTACACATACACACTGAGCTGGCCAGCCTTTACACTGCAACACAAGAACACCATCAACATACACCACACATACACTACACACGCCGAGCCGGCCAGCCTTTACACTGCAACACAGGAACATTATTAACATACACTACAAATACACCACACACTGAGCTGGCCTTAATACTGAATCACAAGAGCACAGTTAACACACACAATACAGAAGCGCTGGGATTTCAAGGCCAAGTCGGTGTTTGTCTGTTCGTGAGAACTCGACAACTTCTGCCCTAGAACACTGGTTTGATTCCAGTTTGTGTTTGTTTCCCCAGGATTGTAACCATTTGTGTTCCTGTGTCCGACACACACCAGGTTTTTAGGAGTAGCGGATCACTCTCCAATCAGACAACATTTTTAAGAATTCCAATGAGAATTTAATGACAAAATTTGTCGAGAATCACAGTGCTTTTCTGCTATTTCTTGGCAGTGATACCAAGAACACAGAAAGCAGTCTTTATTATCTGCAGGGAAAATCGTTTTCTGTTGAGCTGCCGTTTAAACCACAGCGGATCAAATGTAGTGTTACTGCAGTAAAGGGTCCGGCGGCAAACTCCCTCCACACGACTCAACACAGGAGCCTGATAAAATACTGCACATTTACAACTTCAGAAATGATTACAAACAACAAAACACATGTTGTTTGGCACCATTTAGACCAACAAAATTCAGATGAGGATATTAAACCGCAAAAGCAGATAAAATAACAAAAATACGGAGCTCCTTCTGACTAACTCAGGCCGAAGTGTTGATTAGAGGAAAAAATATCGTTGATCAGAAGCCATGAGTGCATTTTGCATTGTATTATAATGACTCGGTGGGGAAGCATTTTGTGTCCAAATACCATGGTTTGCATCTTTATTATATTTAACAAGCAAATTGAACTGGAGCCAATAATAAGTTAAAGGAATCATTGAACATCTTGTTAACACTAAGACCACCTCTCACTGAACGCACAATTACGCTCCTGTCGAACCCTACATGTGCGCAACATATCACGAGTGATCCGCCTCGAGCTGAGCCACCATGTGACAGAATTGACCTATAAATTGCGGTTTTAAAAAAGCATACTTCACCATGAGTGCACAAGAAATGGCAAACACTCCAGCTCAAGCCAGAAAAACCATTCTCTTTCAAGCCAGACTACACACACACACACACACACACACACACACACGCACGCACAGGGACACACACCTGTCCGTGATCCAGTCTGGCCGCACCACCCTCTCAGACCGCAGCTCCTGTATCTTGCTGTTGGGCAGGTTGGTGGCGATGATGTGGGTGGTGTTGGAGCGGGAGTAGTACACGTGGAACAGGCCACCGTGCAGCATCATCAGCCGACGCAGCTCGTCCGCAGGGGGGTCTGCGTGCGCAAACACAGGCGCGCGCGCACACACACACGCGCACACACACACACACACGCGCACACACACACGCGCGCACACACACGCGCGCACACACACGCGCGCACACACGCGCGCGCCCACACACGCGCGCACACACACACGCGCGCACACACACCCGCGCGCACACACACACGCGCACACACACACACGGGCACACACACACACGGGCACACACACACACGCGCACACACACACACGGGCACACACACACACGGGCACACACACACACGCGCACACACACACACACGCGCACACAGCATGTCAGCTCACACAGCCCTCCCACCCTCGAGCCCTCGCCCAAAGCTCAGGGTCTCCCCCCAGTTAACCATCAGTGATCAGAGGCAGCCTGAGCGCAATGAGGACCATCTGAGAGGCGTCACCACAGCAGCTCGGTCTCCGTCGCTGCACATCGCTTCCATACACAAGTACTGCACTTCAGAACTCTCTCCTCTCTCTCCATTTAACCCCCTGCGCTTCCCAAACCTCCTTCTCTCTCTCTCCCTCTCTAACCCTCTGCGATTGTCAAACTTCCCTCTCTTTCTCTCCATCTCTCCCCCCCCAACTGTTATTATCAAACTTCCAGAAAAAAAACATGGCTGCAGGATAACCTGGGTCTTATCCAGCACTAGCCAATCACAAGAGGAGGGTACGCGCCCCCGCCCGCTGCGCCCAAGAATGTTACACTTCCTCGGTTTGGCCCAGGGCCCAGAATGCAGTGCAGGGTTCAGCGGGCCAGTCTCAGGGCAGGTGGGTGTAGCCCAGCACATCGGCCCCTCACTCACCTGTGTAACCGTTGACGTAGATGGCAACGCCACGGAAGATTTCCGAGCTGGCGCCCTCCTTCAGTTTCTCCCGCGGCGCGTCTCGGCGGAACTGCTCGTCCAGCTTCAAGACCTTGGCAGCCATATATCCGCCCTGGACGAGGAACAGAACCAAACAGGGTCATGTGAGCTGGAGAGGAAAACGCCAGTTTCCCTGCCTCTCGGAGCGAGGCGCCAGACAAAGACTTTGGATGTGATTACATGTGTGGAACAGTGACACACTGAGCCAGAGAGAGGCTCCTGCGGCAGCTGACTGGTGCCATGGTAACCACGAGAACCCTGGGACTGCAAGGGAGATTCTGAATGCAGGATAAACTGCACACGCACGTGTACGCAAAAGCCACACACATGCACACAAAACCTCTGGAAGACATTAAAATAGAGAGACACTGGTGAGTATATGCACAATAGGGTATTCATGCATTTACACACAGTGGCCACTTTATTAGGTACACCTGCATACTGCTCTGTAATGCAAAGTACTAATCAGCCTATCATGAGGCAGCAACTCAAATAACATGCAGAAATGGTAAAGAGTTCAGTTGTAGTTCAGCAAAAACAACATAATTGGAGGGGTGTGATCTACAGGAGAGCGGAGTGGCTGTTGGGGCCATATGGGCAGTAGGAATATCAGGAAAAATCGCTGAACTGCATAAATATTTGGGCTGAACAGTATCAGCAGTTTATACAAAGACGTGTAACACAATCACTACTCCCAATCCTGTAACATGCCTTCAAAACAGAAAATTCAAATCACTCGGTTAAAGGGGACCCATTATGCTGATCCTTATTTTAATTCATAGTAGTAATGTCATAATGTTGGTTGTCCATACTGAACCTCTGAAAAGTTCCTAAACATAAGATACAGGGATTTTGCCGTAATCCAAGAACGTGATGTCGTGAACATGATTTCCTCTCTGAACAGCTCCTTCCGTGATCCTCACGAGATCAGGGCAAAACCTGACGTCAGGTTGCGTCATCCAATTAGCACGGACCTAGCCAGAGCCAATCACGGCGCTGGACCTGCCCACACCGGAAACTATTCCAGCAGGCACTAACAACGGCAGGTCATATTATGCCTTAGTACAAAAGAAGAACCGCAGATCATTTGAGGTGCAGTTTTGTCAGTATCTCTCCCAAAGCTACTTGTCCATTTACTTTTGGACGCAAAGAAAAACACCTATTTATCTTCCAAAAGACGATGCCACCAGAAATCAGTGGGTAGCTTTTTTGTTTGCAGGCAGCAAACAGCCAGGGCCAAAGGGAACAATAGCTGCTTGTGCTCAGCATTTCACCAAAGACAGCTTTGTTAATAAAGGATAATTCAACACAGGATAAGTGTTCCAGCTGCTTCTCAAACCTGAAGCAGCTGCATCGATCAAGCGCTCGAAGCCACAAGCTGTAAGTAACATTTAGATTCAGTCGGCAACAATGGGAACGCCCATAAACGTCACAATTGGTTAGAGCCGAGGGGGAAAAAACAATCCCCCCCCCTCGTCCGCTATACTGTAAAGACGCGGAATTTAAAGTTGTCTTGCTAACACTAAGAATTTGTCATGACATACTTTGAGTCACTACTGCATGCTGACAAGAATCGATATATTAAAAAATTAAACATACTGGGGTTGGATTGTTGTCCGTACATTTTAAAAGACTGGGCGAATGATCCGACTCCTTGACCTGCAGACATACACGTTCTGTTGTGGGGTCCCGCCATAATCTGCCAAATCTGTCCTCTCTTCTGATAGCTTGAAGCGATTTTGTCCTCCCCTGTGGTTCCATTTTATTATTTGGTAAAACGTAGAACTTTAATTGGTGATTTTTTTGGTTTATTTGCAGGACAAAAGGGCACAGACACTCTTTGGCATTATGGCTAATGGCAGATACCAGTTTGTTTTCCCCCTCGGCTCTACTTTTGTGGGCGTTCCCTTTGTTGCCGACTGTATCTATAACAGCAAATAATGTAAGTGAAGCTAACGTGTTACGGGTGGCTAGTGGCTAGCAGGACCGCTAGCGATAGTTAGCACTAACACCTGGCCTCAAACGCAGGCTTTGTAAAATATCTGAAGATAAAGCCTGTATCGATTGCGACTGTCCGTGACTCAGACACAGAAGCTGTAAGTTGCTTTTACTGCATAAGCCAACCTGACGTGATAGCCAGTTGATTGTGGCTGTAGCACAGCGGCTAACGTAGCCAAGTTCTTGTTGCTAATGTTGGTGTCCTAAATATGCAAGAGTGATATCAGTGGAAATTCTACAGGTGGTGTGTGAACATAAACCTCATTTGAAGCCAACTTAATACTCGTTTGTAATTTGGAGGCTTGGTGCAACCGTCCACGGTAACAGAACTTGCTGTCTGTAAAACCTGTATTCCAAGGGTTTGTTTCTGTGATTATCACCACTCGGTTACCAGCTACTGCATGTTAGTTTGCATGCCATGCTAATTAAAAATGCTCCTGGTTAACTTATATGCAGCAATTCTTCGATTGTAGCCACTACAGTTGAAGCTAACCGGAGAGGTGCAGTTAGACCAGACGTAGGTTTTGCAGAGCTTGGGATAGGTGTTTGGGTTTGTTTACGGTTGCTTGTGATCGTTTCACTTATCCATGACCGGGATCAGCCGGATACTTCAAATGTCTGAGCAAGCTCTCTTGCGCTAACGCGAAAACAATGCGAGTCACAGAAGCTCTACCGTGTCAGGTATAACAAATGATTTCTCTGCACTACTGTGACATGATTTCATCCCCCTTTAGAAATTGTTGTGGCTAATAAAAAGCCGAAAAAGGCGGAGGTTCAATAGGTAATTCTTTCCTGTCAAAGTGATCGATTCGCTAGCTCCACATAAGCAACTTGTCCGCGCCAACGGAACTTAGGGATTGCAAAATCTGTATTATTAAATTATGATTTAATATTATTAAATAATATTATTAAATAATTATATAATTAAACAGTCGAATAGTAGCCAGTATTACCAATAATTTCATGCAACAAATCAAAGTTAATTTCCTTTCCTGTGCCACCTTACTTCATCACAACACTGGATTAAAATGGGCTTTGGCTGGATATCACTGCTCTGATGCACTATAGTCTATTCTGAACGGCAGCTTATAGCACTACCTTTACAGAAATGACAAAACAAGATGGGTCAAAAGCTAGTATATTCAACTGTTAAAGCTGCAGTAAGTGTTTTTTTTTTCAAAAAACAAGTGGTGAACAGCACATTCTGGCAGGGATCATTGATTTAGAACATTTGGTCCATAACACAGGTCTCTCAGTCACTGTCCTCTGCAGTAAAGCAGTATATAAAATTCTGGAGTCACCCACTGCCTCGATCCAATTCGGAAAGAGAACAGCATAAAGAGGCGGTCCTCTCTGCTTGTGAACGTGTGCCACGTGGTAGCTACTGGTATTTGTTCTGACAAAAAAAGAATGTTGTATAACTGGGCAATGACGTATTTATATGAGAAAAAAATAAAAGAAAAATGTTTTTGTACAGATTTTTTTCTGTCATAATTTCCTGAGAAAACATTACCGAGGCGAAGCTGTCTCTGCAGTGCAGAGGAAGTGATGAACAGTAAAGAGGCGGAGCTGTCTGCAGTGCAGAGGAAGTGATGAACAGAAAAGAGGCGGAGCTGTCTGTGCAGTGGAGAGGAAGTGCTAAACAGAAAAGAGGCGGAGCTGTCTGCGCAGTGGAGAGGAGGTGATGAACAGTAAAGAGGCGGAGCTGTCTGCGCAGTGGAGAGGAATTGATGAACAGTCAAGAGGCGGAGCTGTCTGTGCAGTGGAGAGGAAGTGATGAACAGTAAAGAGGCAGAGCTGTCTGCGCAGTGGAGAGGAAGTGATGAACAGTAAAGAGGCGGAGCTGTCTGTGCAGTGGAGAGGAAGTGATGAACAGTAAAGAGGCGGAGCTGTCTGTGCAGTGGAGAGGAAGTGATGAATAGTAAAGAGGCGGAGCTGTCTCAGCAGTGGAGAGGAGGTGATGAACAATAAAGAGGCGGAGCTGTCTCAGCAGTGGAGAGGAAGTGATGAACAGAAAAGAGGCGGAGCTGTCTGTGCAGTGGAGAGGAAGTGATGAACAGTAAAGAGGCGGAGCTGTCTCTGCAGTGGAGAGGAAGTGATGACCAGTAAAGAGGCGGAGCTGTCTGCAGTGGAGAGGAAGTGATGAACAGTAAAGAGGCGGAGCTGTCTGCATTGGAGGGGAAGTGATGAACAGTAAAGAGGCGGAGCTGTCTGTGCAGTGGAGAGGAAGTTATGAACAGTTAAGAGGCGGAGCTGTCTGTGCAGTGGAGAGGAAGTTATGAACAGTAAAGAGGCGGAGCTGTCTGTGCAGAGGAGAGGTAGTGATTAACAGTAAAGAGGCGGAGCTGTCTGTGCAGTGGAGAGGACGTGATGAATGGTAAAGGGGTGGAGCTGTCTGTGCAGTGGAGAGGACGTGATGAACTGTAAAGAGGCGGAGCTGTCTGCAGTGGAGAGGAAGTGATGAACGGTAAAGAGGCGGAGCTGTCTGTGCAGTGGAGAGGAAGTGATGAACAGTAAAGAGGCGGAGCTGTCTGTGCAGTGGAGAGGAAGTGATGAACAGTAAAGAGGCGGAACTGTCTGTGCAGTGGAGAGGAAGTGATGAACAGTGAAGAGGCGGAGCTGTCTGCAGTGGAGAGGAAGTGATGAACAGTGAAGAGGCGGAGCTGTCTGCACTGGAGAGGAAGTGATGAACAGTAAAGAGGCGGAGCTGTCTGCAGTGGAGAGGAAGTGATGAACAGTAAAGAGGCGGAGCTGTCTGTGCAGTGGAGAGGAAGTGATGAACAGTGAAGAGGCGGAGCTGTCTGCAGTGGAGAGGAAGTGATGAACAGTGAAGAGGCGGAGCTGTCTGCACTGGAGAGGAAGTGATGAACAGTAAAGAGGCAGAGCTGTCTGCAGTGGAGAGGAAGTGATGAACGGTAAAGAGGCGGAGCTGTCTGCAGTGGAGAGGAAGTGATGAACGGTAAAGAGGCGGAGCTGTCTGTGCAGTGGAGAGGAAGTGATGAGCAGTAAAGAGGCGGAGCTGTCTGTGCAGAGGAGAGGAAGTGATTAACAGTAAAGAGGCGGAGCTGTCTGTGCAGTGGAGAGGAAGTGATGAACAGTGAAGAGGCGGAGCTGTCTGCAGTGGAGAGGAAGTGATGAACAGTGAAGAGGCGGAGCTGTCTGCACTGGAGAGGAAGTGATGAACAGTAAAGAGGCGGAGCTGTCTGCAGTGGAGAGGAAGTGATGAACAGTAAAGAGGCGGAGCTGTCTGTGCAGTGGAGAGGAAGTGATGAACAGTGAAGAGGCGGAGCTGTCTGCAGTGGAGAGGAAGTGATGAACAGTGAAGAGGCGGAGCTGTCTGCACTGGAGAGGAAGTGATGAACAGTAAAGAGGCGGAGCTGTCTGCAGTGGAGAGGAAGTGATGAACGGTAAAGAGGCGGAGCTGTCTGCAGTGGAGAGGAAGTGATGAACGGTAAAGAGGCGGAGCTGTCTCTGCAGTGGAGAGGAAGTGAGGAGCAGTAAAGAGGCGGAGCTGTCTGTGCAGTGGAGAGGAAGTGATTAACAGTAAAGAGGCGGAGCTGTCTGTGCAGTAGAGAGGAAGTGATTAACAGTAAAGAGGCGGAGCTGTCTGTGCAGTGGAGAGGAAGTGATGAACAGTAAAGAGACGGAGCTGTCTGTGCAGAGGAGAGGAAGTGATGAACAGTAAAGAGGCGGAACTGTCTGTGCAGTAGAGAGGAAGTGATGAACAGTAAAGAGGCGGAGCTGTCTGCACTGGAGAGGTAGTGATGAACAGTAAAGAGGCGGAGCTGTCTGCAGTGGAGAGGAAGTGATGAACAGTTAAGAGGCGGAGTTGTCTGTGCAGTGGAGAGGAAGTGATGAACAGTAAAGAGGCGGAGTTGTCTGTGCAGTGGAGAGGAAGTGATGAACAGTAAAGAGGGGGAGCTGTCGGTGCAGTGGAGAGGAAGTGATGAACAGTAAAGAGGCGGAGCTGTCTGTGCAGTGTAGAGGAAGTGATGAACAGCAAAGAGGCGGAAGTGATGAGCGCCAAAAGGATGGAGGTACTCACCCTTCCTCCCCAACCATCGCCTTCATTAGCCCTCTTGCGCCATCCATCTCGACTCATCCTCAAGAACCTGGGAAAGAGGGATGGAGAAGACAGAGGCAGACAGGGAAGGGAAGAGGTATAGAAGGAGAGGAGAGAAAGACAGAGAGAGAAGAGAAGGAGACAGGGAGAGAGCAGAGTGGTGGGGGGAGAAAGGAAGGGAGAGAGAGAGAGCCGGTGGGAGGAAGGAAGAGGGGAGGAGGAAGGAGACGAGGAGAGGAGGAGGGAGAAATGGGACAGGCAGACAGAGATAAACATGATTAAGATGGTGTTTACATAAACGTACAGGAGGATTTTTCTTACCGGACGTTTTTCCCTCTCCTTTTCAAAAAATTTTGTTCACAGGCCCTTGCTTTTCAAAATATCTATTCCACACAAAAACAAAAACAACAACAAATGCTGAAATTCAGTATTCCCAGCCAATAAGTGGCCATAACATGTACAGTACATGATATAATAAAGAAAAGATAATCACACAATGCAACAATGTGCTTGTGCAAAATGAGCTGTGGCCTTATGTTTTCCCAAAGAGCCCCCAAAACATGTCCACATGGACACGCAGACACGGGCATTTTTAACAATCTTACTTTTGAAGGAATATTTTTTAAAAATCTTAACTTTTGACAATTAAAACGCCAGCTGCATGTGCATTAAAGGCCCAAACGCATAGAAAAATAAATGTTTAAAAAAATATCTGTATGTGTGGACTGCGTCAAAGATGGCAGCCAGAGTTCTGCACACCCAGCGAACATAATTAATGCTTCTGCAAATCACAGGCCTCAAACACGCACTTAAAATGTCACACAAAATCAGTGCAAAAACTAAACAAAACATGATAATTCACTGCAGGTTAAACGTTTGGGGTCCAGTGTCGACTAACAGAATATTTCTCACGGGAGTATTTTGTAACGTGTTCTAACATTGCAGCAATGTTGTGAGAAAATTGCAAGTTGGCTCTGCTATTTCCCTTTATGACTGAAATGAGGAGAGAGGACTCATGCTAGAGCTCACTGGGCTTATTAACATCAACACCACCCTCCCAAGCAACTGAAGTGGAGCAAACAAAATTACCCCCCTCCCACTTTCTATTTTTTTGCAATGTTATCATATTTAAATGTTTCAGTTCATCAGATCTCATTTTAATATAAAATAAAAGCAACACGGGTAAACACAATGCAGCTTTTAAATGATCATTACATTTGTTGAAAGCGAAGAGTGATTCAAAATTTAAATCACCCGTGTTGACCCCCTAAACCTAATAACTGGCCGTACCACCCTTCACACCAACAACTCCAATCAAACACAACTGGCAGGGAGTCTTTGACATCGCTGTGGAGGAATTCTGGCCCACTCTTCTTTGCCAATTCAGCCTCATTGGAGGGTTTTTGAGCATATCAGAGTTATATATTCTTTTGAGCTAATCAAGAGTTGGACTTGCTGATGTGATTTGGATCATTGTCCTGCTGCATAACCCACCTCCGCTTGAGCTTTAGGTCACAACCTGATAGCCAGGTTTTCTTCTCCAGGATATTCTGGTCGGTAACTGAATTCATGGTCCCATCAATTATTGCAAGTCACCCAGGTCCTGAAGCAGCAAATCAGCCCCAGAACATTACACTACTGCCACTGCGTTTGACTGTTGGTATAATGTTCTTACTGTGGAATACTGTGTTAGCTTAATGCCAGATACAAGTGGACCCATTTCTTCCAAGAAGTTCCACTTTTGACTCATTAGACCACAGAATATCATCTCAGAAGTTTTGGGGGTCAACAAGATGATTTTTTGCAAATGTGAGGCAAGCGTTTGTGGTCTTTTTGGTCAGCAGTGGTTTTAACCAGGGCAGCCCTCCCATGGAGACCATTTTTGCCCCGACTAACTGTAGAATCATGAATTCTGACCTTAACTGAGGAATGTGAGGCCAGAATTTGGTAAGCCGGGAACTCAAGGGAAGATTCACAACTAACAATTTTTCTCCATTTGTAGATAATGACTCTCACTATGGTTTGCAGGTGTCCCAGTAATTCTTGTAATTCTTTCCAGGTTGAGAGCTGTCAGCAACTTTGTCCCTCATCTGTTCTTGAACTCCTTTATATCGTGGCATCGAGTGCTGCTTTTTGCCCACTTTACACTGCCAGACAGGTTCTATTTAAGTAACATTCAGATTCAACAAAGCGGGCAGTAATCATGCTTGGATGTGTCTCGCAAAATTGAACCCAACTATCAATTTAATAGGTGAATTTAGAAACTAAGGGGGCAATTACATATTCACATAAGGCCACATAACGCTATATAGCTTTTTTTCCTTCAGTAAATGAAATCATCATATAAAAACCAAATTTTGCAATTACTTGGGTCATCTTTGTCTAATAGTTAACCAGATAACCTGAAATGTGTAAGAGTGAAAAAATATAAAAAATAAATAAATGAAAATATTACAGTACAGCACTACAAGTAATTTTTCAATATTTGTCAGGTACACAATCACCACACTGCCAGTCCCCCCCCACCGACCCATAGATGCTCATCGATTAAAGAAAGTTCGCTCCCCACTAATTACCGATGAGCACAACAGGAGCAATCAAGGCCCATTAGACAAGTAACAAACTCGCAAATAACATGCGCTTAGAGTGACTGTGTGCTGCATATGTGCAGCTCATTTCCAAGGTTAATGGGTCATACATGTTTCCAGCACCAGCGGCGTTCAATGGTACCATTACAAGGTGATAAGCGCTGCTCTTTGTTCGAGAGCAGCCGCCGTCTGGAGCGTTCATCACCCCTGCTGCCGTCAACAGTCACCCCCCTCCCCAGAGGGAGGCAGAGTAGTAAACAACTACGGCAGGCAGTCTAATAATAGCACAGCAGTGCTGCTGCAACTCAGGCAGCTGTCCATCAGCAGACCGACGCCAGCAACAAGCTCCACCCCTTCACAAGGCCCACCCTCTAATGTTCCACATTCACAAACAGAATTAGCAAAAAACACACACTCACGCAAGTACACACTCATGCACACACTCACGCACGCACTAACACACGTACACACACACACACCTGCGCACACACACCTGCGCACACACACACACACACACACACACACACACACATGACAGACAGACAGACAGACAGACAGACACACACACACACACACACATATGCACACTTATGGGCACACACACACACTCAGGCGCGTACACAAACGACTGCGACAGGTTAAGGAGTCACATTCTCATAATGTTTGCATCAGGAAGAATCATCTCTCATTAGCGACAGGTGCAGCTGTGACTCAGGGACACGACACTGAGCAGCCAATGACAGCACAGACCATCAGTGTTTTGCTGCACTCAGGGTCGGCAGAGCATTCGCAGTCAGCTGCTCAATTTTCCAACTTAAATATCTTTATGCGGTTTTCAAACTTCTTTCAATAAAAACATCACTCATTTCCCATAAAAAATTGAATGACAAGCGATACACAGCACAAGCTTCCCCCGCAGTGAAAGTGGAAATGCTTACAGTAAAAAGACGCAGGGTCAGTACATCACTGCAAAGCAAAGAATAGAAACTTAACAGAACAACTTCAAAGACAATCCACGGTCAATTGATTAACTAACTAAACGCATCACCAAACCAACCACAAATGTAAAAAAATTTAATTTGTTTGCTAGAAAAGGAAGGTCAATATATAGCAAACATGAGCAGATTATGTATATTGAAATTTCTGTCCACACTTATAGATATAAACGCCATTATGCGGAGAGGTATACAAGTCAGTGGGACGTGTACTCCTAGAGACCGACAGTCTCTCTCCAGGGCAGGGGCTCAAACTGCAATCTTAGGGAGCTGCAGGTTTTGTTGAGTTGTTAATACCCTCAGGAGGCCCAGCACTGCGTTTGTAAGGCCCGATTTGGCTGCAGACTAACTGGAAATCCAAAAAACACTCAGAAACTGCAAGGTCTGGAGTGTGACTCCTCTGCTCTCGGAGGGACGGACATCTACAACATTTCTGCAGCAGAACATCTACAGAAAGGCAGTGATGAGAATGTGCTGCCTGCAGTAGAAGGGAAAATGGAAGATGTCTATCACAGCCGATGATGAAGGGCCAACTGCTGCCTGCTACAGTCAACAAGTATTCCCTCCCCAGTGTTAGAGTAAATCTGACATTCAGCAAACCCCCCCGCCCCTCACTGTCTCGCTGGGGCTGTTCAGAGTATTTAATAGGGGCCTCCTGTTCCTGCTGTTCACTGATCGACCAATCAGAGGGCAGCATTTACCTTCCCTGGCCAAGCAGGCTCCGGTTGAACAGAGCCCAGTTTGTATCGAAGCACCGCCGCAGAACTGACACAAAGGCCTCAAAGACACCAGTGTCCCCCACCACATCCCCGAACCCCACACTTTTGGCACACACAATACATCACAGGTGGAGGGAGCGCCAGGCTCTGTACCAAAGCTCCTCAGCTCCCCTCTGTGGCTCATCACTGTTACTGCAGCTCCCCCAGCGCCACACACTTTCCAGCTCGGCACAGTCAAAACGAGAGGATCAACGATCAACAACAGTCCCTGCTACCAACAGACGTCCTCTTGACCTCGGCATGACCTCACATTCCTGGAAACAAAGACAGGCAGCCAGTCCCACACTTCCCAGGTTTAGGTCAGTGAGCTGGCAGTCAGGTGGCAGGCGATACAGAGGGCTGGGAGCGGAGTGTGCGAGTAGGTTATGAATGACAGACCAGCCTGGTCCGTTTCAAAAGTCCATCCAGCTTGGCTCTCATGAGGTAACTTACGGCAGGAGCTCGAACTCCGAGAGCACATCTGGAGAAAAGCCCTCCGCCAAACACACACCTGGCTTCGACATTGCAGCCCCTCCAGCTACACACGCGCACACCAGCTCACCATACGCACTGCAACTTACTGACATCTGTCCGCTACAGACGGACACCTGCTCACTGCTGACACTCCAGTTCACTACACACTACAGCTCACCACTGACGCACTACAGACACAATGAAGTACAAGACAGAGTGAGTTGTAGTGCTGGTAGTGTGCAGGTGAAAATCTGCCGCAGGAATGGCAGTATTTGTAGAAATCAGGCAATTTTTTAACAAACGGTTAATTTGTCTGAATCAGGTGTCCTTCATGTTTAAAGCAGTGATTTACCCTCTCTAGCCACACTTTTGGCAGAAATATCCTCGGATGCCACCAAGAATAAAAGACCATTGAGCACATTGTGTTCATTTTTCTATATTTCAACTCTTTCCTTCCTTCCTTCCTTTAATTCCACCTGATTCGAGGACGTGCGGCCATGGAGAGGTCCTCGTGTGCCACTCATGCCGCCATCTCAGGAGAGCGCAGGTTCCCCTCTGAAATACGAGCCCATCGGCCACCCCGTCCGTAACTCACCGCATCAAACCTCCATGTTCTGGAGGAGAGCAGAGGAGCCCGAACATGCGCTCGTTGATGATGACACCGCAGAGCAACAGGACGGCCAGAGGCAGATGCCTGAGCATCGAACTATGCTGACCCAAACCGACTGGATCCCTCCCATGTCCCTGAGCAGCACAAAGCCCATTATGGCGCTGCTCCCATATGGTCTCTGGCAGCAGTAAGCACAGGCACGGCTGATTCTATCCAATGCAGAGGCATTCAGTCTGCATCACATCCGCACCTTTACCACGAGCCGCCTCTGCAGTCCATGCAGTGACATTTTAAAACACTTTAAAGAGGACTATTGATATACGCGCTTTCAACTGCGAGTCTGCATAATGGCTGCCTAGCATATTCAGCGTCTGTTTGGAGTGATGGCTCTGCCCTCCTCAGAAATTAATGCTATATGTCCACAAGACGCAATATGAACAGTGGGGGCAGTGTAGGGGCAGTATGGGGTTTATTGTTTAAATCAAGTTCTGTAGAGTCTGGCCAATCACTTTTCCAGTGCGCCCTCTGGTGGTAGCCTTCAGTAACACGCAAAGTACACAGGCAAGTTGATGAATAATTCGCTCATGATACGGCTAGTTGTCAATGCAAACATTGTTAAAAAGAAAATGTATTTCCAGCTTCGGACACTGAGAAAATCAGTTCGCTCCTTAGTATATGGCAAAACACATAAACATGACATAAAACAGGTTTCACTGTCATTAGCTTCATAAATGATTAGTTTTAATGACCATGTGTCCATGGTTTCACCAGTCGGGGTTCTGGGAACCCATCCATTTAATTTGGTCAGCAAAATCGTTTCTCTCTTCTAAAGCAGTTGTTTGAAGTTCATCACAATGTGGAGATGGAATTTCTACTCTTCTCAGCACGCATGGATACTTCAATATAACTGTGGCTATCGACAGCAAATAACTGTTATAAACATGAAATGCACACAATTAAGACAAATTAGCAGCTTGTTAAAACCCTACAATTGCAATTGTTGTTAGAACAAAAAACCAGCCTTCACAGTGGGGTGCCAGGACGGCTTTAGCTCATTACAGACCCATTTCTGCTCACTACTGACACACTCCCGCTCACCACTGACACACTCCCGCTCACCACTGACACACTCCTGCTCACTACTGACACACTCCCGCTGACCACTGACACACTCCTGCTCACCACTGACACACTCCTGCTCACTACTGACACACTCCTGCTCACTACAGACACACTCCCGCTCACCACTGACACACTCCTGCTCACTACTGACACACTCCCGCTCACCACTGACACACTCCTGCTCACCACTGACACACTCCTGCTCACCACTGACACACTCCTGCTCACCACTGACCGCTCCTGCTCACTACTGACACACTCCCGCTCACCACTGACACACTCCCGCTCACCACTGACACACTCCCGCTCACCACCGACACACTCCCGCTCACTACAGACACCCTCCTGCTAACTAGACACCCTCCTGCTCATTAAACACATTTCTGCTCGCTACCGACACTCCCGCTCACCACTGACACACTCCTGCTCACCACTGACACACTCCTGCTCACCACTGACACACTCCCGCTGACCACTGACACACTCCTGCTCACCACTGACACACTCCTGCTCACTACAGACACCCTCCTGCTAACTACAGACACCCTCCTGCTCACCACTGACACACTCCTGCTCACTACTGACACACTCCCGCTGACCACTGACACACTCCTGCTCACCACTGACACACTCCTGCTCACCACTGACACACTCCCGCTGACCACTGACACACTCCCGCTCACCACTGACACACTCCCGCTCACCACTGACACACTCCTGCTCACCACTGACACACTCCCGCTGACCACTGACACACTCCCGCTGACCACTGACACACTCCCGCTGACCACTGACACACTCCTGCTCACCACTGACACACTCCTGCTCACCACTGACACACTCCCGCTCACTACAGACACCCTCCTGCTAACTACAGACACCCTCCTGCTCATGAGACATATTTCTGCTCACTACCGACACTCCTGCTCACCACTGACACACTCCTGCTCACTACAGACACCCTCCTGCTCACTACAGACACCCCCCTGCTCACAATGAGACACAATCTTGCATGCTTCAGACTGGTAAGGGGGTCAGGCGGAGTGAGGCATGCTGGGTAGGAGGCCGTAGTGAAACGCGACTCAGCTCAGGCCTGTTTCTCTGGCATTAGTCACGGAGCTGAGTCACGCAGCTTTTGCAGCGCGATCACAAACAGGCCGTGGCGCTCCCCGTCCCCTCACCCCCGTCTCTCTGCTAACCAGTCTCGACGACAGGCCCACTGCCAATGCGCAGCCCGCCCCTGACGGGGGTGTTACCACGGCGACATTCAGGTGACGCGGCAGAAGCAGCGCTCCAATCTGACAGAGCACAGAGAGCGTAACGCTGCGTTAGTGAGTACGAGGGGCTTTCCCTCGCACTCAGTGAGGACTGAATTAGCACCAGCACACCTGCCAAGGCTGAGCGAGAGACACACATCTCTACACTCAAGCAGTCTCCACCAAACATCTGCCCACTCAGTGTTTGTCTTGCACGCTGGATGAGCGCGCAGGTGCACAACGACAGACACACAAAATTATGCACACACGCGCATACTCACAAGCACACATACACAACCAAAAACACACACACACACACACACACATACACTCCCTTGAAATTATATCTTTGGGAGGACATTACATTGGCTCCATTAATTCTTTCTGTGTCACTACAGCCTTTCCCTAATCTTAACAATAAACAATGCATGCCTAACCCAAACCCTTAGCCTAACCTTAACCTATCCCCAATTCTAACCTTAACCCAAACCCTTACCATAACCTTAACCTATCCCCAATTCTAACCTTACCTTTAACCTTAAGTAATAAAACACATTCTGTAGGGAAAAAGAACGTTTTGGTTCTCACTTTGTAGCATTACAAGAACACACACGCACGCACCCACACACACACACACCCAAAGTCTCCTCATAGAGATTAGTAGAGTCCTCAAATCTTGCAATCGCATAGAAGCCCTTAGAGGAAATCCTGCCCATAGCTCATCCCCTAATCGGAGACACAGACTGCAGCATACAAGCAGAGATGGACTCCCAGCAGGGTATAAACTGGATCTAAAAAACACCCTGACATCCAAGCACCAGGGCACAGTCAGTCTGTGACCCAACACCACGAGTCTATCAACAGGACAAAAAAAAACGAGAGTCACACCTAGATTGCAAACCGCCAAGGCAGCACAATCCGAATCTTGGCGAGTGGGAGCAAAGTTCAGTTATCGCGTGTCATACGATTTCAAGATGGCTGCCATAGCGGTCATATTGTAAATCAATAGGGTCCATCCCTGATGTAAACAGATAAATAAGATTCTGTAATGGAAATCACTGCAGAGGCTCAGAAACACTTCTGTAAACCACTGCCAGTGAACACAGTTTGTTGCTGCATCCATTAATACAAGTTGAAACTCTGCCATGTAAAGATTAAACCGTATAAAAACAAGTTCCAGAAACACCATCACCTTCTCTACATCTGAGCTCATTTAAGAGGGACGGGAGCAAAGTGTAAAACTGTTCACAGTTTGAATCAAAATATTAAATTCTTTAGCAAAATCATGGATGCCACATCCTATGGGCAAAAGAAGAGAGGGACCATCCAGCCTTTTATCGGCATACAGTTCAGAACCCTGCATCCATGCAAGTGTAGTTGTGCATTTGTGCAAGACATGGGTAACTTGCACATCAGTGATGACACTGAACAACATACATAGGTTTTGGAGCAACATATACTGCCATATTAACATCTTTTCAGGGAAGGTTTCGTTTATTCAACAAGACAATACCAAAACCCTCACTTCTGACATATTACAACGAAATGGCACCTTAGTAAAAGTCTGGCTACTAGTGACCTGCCTGCCGTCCAGACCCGTCACCTACTAAAAATATTTGGTGCATTATGAAAGAAAAAATATGACAAGGGAGGTGAAGTGCTGAACAGAGAAATACTATACCAAGTAAAAATGGAAAAACATTTTGCTTTCAGAACTACAACATTTGCTCTCCTCAGTTCCAAAACAATTCAAGAGCGCCGTTACAGGAAAAGATGTAACACAGAGGTAAACAGATCCCTTTCCAACTTTTTTGAAACGGGTTGCCGGCATCAAATTCAAAATAAGCATATATTTTTCAACAAACAAAACAATTTCTCTGTTTCAGCATCTGATGTTGTCTTAGTATCATTTTCAATTAAACGCAGAGTTCAAATGATCTGAAAATCATTGCATTGTTTTTATTTACATTTTACACAGTGCGCCAACTATTTTTTGAAAATAGGGCTGTACTGAGAAATATGACTCACTGCAAATCACATTAAATATCTGTCAAGGAATTTCCAGCTACAGGGACAAATTAACAGACTGCTGAGGGAAGAATTCGCGACAGCAAGTGATTCTTGGCTGTGAATACGAAGGGCTTGTCCATGCGTCCCTCTCCTCCCGCAACACAGAGCCAAAATGTCAGTCGGAATGTGTCACATTTAAAGGAGTCCCTTGGGAAACACAATCACCCACAGCTCAGACACAGGCGGTGGTGTATGATGGGACACACTGCCCATGTTATGACCGTGATGATTCAGACTTAAGCCTGAGAGGGCCCCACTCTGTTGTTATTGACGTAACCATGTAGCAGCAGCCTGCAGAAAAGTGACTTTCAGATGTGGGAGATGTGGAAAGGATGGGTGTGTTGAAGAGGACTGTGAGGTACGAAGAGAAAAGGCCGTTTGTCACAACTGTGCGGGAAATCATGAAGCAGGGACAAAGCAGTGCAAATGCAGAAAATCAGAAACTCATGTAGAACAGACCCAGGCACAAAATAAAATGGCGTACGCAGAGGCTATACGGTCAAAGAAGATATAGGCCTACTAAATACTGGCAAAACTTTAAGAATTTATGGTGATTAAGTGCAAAAATTAAATTTAAATGTGGAGAGAAAGAATAACAATGGCAGTATATACAGCTCAGGAGTTTGTGGAGATTACCGTTGTAAAGGAGGCAGAAATGCAGGGAATTAAAGCAATGAGGTTCAGCAGGAGCGAGTCACCTGGCAGCCAAACGTATTTCGTTATTAACATCAAGGACTGCAGGTAGAATGAGGGGATTTTTCCCCAAGAAATATAACTTTTGAAATAGAACCAAATAAATCCAACACTTGGTGATGATACACCGCCTGTCACCACCTGGTTTCACCTGTGCAAATATATGAGCCCTCCCCCCGTTGAATGATTACTGCAGTGATTGATCCATAGGTTTCCCCTGGTAACAAATTATTTTACCTTAACTGATGCAGAGAGTAGCTTCTAATTTCTTTAACAACCATGTCGAAAGACATACCCTGAGGTCGTGGAAAAGATGTTTCTCTGTTTCAGAAAGGTTAAATTGTTGGCCTGCACCAAGCAAAGAGAAAAACGAAGGAGATTGTTGAAACTACTAAAACTGTTACGAACTGTCCAACGCATTATGAAACCTGGAAGAAAAGTGGCGAAACATCATCTTCAAGGAAGAAATGTGGTAGAAAAAAAAATCTTGAATAACCGTGATTGGAGATCGTTTGGTGAAATCAAATTGTAAAAAAGCAACAGTAGATGACATGGCTATGTTTAGCAGTGACGGTTAGAGCATTTCCACCGACAAAATGCGAAAAGAACTCATGGGACTGGGACTTAAGAGTTATGCAGCCTTAAGATGGATTAATGGTTCTGCGTCGACTCCACGCAAAGGGCACGCTGTCCCCTCGATGCCGTCGTGGACCTTTCGAAGTTCTGCGGTGAAGGTTGTTTCTTCGTGCTGTGCCACGAAGCAATTCACCGACAAACCTCTAGGTGGCGTGAGGTTTCTGAAGGACCTGTCGCGCAATCACCTGAGACTCGAGTAGAGTGGACCAATCAGTGCCCTTGCGGTCTGCGTTGCTTTGACATGCAGTCAGAAAATTTGAGGTGCATGGCAGGCGATGCAGATGCTCTGCAGTGGGGGCTCACGTCGCTGCAGAGGCTCTGCGTAGCGACGGCATCAGTTCGACGCAGAACCATAAATCCAGCTTTAAGCAAACCTGAGGCTAATCAGAAAAAGACATCAATTTGCTAGATAGCATAATAATTGGACTCTGGAGTAATGTGAAAAGGTCATGTGGTCTGATGAGTCCAGATTGACCCTGTTCTAGAGTGATGGGCACATGAGGGTAAGAGGAGAGGTGGATGCCGTGATGTACCCATCATGCCTAGTGCCAACTGTACCAGTCTGCGGGGGCAGTGTTATGATCTGGGGTTACTTCAGTTGGTCAGGTCTTGGTTAGGCCACGATATGAGCCCAAAAAATGAGGTCAGCTGACTACCTGAATATAATGAATCACAGGGTTTTTCCAACAGTACATTTTTCCTTCCCTCATGACACAGGCATATTACAGCATGAAAATGTCAGGATTCAGGGCTCAGATGGTGAAAGAGGGGTTCAGGGAGCAGGAGACATCAGTCTCCTGACATCGGCCACCACAGACTCCAGACCTTTACCCCACTGAGAGTCACTGGGATGTGCTGGAGAGGACCTTACGCAGTGATCCGACTCTCCCGTCATCAATACAAGATCTAAACAAACAAGATGCGTTTGTGAAACACTGATGCCCCAGTGCATAACATGCACATACTAACCATTAAAGGCCTATCATGAGTCAATCAAAAGTTAAAGGTCAAGGTCACAAGGTCAACATTCATTACCTCATCAGAAAGGCCTTATCCTAAGGAATACATACATCAGGTATCAAATGCCTATTACTACCTAATGAAAAGTTATGGCCAATGTTAAAGTTTTTGTCACCAAACGTCATGCTCCAAGGTCAAGGTCAGAAGGTCGAAAGTCATGACCCCATTTGAAATGCCTTCTCACAAGCAATGCATATGCAAAGTATCAAAGTCCTATCATGAGCCGATCAAAAGTTATAGCCATGGCAAAGTGCGGACAGACGGACGGACGGACGGACAGACGGACAGGTGAAAAACTATATGCCTCCGGAACTTCGTTTACGGGGGCATAAAAATTAATGCAACTCTGGACAGAAATAAATATTGCGACATTGCAAAAGCTTATCCAAACGAAACCACAGTATATGCATGCCATAATCAAAGCTACAAAACCCAAAACCAGTGAAGTTGGCATGTTATGTAAATCGTAGATAAAAACAGAATACAATGATTTGCAAATCCTTTTCAACTTATATTCAATTGAATACACTGCAAAGACAAGATGTTTAATGTTCAAACTGAGAAACTTTATTTGCAAAAAAAAAATAAAATTATCATTAACTTAGAATTTAAAGGCAGCTGCACAATGTAATGCAAATGCAAACAAGTTGGCACAGGGGCCTTTTTACCACTGTGTTACATCGCCTTTCCATTTAACGACACTCAGTACACGTTTGGGAACTGAGGAGACCAATTTTTGAAGCTTTTCAGGTGGAACTCTTTCCCATTCTTGCTTGATGTACAGCTTGTTGTTCAACAGTCTGGGCTCTCCGTTGTCGTATTTTACGCTTCATAATGCGCCACACATTTTCAATGGGAGACAGGTCTGGACTACAGGCAGGCCAGTCTAGTACCCACACTCTTTTACTACGGAGCCAAGCTGTTCTACCACGTGCAGAATGTGGCTTGGCATTGTCTTGCTGAAATAAGCAGGGGCGTCCATGAAAAAGACGTTACATGGATGGCAACATATGTTGCTCCTATACCTGTATGTACCTTTCCGGATGGTTCTTTTCCTCTTTGGTCCGGAGGACACAACGTCCACAGTTTCCAAAAACAATTTGAAATTTGGACTCGTCAGACCACAGAACACCTTTCCACTTTGCATCAGTCCATCTTAGATGAGCATGGGCCCAGCGAAGCCGGCGGCATGTCTGGGTGCTGTTGATAAATGGCTTTCGCTTTGCATTGTAGAGTTTTAACTTGCACTTGCAGATGTAGCGACGAACTGTAGTTACTGACAGTGGTTTTCTGAAGTGTTCCTGAGCCCATATGGTGATGTCCTTTACACACTGATGTCGGTTTTTGATGCAGTACCGCCTGAGGGATCGAAGGTCACGGGCATTCAATGTTGGTTCTCGGCTTTGTCGCTTACGTGCAGTGATTTCTCCAGATTCTCTGAACCTTTTGATGATATTACGGACCGTAGATGATGAAATCCCTAAATTTCTTGCAATAGCTCGCTGAAGAATGTCGTTTTTAAATTGTTCGACAATCAGCTGACGCATTTGTTCACTAAGTGGTTCACTCGCCCCATCCTTGTTTGGGAATGACTGAGCATTTCAGGGAAGCTGCTTTTATACCCAATCATGGCACCCACCTCTTCCCAATGAGCCCGTTAACCTGTGGGAAGTTCCAAATAAGTGTTTGACGAGCATTCCTCAACTCTCAGTTTTTTTTGCCACTTGTGCCAGCTTTTTTGAAACATGTTGCAGGCATCAAATTCCAAATGAGCAAATATTTGCAAAAAATTACAAAGTTTACCTGTTCGATCATTAAGTAACTTGTCTTTGCAGTGTATTCAATTGAACATAGGTTGAAAAGGATTTGCAAATCATTGTATTCTGTTTTTTATTTATGATTTACACAACGTGCCAACTTCACTGGTTTTTTTGGTTTTGTAAAAGCCGTCTAACAAAATATTGACTAGTCTTAATCTTTTTTTTTTTTTTGGCCGGGCAGTGTACATTCATGGGTTGTCATTAGACATATTACCACAAAGATTAAGTAGACGGCGACATGTATGACTCTCCCAAGTGAAGCGACACACAACACAACAGCACTTCATACTAAACTAAAGTAAAACAAAATCCATGTAGGAGGGTAAGGTCCTATGACCATAATTAGAACATCATAAGATACAGACCAGACTGACTGGAACACAGGACTCATGAATTTTTTTCCTTTTTTTTTTTCCCCCTGAAAATGTGAGTTGACAAAGGCAACATTTAAACTTACAACATTAAACAACAAAAAAACTGTCAGTATTCCCAAAAATACTCCAGACATATAACAATGAGCTAGCAGTTAAAATTATTCCCTACTGCCAAGATGCATGCATTTCTGTCACTCCTCAAAAGCAGGAACCACACCACAGATTAATGCGATTTTATATTCTAAATCGCTACTTCGGGTGGCTCGTCAAGGTTCAGACTGAAAAACATCACCGTATTAATCGACCTAGCGCAGCAGCGCGGTGCGATCACAGACAGTAAAGGGTGCGATCACAGACAGTAAAGGGTGCGATCACAGACAGTAAAGGGTGCAATCACACGTTTCCGACACTGGGGGACTTGTTTGGACATGTGAGTTTGTCGGGCTTGAAAGTGTGCAGGTAAGCCTACAGCGCCACCATGAGGCGCGCCATCAGCGGCTGATTGCCTGCCGTGATCCTAGACCTACCAAATTCTACGAGGTTTTTAAAAACCATTAAATTTGAGGACAACAATGTTAAATAGTTTTAATGCAATTTTATGGCCAACGTAGGATGATTTCAGAAAGTGAGATACGAGTCTCATTCCTCCAGGACCAGGAGCTGTCAGACAGGACAGGACCCCATGACATGCGCTAGACAGGCCGGGCAACAGACCCATGGACAGCGCTTTGAGAAAAGGGCAAAGAAACGGACCCCTCGGACCCCACTTAACGCAAGGTCAAATCACTTCGTGCTCACAAAAGCAATTATCCCACCTAGATGAAATTCCAGGGTCGATAAAATGTAGAAAATTTTGAACGAATCTGTCAGAAGGTAATTGGATGTGTCATGACAGATTTTCAGAACATTCTGACACTTGTCACATGTAAAATACAAAAAAATAAGATGTAATTCATCTCATGGTCCTTGAAGAAAATATCCTGTATAAAACAAACCCTGGCGAAGGAGGGATCACAGTGGTGAGAGCAGAGTCAACTGAGGAAAAACAACTGCATTAATCCAGTCAGTGCTCGGATAACTGCTTGATTATTAATGATAACACTGCTTCTGCTGTAACTGCCTCTAGACACAACAGGCTACACCACAAGTAAAGCTGCTTTCACACCGGACGCGAAACGAATTTTTCGCATGACAGATTGCATTCAAAGTCAATGTGCGCGTCTCTGAATTGACTCTGAATGTAATCTGTCGCGCGAAAAAATCGTTTCGCGTCCGGTGTGAAAGCGGCTTGAGACACAAACCAGCCTTTTATATTTAAAAAATGACACTGTGCGTGAGGTCGCAGAGGTTCGAGCTGAAAGCAGTTATCGGTGTTTTCTGGCCGAAACGAAGGTTCCTTGGGGGCGGGGGGGAACCATATTGCCCCCCAACCACGGTCACCAACCCCCATCGCGCCTCGAGCAGACCGAGACCCAGACACGCGCAGCCAGTCCCGCGCACTCCGCGAAGCAGTTTGCCGTTTGCACGAGCGCACATTCATCACTTCGTCTTCTCTCTCTGAAGCTGCGCCCGGACACTTCGCGAGCCTGCACGCACAGCGCGTGAAAATGGCTTTCGCAACTATCGCACCGACCGCGCACGCCGCCGCGCGTTGCTCCGTGTTTTTCCTAGCGCGGCCCCCATGTGACTGCACTCAAGTCGTGGGTGGGACGGGGAGGGGGGTGTCTGACCCAAAACACCGGCCTAAAACGCGCAGTAAGCAAACTACGCCTGCAAGTCCGGGCAAGTTAGCAAAGCTGGCTAACTAGCAACATTCATGACACCTCGCGACGAATGTCAGAGACCCCGATTCGCGCATCTGGGCTCTCGAGGACGGCGCTGGCCGCGGCACAAGCCGACAGCCGAGGCGCCCCAGCTGTGCGCACGCCAGGCAGAAGCAAAGCCCAGTTATATAAGTGGTGCCGCGGCAGATGGGGGTCTGCACCGCTCGCTGCTGTGTAGTTCCGAGCTAAAGGCTTAATCCGTGCAATGCCGCGCTTACCTTATATTTCCTCTTGTATTGTGTTTGAGTCTTTCTTTCAAAGCAAGGTGCTCATCGCTCTGTCCGAAGGCCAATCCGCTCCTCTCTTGACGCACAGGCCGTGGTCTTCACCAAAATACTGTTTTAGTTTCACCGTCCTTGCCTTTGTGTCTTATGGGCTTCGGATAAGGACATGTTATTGTGGCACGAGAAGAGGCAGACCAATGATCACTCTCGATCACCTTCTCCCTCTTTCTTCCTTTCCAGCTGCTTTCGTCTGTCCCCGGCTCCTCCTCTCGTCGTTTTACGCGTAGGACCCTCCTTCCTGCCGGGTCACACAGTGACAGGGTGGTTACTAAGGGCTGGTATAATGGCGCCCCTCTGTGGTGAAACCATGCCGTTGCAGTTGACGCAGCGCGCTGATGGATGTGTCCCGGACAGGCCCTCCCGCGCGCCTCCCGGCTTCTCCACATTCGCTCGCGCTACACAGATTCATTGACTCGGCCGTTTGCTGCTATTGGCTGAGAGTCTCCTCCCCCCGTTTCGATTTGTTTTCCGTTTCGTCTGTCAGTCTTACGCCTCGCGGCGAACTGAGTCTCCTATAATCACATGCGGACTCCGGATTTGCGTAACTACGGGAAGGTGTAGACGAAAATAACTCGGTATACCTGAGACCTATGTATTTTATTACCCTTTATACATTAACGCAATGCATTTGATATAAGCAACTGAACATTAGAAAGACCGACGAACAACTATTGTTTTTGGTTCATTTTGGCCTGGATTGGTGCACTTAGGAGCTCTTGTTACATTTGCTATACTTCTTTGTGGCGGTGTCCTGAAAACTGTGTCAGCGCCGGGTAGACAAAGGCCTGTCTGGTGGGCTTACTCGTGTCTGCGCGCGTGTCCTCAGAAACCCTGGCACGTCGCGACGCATTCTGACGCATGGCAGCTAATGCAGGCCGCACTCCTCAGGGTTGGGGAGGGAGCGTCGGAGCGCTTATAGATCGGGCTGCAACACTGCAAGACTGAATTTCAAAACCTCTCCCAGCCGGTCACTGCATCACTTAAATATAGACCATGAGAATAAAGGTATATAGACCATGAGAATAATATAGACCATAAAGAATAAACCTAATATGTAGGTCCTGTTAATGAAGTGCCAATGTGCCACAACATTATGACCACTCACAGATGAAGCAAGTTGCTTTGCTTGAAACAATGGCACATGTAAAGTGTTGGATATATTAGACTATAAGTGAAAGATAGGTTCTCATGGTCAATGTGCTGGATGTGGGAGATATGGGAAGGCATTAAGAGTTGAGCTACTCTGACAAGGACCATATCATTACAGGGATCAGAGTGTCTCAGAACCGGCGAGGCTTGTGGTGTCTCCCCAGTGTGCAGTCATGTGTACCTACCCACTGTAGACGAAGACGCACAAGCCACAACCTGGTAAAAGAGTGTAGGGTGCCTAAGGCTCTCTAATTCAGTGGTTCTCAACTGGTAGATCGCGACCCAAAAATGAGTCGTGGACCCGTTATGAGTAGGTCGCAGACAGCTGGTTAAAAAATAAATAAACAAGAGCATCCAGAGAGTGCAGCACTTCCGCCACGCCAAGGCAACTCTGTGCGTGAGTCATTTTTGCTGGCTGATGTAGGGTATTGTTGCATTACACCGCCTGGTGGCAGCAAAACCCAAAAGCACTGCGATGGGAAATCCAACCCATTGGAAAGACTTGAAATCTTGAATTTTGGCGTATATCCTAGCCGTACTTTTGCCTAGATATGCCATTCAATCACTTGTTCCTCTTGTGCTACTCTAACATCCTGCAAAGTTTCGTTAAAATCTATGCGGCCGTTTTTCAGATATCCTACTAACAGACAAACAAACAAACCAACCAATGCAGGTGAAAACGTTTACCTCCTTGGTGGAGGTGAATAATGTTTAATTGCCGTCTGACCCCGGAGCCATGGTAACCATCATTTGATTGACGTTCACTTTAAGTGTTGTGTTGAGGTTTGGGAGAGTTGAGGGGAAGTTGAGCGGAAGAGGAAGAAGCGAGGAGAGTTGGGCTCACAAGTGACGATAGGAGTTTGAACTTTAAGCACGAGTTTGTGCAAAATGGAGTTTTTTTTTTCACGTACTCGAGATGTATCATAATACATCTGACCTGTGGTGGGCAGTAATACGCTGAGCGTATAATGCAGAGCGATTCATCAACGCAAAATATTTAGTTTTGTGTTCTTATTTATTTTGGGCAGTTTTAGTATTTCATTGCATTTTATTCACATTTTATTGAAATGCACTTTGCACGTATAAATAAATATGTATGTATGTTTAAAAAGATGACGTATGTGTTTTCAAAGGCTGTCTTTGAAAAATCTATTTGCTTGGTTTCGATTCTATAAATGTGGGTTGTGACGTCATGACCATGGGAAAATGTGAGTCCCAATGTGACACCAGTTGAGAGCCCCTGCTGTAATGCATGAGGGCAAGGGAGGTTATCCCACCTCCTGCTAGCTAACAGCAGGACTGCTGTGGCAAAAAATTCACAGAAGGCAACGAAAATTTTCATGATGGTGCAGGAGGAACATGCCCAAAAAACAATTTATTGCAACCGGTTACGTGTGGGCTGCACTACGGCAAATCAGTCAGAGAGCCGATACTAACCCCTGTCTGCTGTCGAAATGCCTACTGTGGGCGCAGGGATATCAGAACTGGACTTTGGAGCAATGGAAAAAGGCTGCCTGGTCTGAAGAGCATGGCTTGCTCTTGCAAAGCAGCATGTGAAGATCTGCGCAGAAAGTCCTTGCTTATATCACAATGTCGGCCTCCTGAAGTACATTCCTGATCATCTGCCAGACAGGTTTTCATGGTGGGAATTCTTGGATCATAAAATGAATTCTTCAACCTGGGCCATCCAGCCCTTTGGGACTGCTGGACTCATTCTACTTCATGGTGAGAGACAGACGGTTCATTTTGCGAAGCTGAAAGTTTGGCCCATGTCTCAGATTTTTTTTTTCAACTTTATAGTGCTTCCTTGGTTTTCACTGGCACTTGGGTCCTGTTTTCAAATTCCAATAACGATTGGCAAAGGCAACCAAAAGCCTTAAATTAGGACTAGACATTAAAAGTGCTCTTACATTTATGCTGAGGAGACACGCTAATGCACAGTAAACTGAAGCCACTTCTCTCAAACATTATGGCACCTTATACAGGGGCTGCAGTCTTCATGGCACCTTATACAGGGGCTGCAGTCATCATGGCACCTTATACAGGGGCTGCAGTCATCATGGCACCTTATACAGGGGCTGCAGTCTTCATGGCACCTTATACAGGGGCTGCAGTCATCATGGCACCTTATACAGGGGCTGCAGTCATCATGGCACCTTATACAGGGGCTGCAGTCATCATGGAACCTTATACAGTGTCTGCAGTCATCATGGCACCTTATACACGAGCTGCAGTCATCATGGCACCTTATACAGGGGCTGCAGTCATCCTGGCACCTTATACAGGGGCTGCAGTCATCATGGCTCCCTACACAGGGGCTGCAGTCATCATGGCACCTTATACAGGGGCTGCAGTCATCATGGCACCTTATACAGGGGCTGCAGTCATCATGACACCTTATACAGGGGCTGCAGTCTTCATGGCACCTTATACAGGGCCTGCAGTCATCATGGCACCTTACACACGGGCTGCAGTCATCATGGCACCTTATATAGGGGCTGCAGTCATCATGGCTCCCTTATACAGGGGCTGCAGTCATCATGGCACCTTATACAGGGGCTGCAGTCATCATGGCACCTTATACAGGGGCTGCAGTCTTCATGGCACCTTATACAGGGGCTGCAGTCATCATGGCACCTTATACAGGGGCTGCAGTCTTCATGGCACCTTATACAGGGGCTGCAGTCATCATGGCACCTTATACAGGGGCTGCAGTCATCATGGCTCCCTACACAGGGGCTGCAGTCATCATGACACCTTATACAGGGGCTGCAGTCTTCATGGCACCTTATACAGGGCCTGCAGTCATCATGGCACCTTACATAGGGGCTGCAGTCATCATGGCACCTTATATAGGGGCTGCAGTCATCATGGCACCTTATACAGGGGCTGCAGTCATCATGGCACCTTATACAGGGGCTGCAGTCTTCATGGCACCTTATACAGGGGCTGCAGTCATCATGGCACCTTTTACAGGGGCTGCAGTCATCATGACACCTTATACAGGGGCTGCAGTCTTCATGGCACCTTATGCAGGGCCTGCAGTCATCATGGCACATTACACAGGGGCTGCAGTCATCATGGCACCTTATATAGGGGCTGCAGTCATCATGACACCTTATACAGGGGCTGCAGTCTTCATGGCACCTTATACAGGGGCTGCAGTTTTCATGGCACCTTACATAGGGGCTGCAGTCTTCATGGCACCTTATACAGGGGCTGCAGTCTTCGTGGCACCTTACATAGGGGCTGCAGTCATCATGGCACCTTATACAGGGGCTACAGTCATCATGGCACCTTACATAGGGGCTGCAGTCATCATGGCACCTTATATAGGGGCTGCAGTCATCATGGCACCTTATACAGGGGCTGCAGTCATCATGGGACCTTATGCAGGGGCTGCAGTTATCATGGCACCTTATATAGGGGCTGCAGTCATCATGGCACCTTATACAGGGGCTGCAGTCATCATGTCATCTTATACAGGGATTGCAGTCATCATGGCCCCTTATACAGGGGCTGCAGTCATCATGGCACCTTATATAGGGGCTGCAGTCATCATGGCACCTTATACAGGGGCTGCAGTCATCATGGCACCTTATACAGGGACTGCAGTCATCATGGCACCTTATACAGGGGCTACAGTCATCATGGTACCTTATATACGGGCTGCAGTCATCATGGCACCTTATACAGGGGCTGCAGTCATTATGACACCTTATACAGGGGCTCCAGTCATCATGGCACCTTATACAGGGGCTGCAGTCATCATGACAGCTTATACAGGGGCTGCAGTCATCATGGCACTTTATACAGGGCCTGCAGTCATCATGGCACCTTATACAGGGGCTGCAGTCATCATGGCATTTTATGCAGGGGCTGCAGTCATCATGACACTTTATACAGGGGCTGCAGTCATCATGGCACCTTATGCAGGGGCTGCAGTCATCATGACACCTTATACAGGGCCTGCAGTCATCATGGCACCTTATACAGGGGCTGCAGTCATCATGGCACCTTATGCAGGGGCTGCAGTCATCATGACACCTTATACAGGGGCTGCAGTCATCATGGCACCTTATACACGGGCTGCAGTCATCATGACACCTTATACAGGGGCTCCAGTCATCATGGCAGCTTATACAGGGGCTCCAGTCATCATGGCACTTTATACAGAGCCTGCAGTCATCATGGTGCCTTATACAGGGGCTGCAGTCATCATGACACCTTATACAGGGGCTGCAGTCATCATGGCACCTTATACAGGGGCTGCAGTCATCATGACACCTTATACAGGGGCTCCAGTCATCATGGCAGCTTATACAGGGGCTCCAGTCATCATGGCACCTTATATAGGGGCTGCAGTCATCATGGTGCCTTATACAGGGGCTGCAGTCATCATGGCACCTTATACAGGGGCTGCAGTCTTCATGGCACCTTATACAGGGCCTGCAGTCATCATGGCACCTTATACAGGGGCTGCAGTCATCATGGCACCTTATACAGGGACTGCAGTCATCATGGCACCTTATACAGGGGCTACAGTCATCATGGTACCTTATATACGAGCTGCAGTCATCATGGCACCTTATACAGGGGCTGCAGTCATCATGGCACCTTATACAGGGGCTGCAGTCATCATGGCACCTTATACAGGGGCTGCAGTCATCATGGCACCTTATACAGGGGCTGCAGTCATTATGACACCTTATACAGGGGCTCCAGTCATCATGGCACCTTATACAGGGGCTGCAGTCATCATGACAGCTTATACAGGGGCTGCAGTCATCATGGCACTTTATACAGGGCCTGCAGTCATCATGGCACCTTTTGCAGGGGCTGCAGTCATCATGACACCTTATACAGGGGCTGCAGTCATCATGGCACCTTATACACGGGCTGCAGTCATCATGACACCTTATACAGGGGCTCCAGTCATCATGGCAGCTTATACAGGGGCTCCAGTCATCATGGCACTTTATACAGGGCCTGCAGTCATCATGGTGCCTTATACAGGGGCTGCAGTCATTATGACACCTTATACAGGGGCTGCAGTCATCATGGCACCTTATACAGGGGCTGCAGTCATCATGACACCTTATACAGGGGCTCCAGTCATCATGGCAGCTTATACAGGGGCTCCAGTCATCATGGCACCTTATATAGGGGCTGCAGTCATCATGGTGCCTTATACAGGGGCTGCAGTCATCATGGCACCTTATACAGGGGCTGCAGTCTTCATGGCACCTTATACAGGGCCTGCAGTCATCATGGCACCTTATATAGGGGCTGCAGTCATCATGGCACCTTATACAGGGGCTGCAGTCACCATGGCACCTTATACAGGGGCTGCAGTCATCATGGCACCTTACACAGGGGCTGCAGTCATCATGGCACCTTTTACAGGGGCTGCAGTCATCATGACACCTTATACAGGGGCTGCAGTCTTCATGGCACCTTATGCAGGGCCTGCAGTCATCATGGCACATTACACAGGGGCTGCAGTCATCATGGCACCTTATATAGGGGCTGCAGTCATCATGACACCTTATACAGGGGCTGCAGTCTTCATGTCACCTTATACAGGGGCTGCAGTTTTCATGGCATCTTACACAGGGGCTGCAGTCTTCATGGCACCTTATACAGGGGCTGCAGTCTTCGTGGCACCTTATACAGGGGCTGCAGTCATCATGGCACCTTATACAGGGGCTACAGTCATCATGGCACCTTACATAGGGGCTGCAGTCATCATGGCACCTTATATAGGGGCTGCAGTCATCATGGCACCTTATACACGGGCTGCAGTCATCATGGGACCTTATGAAGGGGCTGCAGTTATCATGGCACCTTATATAGGGGCTGCAGTCATCATGGCACCTTATACAGGGGCTGCAGTCATCATGTCATCTTATACAGGGATTGCAGTCATCATGGCACCTTATACAGGGGCTGCAGTCATCATGGCACCTTATATAGGGGCTGCAGTCATCATGGCACCTTATACAGGGGCTGCAGTCATCATGGCACCTTATACAGGGACTGCAGTCATCATGGCACCTTATACAGGGGCTACAGTCATCATGGTACCTTATATACGGGCTGCAGTCATCATGGCACCTTATACAGGGGCTGCAGTCATTATGACACCTTATACAGGGGCTCCAGTCATCATGGCACCTTATACAGGGGCTGCAGTCATCATGACAGCTTATACAGGGGCTGCAGTCATCATGGCACTTTATACAGGGCCTGCAGTCATCATGGCACCTTATACAGGGGCTGCAGTCATCATGGCATTTTATGCAGGGGCTGCAGTCATCATGACACTTTATACAGGGGCTGCAGTCATCATGGCACCTTATGCAGGGGCTGCAGTCATCATGACACCTTGCACAGGGCCTGCAGTCATCATGGCACCTTATACAGGGGCTGCAGTCATCATGGCACCTTATGCAGGGGCTGCAGTCATCATGACACCTTATACAGGGGCTGCAGTCATCATGGCACCTTATACAGGGGCTGCAGTCATCATAACACCTTATACAGGGGCTCCAGTCATCATGGCAGCTTATACAGGGGCTCCAGTCATCATGGCACTTTATACAGGGCCTGCAGTCATCATGGCACCTTATACAGGGGCTGCAGTCATCATGGAAATGTTTTTGACTCCTTCGAAATTCCTTCTACTTTTTCATATTTACCACACCTAAGCAGATCATCAAAAAAATAATATTAGACAAAGAAGTAAACATAAGATGTTATTTTTAAAAGATGATTTGATTAATTGATGGAAATGCCCCGAATACAAATCTGAAATATTGGAGTCCGAGGTCAAATCAAGACAATCCATATCTATGGAGTTCTCTGTGATGACTTTGCTTCTGTTTGCTTGGCCGCAGATATTCAATTTCATGCCTTAAGCACAGCTCAACAGACATGAAGGGGTGATGTATGGAAAGTGAGTGAAAGTTTCTCATGACATGATTAGTGAAAGTTAAATAAAGTACCTCCATTTTGGAGCAACCAAGATGTTTTCTTAGATGTTGAATGGGTTATGCCTCTTATCCACTAGAGGCAGACAAAGGTGGTTGGATCCCACAACTGGAGGTTTTTTAGCCAGGAGTAGCACAGTTAGTAATGAGATGCTTTGTTAGCAGACTGTACCATATTTCCACCAGCTTGGCACTGACAACTCAGTTTTTTAACAGCTGGCCAGGAGCAGGTACAATAAAGGAAAAATCTTACGATAATTATTTCAGATCCTCAAGGATATTTTGTTTTGTAAAACCAATGCAAGTATTTTCATGTTTTCCATGATGAGAGACATATGTTCAATCACACATTTTTACTGTTGACCACACAATGAGTGGCATCATAAAAATAATAAAATATGATCAAAATCTACATGATGTGATCACATCCTCAGGCCAGGTTAAAGTAACAGGGTTCAGTGTTTTTAACAGAACACCAGGGAACCCTCCTCTCATTGTGCTTAGCGACATGCGAACTTTACTATTATTATAGCAAGTGTGGACCACGGTTTACCAGCTCCTCAGAAAGTCAGCCTGTTCTATAGCTTAATTTACTCGCCTCTATACAAACCTTTACTCTGTTCATTTTACTGGAGCTTCATGTCATGTGTCAGACTCACAAGCTCAAACCTTATTGGCTGAGTCCCTGTTGCTATGGTTTCAAATGGCTGAAGGCAAAGCCGGCCAGTGATTGCAGCTGCTTGTCTATTGGACAATGAGATGGTAGTAGGAAGACGAGCGAGAGACAGAATTAAAAGGTTGCAGGTGTGAAGAAATAAAATGCTGAAATTCCTTGTGCTGTCAGAAATCTAGAAACCACATTTCTCTAATAAGTTCATATAGATGTCAGAGCATAATATTGAACAGGAGCGCACCACATACATTCAGCAATCTCAAAAACATTGTCAAAGATGACTTAGTCATGCTATATAGGAGGGTCCACAAAGGGTTTTTGAATAATAGGAACACATTTCCTACAGGGAAACAATCCTGAAAAAAAAAAAAACCACACACACTGAGCTCAAAAATTAATGGCACCCCTGACTGGCAATGCAGAAACAATATTTTTTTTAAATATATACACACACTCAGCACCCTCCATAATCATTGGCACCCCTAGTTAAAATGTGCTAAAAGCCTTTAAATAAATTCAATTTTTATTGCAGAAGCATTCTCTCACACTGGAACTTGTAGAAAAATGTAACCTTCAACTCAAGTGAATTTTAAAGGGGAAAAAAAAAAAAATCCCTGACTAAGAAATAATTTTTCATTAAATCTGTTCCACAATTATTTGCACCCCTAACCATTCCTAGGAATTAAAGTATCTGTCATTTCTACAGTATTGTACTAAGTTGATCAGAGTATCTTGGAACATTTAATCAGTAAATCATTACTTCCGGTTTCCCTGGGGTATAAATATGACAGAGGCCATTTCTCTAATCCACTCTTCAGCATTGGAAAGAAAGGAACACACCATTCATGTTGTGTTGCAATCAGGAGCCAGATATGAGAACCGGGAAATGCAGAAGAGCTTGTTTTATTGGTAAAAGGGGGTGACTCCCGCAGGGCGGGGGAAAAACCCCCCCCCCACACACACAGTACAAAGTCCACAATCCAAAAGTCAAAATCCAGTAGAGCAGAAATAGTATCAAAAACCAGGGCAGCAATCACAGTAATCGTAGTCAGACAGAAATGGGTCAGGCACACAGGAATAGTTCTATCAGAGAGACAAGCCAGAATCCACAGGACGTAATCCGAATCGTTACCAGGGCAGCAAACAGATCTCGTAGTCGGGCAGAAAAATGGTCAAAACACACAGATGCAACAGTAATCCAAAATCACAAAGGCAAAAATCAAAAGTCAGGCAATCCAGTCAGAAAGATAAACACTGAGAAAGCAAGGCGAGAAACGTGGCACAAGAAAACTAGGGAGAACGATCTGACCCTAGAAGTGCTTGAACAGACATCTTAAATACACATCCGGGGTGAGCACATGACAAGGGAGATCAGGTGTGATCAATGAGACAATAATCAGGGCTGACACATGAGGAATAATCTAATTACATGAATTTGGCAAATGCCAAGGCGCAGACAGGGATCACAAGACAATCCTAAGAACAAACAACAGCTCCGATTAAGGAGTACTAAAAGTGTATAGTCTAAAGAAAAGGAAAGGAAAGCATGAGGTATAAGTGGAAAACTGCAGCAGAGATAATTAGGGATAGGCAAGGAGGCGGAGATTAGAATTGGGCGACTGCTGAGAGATTGTTGGTCAATTAGTATGTGCAGCTATACAATCCCGAGTGCATGTTAGTAAGTTAATAAAAATATACAATGTTAATAAGGGTTAGTAATTATTGAAAACAATAAACTGTTAGTACGGTTTGTAGATAGTAAAAGAGAGAGGAAGGAAGCACACGAAATAATGAAGGAAGATTGAAAACCCAGAAACCAATAAATCACCCGAATAAGTGGCATGCAAGAGACTAGGGACCGTGAGCAAAGACCTACGCAAGACAAGAGAGGGTAGACGAAGTGCAATGCATGGAAAGGAAAACATGGCAAGATAACTAATGATCTAAACATGAAAAATAATAAAACAAGGTGATCACAAAAGAGACCTAAAGATCATTCTACTTACCATCTCTGGTGGAGAATGTCGACTGCAATTCTGGTCATAAAAACCGAGATGAAGTCAATTGAGCTTCTCATCCAGTATCTCCTCCAACGCCAAGCGGAGCTGACCTCCCGGCTGGCCTGGTTGGAACTGCCAGACAGTCAACATCTACGTAGCACGGATAACAACATCACCCTCCCTGACTGTTCCTCCTGGACAGCTGTGAGGGATGGCAGATCAGGCAGGAAGATCTCGCTGCCTCTCTTCGACCCGTTTGAGATCCCGCTGTCCAACAGGTTCTCTCTTCCGACTGATGAAGACGAACAATCCCCCCCTCTGTCTCGCTTCTGCTCCCCCTATGGAACTAGTAAAGGATTCTTTGCAGAAAGCCTTTGATCGCTTTCAATATTCTCTTTTAGAGTGCAAACTGGTTTTAAATGCCTCCAAAACCAAACATGTTGTGTTCTCCTCTTCAGGTTCCATGAGGGATGATATTTTTTCTATTTGCACCCTAGATGGCACTATAATTGATAGTGTCCTCTTACGAGTATCTAGGTATTTTTATAGATGAAAATCTGTCTTTTAAATTGCATATAGAGGAATTATCCAAACGTCTGAGAATGAGGCTTGGATTTTTATATCGAAACAAATTTAACTTCTCAAGAGAAAACCGGAAGTTGTTAGTTCAGTCAACGTTCATGTCGGTTCTTGACTATGGTGACATTATTTATATGCATGCAAGCGATACTGTGTCAAAGCAGCTCGACTCAATTCACCATTCTGCTCTACGCTTTATTACTGGGGATAAATTCAGAACGCATCATTGTACTCTATACTAGTCGGTAGGTTGGTCATCTCTATCTGACAGGAGAGCGCAGCATCAACCGGTAAACATTTACAAAGCAAAATGTACAAAAACTTCCTGGCTACTTAACCTCTCTTTTATCCTGGCGTACAGGTCATTACCAAACTAGGTCCCCAGATTACTTGTTTCTTAATATTCCTTTTGCAAAGAAGGAGATAGGTAAAAAAAGCCTTTAAACATTTTGCCCCCAGGGCTTGGAACAAACTTCAAGAGTCCGCCAAACTTGCCACTCTCACACCATTAGGTACATTTAAGCATTTAGTCAATTCTGACGGCCATCACAATTGTAATTGCTTTAGTTAAATCCGATATGTTTGTTCGCCCACATGTGTTTTATTGGTTGATATATTCTTATTGTTCCTGTATCCTGCTCAAATGCTTTTATTGCTTTTTACTTGTTTGCTCTTGCATTTTGTATTTATGTATTATTTATTCTTGTGCTCAGGGCACCACTGCAAATGAGACCCTGGTCTCAGTGGGTTCCCCTGAATAAATAAAGGTTTGATTTGATTTGATTTGAAGGAAATCCTAACTACAAAAATACAATACATAATCCTAAGAATGGTCAATCAGAGCAATGGTCACTAAACACAGAAATCCATGAACATGGCAAAGCCAGGCACAGAACTTAAACAAGACATGAGCATAATCAGAATCACAACAATTCAAGTAAGGCAGATGTGTGTCGACCTTCACAAGTCAGGCAATGGTTACAAGAAAATAGCCACTTGCCTGCACCTGCCCATATCTACTGTCAGAGGAATTATTAAGAAGATTAAAACAACTGGAACAGTGGTAAACAAGCCGCGACGAGGACGCAAGGTTATTTTGCCACCACGCACAGTGAGGAGGATGGTAAGAGAAATAAAAAGTTCTCCAAAGCTCATTGTTAAAGAATTGCAACAAATGGTAGCATCTTGGGGTCACAAAGTTTCCAAAACAACCATCAGGCACTGTCCACATGCCAACAAGCTGTTTGGGAGGCATGCACGGAAAAAACCTTTTCTCACTCACAATCATAAACGCAAATGTCTGGAGTTCGCTAAGCGGTGCTGGGACTTCAACTGGGACCGTGTGCTTTGGTCAGTGGAGACCAAGATAGAGCTTTTTGGCAACAAACACTCTAAGTGCTCTGGTGGAACACAAAAGATGAGTATGCAGAAAAGCACCTCATGCCCACTGTGAAGTATGGGGGAGGATCAGTGATGCTGTGGGCCTGTTTCTCTTCCAGAGGCCCTGGGAACCTTGTTAGGGTGCACGGCATCATGAACGCTTTGTAATACCAGGACATTTTAAATCAAAATCTGGTGGCCTCTGCCCAAAAGCTGAAGATGGGTCGTCACTGGGTCTTTCAGCAAGATAATGACCCTGAACATGTGGCCAAATCTACACAGAAATGGTTCACCAGACACCGAATCAAGCTCCTCCCATGGCCATCTCAGTCCCCAGACCTCAACCCCTTTGAAAACCTGTGAAGTGAGCTGAAGAGGAGAGTGCAGAGGAGAGGACCCAGATCGCTGGCTGATTTAGAGAGATTGTGCAAAGAGGAATGGTCGAAGATCCCTCTTTCTGTATTCTCCCATCTTGTGAAACATTATAGGAGAAGATTAGGTGCTGTTTTGTGGGCAAAAGGGGGTTGTACAAAATATTAACATCAGGAGTGCTAATAATTGTGCACACATGATTTGATGTAAAAGAATTATTTCTTAATGTGGGATTTTTTTCCCACTGAATAAATTCACTTGAATTAAAGGTTGGATTTTCCTCTTTTTTTCATTGTAGTCGTGTATTATTTAGAAAATAAACTGAATTTATTAGAAGCTAAAGAACACATCATAATTAGGGGTGCCAATAATTATGGAGGACGCTGTGTGTGTGTGTGTGTGTGTGTGTGTGTATATATATATATATATATATATATATATATATATATATATATATAGGAACTCTAAATACCAACATGTGAGAAATACTGTACAATATTAATGTTCCTGTGGAACCAGCCAATGTCATTTACTGATTTTATTAAAAATCTATTTCCTCAAAATCAAGGCTTCGCAATTAATGGCACCCCGAGAGATTACTGTAAATAACATCTACCGAAATAAATCCAGACATTAAATTCCACTTAATTAAGGTTCATCTAAGTGCTAAGGAACTATATTGAGCTCTTACATCACTTCCTGTTTCAGGGTATAAAAATGAGGTGAAACACATACAATATTCTTTTGACATCCATCACCATAAAGAAAACAAAACAATTGTCAATTCAAAAGAGGCAGATGGTCGTAGACCTTCATATGTATGGTAATGACTATAAGTCATTCAATCACTATAAATGATTGAATGTGCCACTGTGCACTGTCAGGGCACTAATTAAAAAATTCCACAGATATGGAACTGTTGAAACTGAGAGAAGCAACAAAATGCCAAAGAATCACTGTGAAGGAATTGCAGGCCTTGGTGGCATCTTGGGGTCACCAGGTTTCAAAAAGCACCATCAGGCTTCACCTCTACAACCACAGGCTGTTTGAAAGGGTTGCTAGAAGAAAGGCTTTTCCAACCAGAAAACACAGTAGAAAGCGCTTGGAGCTCGCCAGGCATCATTTAAGTTATGACTGGAACAAAGCGCTTTGGTCAGATGAAACTAAAATTACGTTTTGGCCAGATACAGCATCGGCATGTTTGGCGTTAAAACAGAGATGCACACACGGAGAAGCACCTCATACCCCAGGTGAAATATGATGGTGGGTCAGTCATGTTTTGGGCTGTTTTAATTCAAGAGGTCCAGGGGCACTGGTAAAGATTAATGACATAATGAACTCCACCAAGGCGCATCCACCAGCAGCCAATCCATCATAGCCTCACTCCCACCCCCCCCCCCCCCGTGCCCCTGATAAATCCCTGTAGCCCATCTGACCCCCCCCTGCCCCCGTTGCCCCTCCCATCCCCCACCCCGATGCTGACACCCACCACTGGCCCTGCCTCATCTCCCACTGGACTATACATCACAGCCAACCAGGTGAGAGGAGAACTTTTAAGACGTAACCGGGGAAGGCTGCTGCACCAACGGCATCAGCCCACGTGTCCTGAGAGCCTGCACCAGTGAGCTGTGTGATGTACAGCAGCACCTTTATAACATGAGTCTCCACCTGCAGGGAGTCCCTTCCATCTGGAAAACATCATGCCTGGTTCCAGTGCCCAAAAAGGCACACCCTGTAGCCTTGAATGATTATAGACCAGTTGCACTGACCTTGCATATTATGAAGGTGATGGAGAGGCTGGTCTTAACATACCTCAGACCACAGGTGCGTACGTCAGCTGACCCACTGCAATTTGCGTATCAACCCCATGTAGGTGTAGATGATGCAATTATCTATATGCTGCAGAGGGAATACTCCTCTCTGGACAGACCCAACACCACGGTGAGGATCATGTTCTTCGATTTTTCATGTGCCTTTAATACAATCCAGCCCAGTCTGTTAAAGGCCAAACTGGAGAACGTGCAGGTGGAGGCTCCTCCGGTCTCATGGATTGGGCAGTACTTAACGGGCTGACCGCAGCTCGTCAGGCTGCAGAACTGCATGTCAGAACGACTCATCAGCAACATCGGGGCCCCCAGGGAACAGAGCTCTGCTCTTTCCTCTTCACTGCATTCATCTGATTTCCAGTGCAGCACAGAGTCATGTCCTACCCAAAAGTTCTCAGATGACTCAGCCATTGTTGGGTGCATGGAGGGGTCATGTGGAGGAGAACAGGGGTGTGATTAAATAATTTTTGCACTGGAGTAACAAAGCAAAAACCAAGGAAATGGTTGTGGACTACAGGAGGAAAAAGTCCCCGCCCTCTCCTGTTTGCATCGGGGAGCGATGTGGAGATTGCGGAGCAATATAAGTACCTCGGTGTCCTATTGGACAGCAAGCTGGAGTGGGCAGCTAACGCAGAGGCTGTGTGCAGGAGGGGCCAGAGCCGCTTGTGTTTTTTGTGGAGGCTCAGGTCGTTTACTGTGTATAACAGGATGCTGATCATGTTTCATCAGACTGTTGTAGCCAGAACTCTCTTCTGCTGTCGTGTGCTGGGCTGAGGGCATCGAGAAAAAAGATGCAAAAAAGCTCAACAAGCTGAAAAAGAAGGTCCAGTCTGTTGTGTGGGGAAAGTTGAGCACTTTGGAGGAAGTGGCTGAGGAGAGAATCCGGACAAAATTCCTTAGGATCATAGACAACACCACCCATCCCCTCCATAAAACACTGGACAGTCTCAAGAGCACATTCAGCCACAGATACAGACTCCCTGGCTGATCAAGAGAGCGACTTAAAAAATCATTCATACCCACCACAATACAGCCGTACATCTCCTCCTCCTGATTCATTCACTATGAGCACCAGAACCAGAACTTTTTAACCTTTTTACATGCACCTTATCCACATATTTACTATTGTGTTTTAAATGCTGTGTTTTTACGTATTTTACTTCTGTGTTCCATGTTCCGTGATTTTTTTCACTGTCATGTATTTTTTCCCTAGCTGCTGCTTGTGACATTTTAAATTTCTTCCGGGGATTAATAAAGTGATCTATCTATCAAGTACCAGGATATTTTGGCTGACAATCTGATTGCCTCTATCAGAAGTCTGGGACTTGGCCGTTGGTGGACTTTCCAACAAGACAGTAACCCAAAGCATAACCTCAAGATCCAAAAAGAAATGTTTCTGTGACAAAATCAACATTCTGCAGGGGCTACATCAGTCACCAGACCTCAATCCCATTGGAAACCTGTGGGCTGAGTTGAAAAGGGCAGTTGATGATCACAAACCCAAGAATGTGAGGATCGTGAAAGGATCTGCACAGAGGAATGCATTGCTTGTCTGGGGTGCCAGAAATTTTTGGGCAAACTGTATTGTTATGAGTATTTTATGTACAGCATTGTATATCATTTGTAAATGGAGATTTGTTGCATGCTGTTTTTGCTGCCTTGCTGGTCAGCTATTTATTTTGTTCTTTAGCACCCTGTGGTGGTGTGTCTGTAGCAAACATAATCTGATGTAATATCTCTTTGAAACAGACTAGTGCTTTCTAGAAGCTTCTGGGATCTTCCTGCCTAGAGGGGACGGGATTACCCAGGAATCCTGTAGATCAGTGCATCTCAAACCTCTCCTGGAGGACCACCTGTCCTGCATGTTTTAGATCTTTCCCTGTTTTAGCACAGGTGATTAAAATGATCAGCTCGTTATTGACCCTCTAAAGCTGATTGATAACATCCTGACTATTTGAATCACCTGTGCTGGGGCAGGGAAAGATCTAAAACATGCAGGACAGGTGGTTCTCCAGGAGAGGTTTGAGAAACACTGTTGTAGATCTTTCCAAAATGTTGCTAATCTATATAAATGCTGTGATTTTGGTCACCAAGAGCAGAGCTGAGCAGAGAGGCAGAGTTTTTGTTTTTGCAACAGAGTTACAGAGTGGGATTAGAGTGTTATTAGAAGATTGAACAGTAGATTATTGGTAGAGGTTTTTTTTTATTAGTGAAGAAGAAATTAGGTTTTGTTGTGCTTTTTAAGTCATAACAGATTGGAGGTTCTACCGAGATCAACCATTCATTGGATCAACGATTGGATTCACCAAATATTAAAGCGGAATTATTATTTTAAATCTTGTGACTATTTGAAAAACTAGCAATCATGCCTTTTGATGCTGAAATTTTTTGAAAACTCCAACCCAGGAATTAATTGTGCTGGCAAAGAAGAAGGACTTGCTGCAAATAGCCTCAACCCTTGGATTATCTGATGTGAAGTCATCAATGAAGAAACAAGAAATATTCAACCTTTTGGTGCTGTCATGGTTTTGGTTTTTGGTCTTGTTTATGTGCTGGTTTTGTGTTCATGATTATTGTCTTTTATTTATTCTTTTTTGTTATCATAACTCTCAGGTTTTGGTGCATTCTATGTTCAGTTCCATTGCACTTGTCTCCCCTGTCTTGTGATCTAGTTGGTTCAGTCCATCTTCCCTGTCTGCGTGCCCACTGACTCCGGGTGATTTAAATGAATTCTGGTGTTTAAAATATTCCGTATTAAAAACAAGACCAACACTTGTATTTTGTATTATAGTCAACTAACCCAACTAATCCTTGTATATATAAGATTACTAACTTAATAATGAGCACTCTAGTTTAATTCGTAACGTTGCACTGCTACTAATTGACTAATTACCTTTCCGCAATCGCCCTGTTCTATACTCCGCCCCCTCGTCTGTCGCTGTCCTCTCCTGAGCTTCAGCGCGAATCTCTCGCACATGTTTAATCACTCTCCTGCGCTCGTTATCTGTGCACGTAGAACTCCTGGACCGGAGCTGTTTAAATGTCATAGGCTGTTTGTGTGATTCCCGTTCGTGTTTTGTCTTTCACCAATTTTCGTGGTTAGGGTTTCCCTCGCGATTCTCCCGATGTAATTAGCCTCATTCCCCACAGCTGATCTCTGTATAGCATGTGACCTTCCTTGAGTGTATATTAGCAGTCTTTTCCATATATATCAATATAATTGCCAAACGGCAATTTTTTTTTGAACAGGCAGTGCATATATACTAACAATTTTTTCCCTCCAATTTTGAGCGGTAAAAACTTTACAAGAATATATTTTCCGTTGTGTCACTTACTCATATTGCTACAGGAGTGAAAATCTTTGCAGGGAGCTGCGTGATTACACTCACATGCGCGCACACACACACACACACACTCACACTCACATGCGCACACACATACTTTCATAAACCACAAACCCAAAAAACCATTTTTAAACACAAACTTTAGTTGGGAAAATACTTTCAACGCAATGCAATGTTTGTTTGATACCATATGTACACTTAATTTATAAATAGTCAGTCACATTATGAAATAAAAACAACAGGCAAAAAATTATACAACTGAACATGAGCATCAAAAATAAATACATTTTGGCAAAATGCAAATGCATTAACGATAGAAAATGTATAAAATGACACCATATAAAAAGTAAAAAAGACATTTTTTTCCTAACACAAAAAGTCCGAATGGGGAATGTCCAATTACAGTCACCCGAGCTCAGTGCTCCAGCCCCACCCAGAACAGCACACATTCGCTCACCTTCGACGTGAGTGGAGTCGGCCCTTGACTCTAACTGTGCCGCAGTACCCAGACAGAGGTGTAAGGAAGGCACTTGATTTTTGCGCAGCAGAAGGACTCATTGGTCTCTGATTACAGATACCTGGTGTAGAAGGAAACCTTGTCTTTTTAGCCAGATGAAACCCTCCAATCCCTGGGATCTGGTAATGCCGATTATACATCACTATGCTGGGCCGCCAGCCGTAGTTAGTGTCAGTGCTGTTTGCTACCATCTATATCACCATCCGAACTCTAGATAGAACAGTGTCTTAATAGTTACCAGACCATTTGGACCAACTACAGACTGGAGGAGTGTTTCAATGGATAACAGACCATGGGGTCTAACTACAGACTGGAAGAATGTCTCAATGGATAACAGACCATGGGGCCCAACCACAGACTGGAGGAGTGTTTCAACGGATAGCAGACCATGGGGTCTAACTACAGACTGGAAGAATGTCTCAATGGATAACAGACCATGGGGCCCAACTACAGACTGGAAGAGTGTCTCAACGGATAACAGACCATGGGGCCCAACTACAGACTGGAAGAGTGTCTCAACGGATGACAGGCCATGGAGTCCAACGACAGACTGGCAGAGTGACTTAATTTATACCAGACAATAAGACCCAATCACACACTGGAAGAGCATCTAAACAGAAACCAGACCACGGGGCCCAACTACAGACAGGAAGAGCGCCATAGGGCCCGACTACACACTGGTACAGTACCTTAAAATTATACCACATCACAGGGCCCAACAGTCCTTGTATTGCTTTTTAATTTTCATGTTGTCTGTATGCCATGCGTAATCACAGGCAATTTCATGATGTATTTGGTCATAGAGAAAACCCTTCCCCTGTAACAATTTTATGAAAATTGCATTTGAATGACACCCAGGCATTTCCTGCGGTGTTGTGCTTATGTTCCTCAGCTTTGGCAAAGCCCACATTCCACTGGCGAGAGATAAAAAGACTACGGACGATGAGGCTCCGTGTTCCTGGCCATTCGTCCAAAAGCATTCAGAAGCAGGGACAGCACATCTGCCAAAACCAGAGCTGGAGATGAACACAAAGCCACAGGAAGTGAACCTCTCTTCTTCTATGGTGCACAGCAGCGGTCACAGAATCTCACTCCAGCGTGTCATATCCCGAGTCATTTTTGTGCTCTTATTTCATCCATGCTGATTTCGCTTTGTCTGTCCACCAATATGGAGGAAGTCCTGAAGCACCAGCGCAGTGTGATGCTCTCACACTTGGGTGTTAAGTCAGTTTAACGCTGGCTCGAATCCACTGCAGGCCTTGCCTGGTATAGCGCACGATGTGAGCCATGCTGCTCTGGAGCGTCAGGGGTCCCATTAAAGAGTTGAGGTAGCTGAAGAACTCTGCAGAGGAGAGAGGCAGCAATGTCATTTTTATTATACATGTTTAAATGGCTTCTATTGTGACATGGTTGCGGGACAGAAAAAATACAGAATTAGAGAGAGGGGGAGATGCATGACAAAGGCACAGTGGCCAGATGTGTGACACCAATGTCACAGATCATACTGAGCATGAGGATGGTGCTTTACGACTTTCAACAAAAATGCTATCAACCAAAGAATAGAAGAAATAACTGAGGAATTCTGTTCCAAACAAGGGTTGATACAGTTGGGTTTGTGAGTATTTGGTAAAAGTTTTTGATAAAGTTATTGCTATTTTTGCAGTTTACCAAGAAATATTGGAGTTCAGTTATGTACTAAATTGGGAATTAAAAGTGCAGGCAGTCAGCTTCAATTCGATGGTATTTACCTCCAAATCGGGTGAATGGTTCAGTATTCACTGCACTTTTTATATGTAGCCCCCCTCCTCTTCCACAAACTAAAAGTAAACAGGAAACTCACTGACTAACTGTTTCACGGCCAGGTGTGGGCTGTTCTCTAGCTGTTTCACGGCCAGGTGTGGGCTGTTCTCTCAATATTTCATTGACAAATAGGCAGGTAAAAGGTCAGTAATTGATTCCAAGTGTCATGGTATTGGAAGCTGTTGCTGTTCGCTGTCTAGTTCAGGAGCAATGTTTTTGGACAGACGAAACTAAGATCAAACTGCCCTAGAATGATGAAGAGCAGTGACTGGCGAAGGGATGGACTGATATCCGCATAAACAGAGCTGCCACTCAGGGCTGCGTTTCCTAAAAGCACAGATGCTAACTAGCATCGTTGGGGCCATAGACTGTGATGAATGGACGAACTGTGTAAGTTGCTAATGTCGTTGAAACGAGAGATTACAGCCAATAGTATTTTATCAAGTTTATTGTACAGTTAAAATTGCGAACAAATGGTGAATCATTCCAATGAAAACTAGGGCTGGGTTCGAAAAATCGATTTTCCAATTTAGATCAATTTTATTTAAATTTTTGATATCAATTCATTTTATTTAAAGATTGATCTTTTATTAGTGCATTTCCATCTTGCTTGTGAATATTCAATTCTGATCCCGGAGTGCCATCTAGTGATACAATATTGTTCTGCATGCATAAATTTGCAGCTCCATGTCTCCTGCCGGACACGTCTGCACAAGGCGCTTGAGATACCCCACCGAGCACTGTTGTTCTTCTCGAACACGCCAAATACAGATAATCTTTAAATGATGATTTACAATCATACTTTAATTTGTAACGAGTTGCGAAGTGGCCAGTGTTAAAGTAATGAAGTATACTTTTTATCTTTTTAATGTAGTAGAGTAAAAGTAAAAGTCCCAGTTAAAAAAAATCTCAGGTACAAATCAAACAAGTACAAACAAACATAAGTAATAAATTTCCGGACGTAACGGATAATAATGAATAAGTTAATGGCAGGTAGAGGTATTTTAACTACGTGTCATATAAATGTACATCGAGCAGTGTTTCATTGATAGAAATCATGCTGCAAATGCGAAACTACCTGTTGATGGTAAAAATGTACTGTGATCCGTACGTAACTGCAGTGGACATGACTGGTTATGCACGGAACGGTAAGTAATGATGAGAGAACAAAGTCAACGTTGGATATAAATTTCGGTATCAAATCTTTATTTTAACCATATCATTGATCATGAGTGTTAATTGGGTCTCGACTGTGCCGTTTTTACACGCAAAGGAATTCTTTTGGATCCTGGATCAAGAGTATGAATCGGACCTTCACCAAATTAAATCACTTCCTCACAGTGGAGCATCTATCAGTAACCAAAACTCATAGATGTCCATCCATAACATTTTGAGATATCCTGCTAACTGACAAACGAACAAAGAAACAACTGGCCATGAAAACATACAGTATCACCCCCTAACAGAGGTAAAATAAAGTTCCTTACTCAAAATAGATTCTGAAAATGGTTAAAATTAGGATATCAAGCCAGACTTGTAATTGCTTTTAAAAGTTACAGGCCATTGCTTCCAGACTTACAAACCTTTAGTCTCTTTTGCCAGGTTGTCAGCGACCTCCCAGTATTCATAACTGTACAGCACGCTGCTGGTAATTTCCAGGTGTTCTGCTGCCATCTGGTGGATATGAACGGGAATGGATATGGAGGTCGAAGCAGAGCAGTGAGCGGGAGGTGAGGGGTTGGAGGAAGAGGGAACACCGGAGTCCCTGCATTGAGAGGAGATTCACAGGGTCAAAATGTGAAACACAGCTCTGCTAACAAAAGTAATCTCAAGCATATCCTCTTCTACTCAGAGTTCACAGAAATTGAGGGCCAAGGCCTCTACTGGCTGTTTTCATGTTAAAATATGATCAGATTCTGAGTGACTAAGTCCTGCAGGACCAGATCTTGGGGACTGTACTATGGTACCTGGTGAATGGATCAGTTGGAGACTTTCCCTCTGGTTCATTTCCAAACACATATCTGGACTTCATCAGAAATTGTACAAATACCAATTAGAATTTTTACCATGACATAACAGCACTGAGTGAAGTTTAACCCCTTTGCGCAGATATAGACGGTGTCCGTCAAAATTCCGAAATTTAATTGCTGAATAATTCTGAAATTAAATTTCCAAACGTCTTGCTTCACTGTCATAATTTTCCACAGTCTCGATGACACAAATAGTGACTTATAAAGCTAAAATAGGCTCATGCACAACAGGAAAAATTGGCGATATTAGTATTCTTGCGTAAAGGGGTTTAATACAACACATTCACAGCTGAGCAAGATCCATACTTTCCTGTGGCGTTCCAGGGAGGCGGAGGCAGGATGGAGCTGGAGGTGCTCTGCTGGAACAGAAAAATATTTTTCAAATTACCCAAAAATTACCCAAAGAGGAGAACTTTGAAGTTGGTCCTTAACGTCTCACTGCACCTCCCCCTGTACGGCGCTGAAGTGAACAGTAATGCCACACACTGCTGTGTCTGACCACCTTCAGCACAGCTTAAAGTTCTGGAAACTGCCAGTAAGATAAGATATACTTTCTTGAACCCCGTATGGTAATTTGTCCTCTGCATGTGACCCATCCTATAGTTAGGAGCAGTGGGCAGCCACTGAGCAGCGCCCGGGGACCAACTCCAGTTCTGAAGCCAGTACATTGGTCAGGGGTTCATGTGTTGGTGGGTGGGGGAAACCCACACAAACATGCAGACTCCACACAGAAAGGCCCCGGGCCGAACCCACAACCTTCTTGCTGTGAGGCAGTAGTGCTAATCACTGTGCCACCGAGCCGCCAGGGTGGACACGGCGATGATGTGAAATTGGGAGCCAACCTGTCCACCTGTCCACAGGAGGCAGAGGCAGGGAGGGCTGCTCACCTTGAAATACTCCAGCAGGGTGTTGGAGCACTTGATGGCCTGGTCCTTCTTCAGTCTGAACATACGCCAGTACAGGAGGGCGAGACACCTGAAGCTAAGGTAACACACGAGGGACGCACATTTCAGCATAAATACACAAACACACGCTGCTCAAACACTGAATCAACACTGTCATGCAAAATGAATGCATACTACAGCCTTTGCTGTTCATTACAAGAAAATATGCATTCATTAGTGTGAAATGGCGACCAATTTCACCAAGAATCATTCATCAGCGCCAAAAATCGAACATTTGCGTGTACCGGAGATTCAGTAACGTCATTGGCATTTTAATCATTCATTTTTGGACATTCTTTAGAGTCATTTGGCACACAATAGAGAAAAAATACTGTCATTTGCGTTAATATGAAAGGCATTAACACCGTCTTTAAAGTCATTTGCGACAATCAACGAACATTAAAGTGCATTTAACATTTTTATCACATCGTTTCACTTTCAATAGCATCTCTGGACCGGGTTAGTGCCGATGACACAAATATTCACGTGATTGTACAAACAATTGAACATTCTTAACATTCAATCCACAAAAATATTTTTTCAATTGAACAGTAGCCTACATTTTGCTCATTGGTGCATTATCAGTGTGATGTTCAGTAAGACAGTCCTAGACCTTCATCAGGTAAACACAGAACCAAAAAGTTGCAACTGAATTAATTAATGTCAGACCGCGCCTCCAGCCATCTAGCTGAACAGTCTATTAGACCCAGCAGCGCACCTCTATTAATTGTTAAAGGGGACCTATTTTGCTATATTTACAAGGTCATATTTTGATACATATGCATATTTTGATCTTGGACTCCCCTAGAGTACTCCTGATCGTTCAAAGTCTAAAACAGGGTCCTTATTTAGCTCATACTGCCATCCTCAAAAAACCCATTTGTAGTCCACAGTAGCCTCTGCCTGAAACGCCTCATTGGGGCGGCTCTTCCGCTATGGCCCCCCCTCCCCGTGTGCCCACTTTCTTCTGCCTGGCCAGCTCTGTGGAGGGCGGAGTCGGGTGGGACGAGGCTGCAGAACACAGTTTTCCGGGTCAGTCTCATAAGAGTGAAACGTGAGACACGGCTGCCATCTGATAAAGAATCGGTGGGGAAATCTCCAAAATCTAAGGAAATACTTGTATATAGATCTATTGAAATGAACTTGTTCTTACAAATAGCGGCGAATGTGGAGGACACAGTGTGAAAGTCTGGCAGCTCAAGTTCGAATTTGCAATCGGCAACAGTTTGCTACGGCAACAGTGGTGAGTACAGCGGTTTTTCTACTCTATAACTAGAATGCAGGAAAAGCTAGAATCCACTCCATATAGACACATTTGTAGAACGGGTCGACATTCCCAGATGGGGACCGGAGACCATAGAAATCTGATGGGTCTGAGTTTAGAGGGAAACATGGACAGTGAGGAGCAGCTAGAAGTGGACCAACAGCTTATGGACTGCTTCAGTGTGTATTAGGACCTGCTGGTTCGTGTGCATAACTGTGGTGTGTTGTTAGCGTGGAGAAGAAAATAGCTTCTGACCTGGTATGTGACGGAGGGGCGAAAGCTTCAGGCTAAACCGCCTTTTCGGAAATTGCCTGTGGTAATGGTTTACTTATCGCTCCGGAATGACCAGCGTTTCCTCGCAGAGAATAGGCGCGTTATGCATTGTGCGCGAGAGCTGAGCTCCGGTCATGCCGTAAACATAATACAGGTTTTACAGAACTTTTACAGAAGATCCGTTTGCGTGAACCGTTGCTTATGTGGAGCTAGCGAATCAATAACTTTTACAGGAAAGAATTTAATATTCAATTGCCAATATAATATTCAATCAACGGCAATGCAGAGAAATTGTTTGTTATACCGGATAGGTTATAGCCAGTGCGCTTCCCTATTGCTTTCACTGGTAGCATCAGAGAGATTGCCCAGACACTGGAGATGTATCAGACTGACCCCGGTCATGGATAAGTAAAGCGATCGTTTCACAAGCACCCAAAAACGCACCCCGAGCTTTGCTAAACCTATGTCAGGTCTAACTGCACCTCTCTGGTTAGCTTCAACTGTAGTGGCTACAATCAGGCAATGTTATGATGAAACTGTCGCATTGATGCTGACCGAAGTAACACAAGCATACCGATCAGAATTACTGTATATAAGTAAACAAAGAGCATTTTTAAATAGCAGAGCACGCAAACTAACATGTAGTAGCTGATAAGCGGTCATGACTTTGAATGTAACCTGTCCTGCGAATAATTTGTTTTGAGTCCAGTGTGAAAGCTGCTTAACGCGCCCGTAACGCGTGTATTCGCACTTTTCATTGACTTTGAATGTAGCTTATCTGTCACGCAATAAATTTGTTTAGCGTCTGGTGTGAAAGCAGCTTGATGTGCCCGTAACCCGTATATTTGTATCTTTGCATTGACTTTGAATTGTAGGCGAATCTGTCCCCAAAAAAATTTGTTTCATGTCCGATGTGAAAACAGCTTTATGAATGGTACGTGACAGCTAGAGAGAGCTTGGTTATTTTATGAACATAATACAGGTTTTGTAGACCGTTAAGTTCTGTTAGCGCGGACAAGTTGCTTATGTGGAGCTGAATTGACCACTTCTATTGGAAACAATTTCCTAATTTATCTCTGCCTTTTTCAGTTTTTTATAAGCCACAACAATTTCTAAAGGGGCATGAAATTATGTCAAGGTAGTGCAGAGAAATCATTTTTATACCAGACAAGGTAGAGCTTCTGCGTTTCGCATTGCTTTCAAGGTAGCACCAGAGAGCTTATGCAGACATTGGTGAAGTATACGACTGATCCCGGTCATGGATAAGTGAAGCGATCACTAACTGTAGTGGCTACAATCAGGCAACGTTATGATGAAACTACCACATTGATGCTTACTGAAGTAACACAAGCATGCCGATCAGAATTAAGGCATATTTGTTAACAAGGAGCATTTTTAATTAGCTCGGCACGTGAACTAACATTCAGTAGCTGGTAACCGAGCAGTCATAACCACAGAGACCAACCCTTGCAATACAGGTTTTACAGACATCAAGTTCCGTTACCATGGACAGTTGTACCAAGCATCCAAATTACAAACAAGTATTAAAAGTTAGCTTCAAATGAGGTTGATGTTCACACACCCCCTGAAGAATTTCCCCTGATATTACTCTTGCATATTTAGGACACAAACATTAGCAACAGTAACTGGCTACGTTAGCCGCAGTGCTACAGCCACAATCAACTGGCCATCACATCAGGTTGGCTTATGCAGTAAAAGCAACTTGCAGCCTCTGTGTCTGTGAGTCACAGACAATCGTGACCAATACAGGCTTTATCTTCAGATATTTTACAAAGCCTGCATTTGAGACCAGTTGTTAGTGCTAACTATCGCTAGTGGTCTTGCTAGCCACCCATAACACGTTAGCTTCACTTACATTATTCGCCGTTATGCCGTTACTTACAACTTGTGGCTCCGAGCGCTTGATTGCTGAAATGCTTATCCTGTGTTGAATTATCCTTTATTGACAAAGCTGTCTTTGGTGAAATGCTGAGCACAAGCAGCTATTGTTGCCTTTGGCCCTGGCTGTTTGCTGCCAGCAAACAAAAAAAGCTACCCACTGATTTATGGTGGCATCCTCATCTGGAAAAGAAATAGGTGTTTTTCTTTGCGTCCAAAAGTAAAGGGACAAGCAGCTTTGGGAGAGATACTGACAAAACTGCACCTCAAATGATCTGCGGTTCTTCTTTTGTATTTCCAAAAATGTAGACGCTACTAAGGCATAGTATGATCTGCCGTTGTTAGTGCCTGCTAGAATAGTTTCTGGTGTGGGCAGGTCCAGTGCCATGATTGGCTCTGGCTAGGTCTGTACTAATTAGACGGCACAACCTTACGTCAGGTTTTGCCCAGATTTTGCGAAGATCCCGGGAGGAGCTGTTCAGAGAGGAAATCACGTCCACGAAATCACGTTCATCTTATGTTTAGAAACTTTTCAGAGGTTGAGTATGGACAACCAACATTATAACATTACTAATATGTATTAAAAGAAGGATCAGCATAATAGGTTGCCTTTAAATCATCATCTGTCACTATTCAATTAACATGTACAGCTGCTCATTGATTGTTACCTGAGTGGTAGCAGGACATAAAAGGCAGCGCTTCCCTCTGTCTTATTGTGAAGTCTGTGTAACCTCTTGCCTGTGTGCCATTGCTGTCTTGTATTGGCATTGTATATTACTACTAACCTAGAATCCATGCTGCACTGTTGTATCAGGACGTTTAATTCTTAAAGGAACCTGGATTCCATTTGCTTTCCTACTTGTAATACGTTTTTACTGTAGTGACCATTGCTGGAACCTAAGTAATACGTTATTACTGCAGTGTGCATTGCTGGAACCTCAGTAATATGTTATTACTGTAGTGAGCATTGCTGGAACCTCAGTAATACGTTATTACTGCAGTGAGTATTGCTGGAACCTCAGTAATACGTTATTACTCCAGTGAGCATTGCTGGAACCTCAGTAATACGTTATTACTGTAGTGAGCATTGCTGGAACCTCAGTAATACGTTATTACTGTAGTGAGCATTGCTGTAACCTCAGGAGTACGTTATTATTGTAGTGAGCATTGCTGGAACCTCAGTAATATGTTATTACTGTAGTGTGCATCGCTGGAATCTCAGTATTACTTTATTACTTTCGAGTGCATTGCTGCAACCTCAGTAATACCTTATTACTGTAGCGTGCATTGCTGGAACCTCAGTAATATGTTATTACTGCAGTGTGCATTGCTGGAACCTCAGTTCCTTTTATTTTCTGTTCCTGTACCTGCAACCTTCCTGTCAGCTGCAATGCAGTCCTTTATTAAAGTATAACTAAATCAACTTCTACTTTAGGGTCCAGTCCTCTGCTTCCTGTCCTTCAGATGAAATGTTACAATTAAATATTTTTTGCATGGTAGTCAGTGTGTTTATACTTTTTGATAATTTTCATATATGTGAATGCTATCATTAATGAGCTGGTGAAGTATATGTAAATGGAGATCAGATAGTAAGTAAATGCAAAATAATACTTACTCATGAGTAAATCATGTCACATAAGTGTATATAGAGAGTAAGTTAGGGGTTACTAATAGGTGCATGAGGTGGTGATGGTGGATTTAGGTCCAGGAGCAGGAATAACTCACCACAGCACAGCCAGCTGCTTATCCTCATTACTGGCCTTGGATCCCTGATATTTCTTCAACCGCAGAGCGTACCTACCAATGACAGACATGCCTTATTCTTATTCTGTGTGCGTGCATTTGTGTGTACGTGCATTCGTGTGTGGGTGTGTATTCCTACCATTGTGGGAACCAAATGTCCCCACAATGTATTTTTTATCTTCATGAGGACATTTTTGAGCCCCCACAAGGTAACTGAGCTATTTTAGGATTAGGGGTTCAGGTTAGGGTTGGGGTTAGCATGTAGTGTTCATGGGGTCTCCAACCCTGATCCAGAAGAGCTACCTTCTCCTGAAGGTTGTCACTCTAACAGAAGCAATACACACCTCATTTCCCCATTAGTGATCTTGACAAGCTGCTAATTAGTTAAATCAGGAGTGCTGAATCAGGGTTTGAGTCCAAACATGCAGTATGGTAGGTCTCCTGGAATAATGGGATAGGGCCAATGCCAGTCCATGGGCTGTCATTACAAAACATGAAAGCACTGTGTGTGTGTGTGTGTGTGTGTGTGCGCGTGCGTTACTGTGTGTGTACTTGCGCATGCATGCCTGTTTGTGTGTGTGTGGGTCTGCCGTGCACATGTGTGTTTGTGCGTGTTTGTTTCTGTGTGTGCGTGTTTGTGTGTGTGTACTTGTGCATGCGCGCATGTTTGTGTGTGCGTGTGCGTGTGTGTGCGTGTGCATGCGTGCTTGTGTGTGCATGTGTGTGCGCACACGTGGGTCTGTGTTTGTGAGAGGCTCACCTGATCAGCTCCACAGTCTCAGCGTACATACTGTACGGGGACTTGGCCCCTAGGGGCCCCTCCTCCACAGCTTTTCCACACTCCATGAAAGACAGAGCAGCATCCACATAATTCAGCACTTTCCCAAAGCGATCCACCTGCGGGGGAATCTGTCCTTACTTCCACATCATATACAGTACATCTATTCATCACTACTCTTCATAAAATACTGTTTAAGAAGATGGTGATGACAGAAAACACACCATGGAGTCAGCACGGTGCTTCAGTCTCTTGGCCTCCAGCATGTATCGCTCCACCTGCAGTGCGCTGGGGCAGAGAGACAGAGAGCAGGGCTCCCGTCACAAACACAAGACGTGCTAAAGAGCAGTAAAAGAGCAGAGGTAGGAAAATGGTCACTCACATGTCCCTGATGGAGGGACCCTTCGTTGGCTGGGATGGGGGAGTACCCCAGTACTCACACACAGGCTGGGAGGGGCCTTGCTGCCGGCCCAGCGGCACCTACAGAGTTACAGGTCAGATGCTGAGTCACAGACTGTAACAGTAGTAGCACAGTAACTCATCCGCGACTCCTCTGAACTATCAAATACAGTGTCCCAACTCATCTGTAAACACAAATACAGTGTCCCAACTCATCTGTAAACACAAATACAGTGTCCCAACTCATCTGTAAACACAAATACAGTGTCCCAACTCATCTGTAAACACAAATACAGTGTCCCAACTCATCTGTAAACACAAATACAGTGTCCCAACTCATCTGTAAACACAAATACAGTGTCCCAACTCATCTGTAAACACAAATACAGTGTCCCAACTCATCTGTAAACACAAATACAGTGTCCCAACTCATCTGTAAACACAAATATAGTGTCCCAACTCATCTATAAACACAAATACAGTGTCCCAACTCATCTGTAAACACAAATTCAGTGCCCAAACTCATCTGCACCGTCAAATAATCAAACACAGGGCTGACATTAAGCAAAAATAACTGTGTAGCAAGAACGCTATGCATTCTCTAGAAGTCTGTAGCATTTTGTTGCATTTCTCAGAAATGTTTAGCAAAAATTAAACTTAAAACATATGTATATGCATTTTAACTTTTACTTTCAACTCTTAGAACATTTAGCTAACAGTGTTAACATTAATCAACATAGCCTAATGAAGACCAAGGCAGTTGAGTCACAGTAGCACTGCGGTATTCAAACTACTAGGGCTTACCAACTGGGTCCCACTTACAGCTAACATGTGGTAACTCAGTAACTGAGTAGGAATTAGTAAGTTTTAGTTGGTTCTACCTAAGCCACTCTCCTGGCACAGGTTGTGAACGAGTGAATATTCAGGACTGATTTTTCTCATACTTAATATTTTTACTGTGAAAGAAATTAATACTGGTAATTATTATGAACCAAGATTAACATTTAATTATTAAAAGAAAAATTGTCATAATCTAGAATAAAGAGCACTGTAGGAATTCAAGGTACAAATACAAATTTACAAATGTTCAAAATATGAAACCAGCATTCCTTAGACATAAATATACAACTCCTTTTATATATATTTACAGTTCATTTAAATTAAATTTTTTGAATTTTAATCAACTATTATGATTTTCCGGACAACAAAATCCCGTAAACAAAATAATAATTTATTAAATTATGGTCGTGCTTGTATGCTGATGTGTGACACCAGTCCAGTGTTTTTCATTTAATTTCATCTAGTCGCATATACACACATACAACGTTTGATTGCGCGATTCCCCCGCCGATTCCTTACACAAGATGGCGGACGCATCTCATGTTTTGCGGTTTGTTCAGCCAATGACGTTGTCCACTCTAGTGTTTTCTTTGGCTCTGTGGGTGGGACTGGCGCGTAGATAGGAAAATAATGGGTTCATTCCACTTGCTACCATGATTTCAGAGTCGTGCCGTTAGTTTATCCATCGTGCGGTGGCAGAGGCCAATCAGGACGATATTAAAAGACTGTTGGAGCCCATTTTTAATCAAAACTGGACAAAAACTTTTATTCACATTAGAAGACTGTATCACAAAATAAGCAATGGGAATTTCTTAAACCTGTCACAGATTGGTGCATTTAATAAAAGCTGATCGCATTTTGCGATGTGATACTGCTTATCGCCAGCCCTGAAACACATGGGTGTCTTAGCTCTTCTCTGCTATGAGAGAACCCTGACACACCTGTGCAATTCAAAAGTGTCCCGTCTCACCCCCGCTATCAAATGCTACCTTCAAATTCACCTCTTAACCCCGGTATTTGGGGCAACCAATAAACATCACAACATGTGCTGCAGCTGTTCTAATGCACTGTCACTCATGGCGGTTCTTCACTCTCCCTGTAGAGTTTCCTGGGAACTTCCCTGTACTAGGCTGCAGAACCTTTGTGAAAGAACCTCACCTCAGCCTGAGAGTTCTTTGCAGGAGGGTCTTCCAGTCTTGACTTGTTAGTAGTTTGGTGCACTTCTACATTCTTCGGGTGCTCAAGGGTTTCCTTTGCCGGGGAAGGGGGTAACAAGGGCTTCCTCTTGCTGGCAGGTCGATCCTCTTTGCATCTGATTGAACATTTTAGGGGAAGGCATGAGCCTGAATGTACATGCAGTGAATGTCTTGGGTTATGTGTCTGAGACATAGTGCGCACATGTGAGGAAAATTTAGATGTTAACAAGAATGTGCGTGTGTGTAGCTCAGGCTGTGCGGTAAGTGTAACGCCAGTGGAGATTGTACCTCTTCAATCTGGTGTCAGTGTGAGTTTCCACAGAGCTCCGGACTGTAGAAGCTGCCCAGTTTGGCTGGAGATCATGGCCTTGTTTACCGTCTTTCCACAGATCTGCCTCTTCATACTGTTGGAACAGCCAAGTACCTCAAATCAGTGAAACAGGACATTGTGCAGACACACAAATAAAGATCTATCAAGGACAGACACGAGTGTCCATCGTCCAGACATTGTAACGTGTGTTTGGAGTTCTGCAACACCGCCCCGCATCATTTTTGCCGAACAAAATCCAATACTTGTTCCTTACTCATTTTGGGGTGCTGATTCCAAAAATGGTGTGTGTTTTGCTCCAGCATCTCACATTTTCTCACCATGTATGATGTGCATTTCATAGCATTGTCACTTTCGACAACCATTCGGAAGGTTAAGAAGTCTTGTATCATCCCTCAACTCATTCTCTACGGAATACTTTTATATAAAATTGTCGCGTTTGTACGGAATACTTTTCCCGAAAATTCCACAATATAAATTACTGAAGTACAGGCGGCCCATCACCACGATCGTCAACTGATTTCTTGTTTTCATGGGACTGCAAATGGTCATCCATGCCACTGGCACCGGCTTACCGTAAGGAATGGTATAATTCGCTGTGCCATAGGCAGCGACCTGCTGCAGGGAATGAGTTAATCACTGGAAAAACTTCTATAAAGACATGATTTCCATCTTCTTCTGAGCCAAGTCAGAGCCGTTTGTTGAATTCTCAGCTGATTTTCACATATGAGTGATTCTAAAGACATTCTACGCCTACGAAGAGTCCTGTAACCGTGTACATGGTGTGTGCGCCCTGCAATGAACTGGCGAGCTGTCCAGGGTGGGTCCCTGCCTTTCGCCTATAGTCAGTTGGGATATGCTCCAGCTCCCCCGTGACCCTAGTGCGGGAGCAGCGGTCTAGATATTGGATGGATATCTGGAGCAGAGACAGGTTGTTAAACAGCGCTCAGTAATTTGACCAATTTTTATTTTAAGTTGTGAGTCTGAAGGTAAACTGTCGATTAGCTAAGGGGTGTTCAGTTTTCCCCTTAACCATCTATCGAATATTAGACTTAAATATGCAGTTCAAAGACATCACCCCTTCTCAGTCTTCTAGGCTAATGTTCCTGCTCACTACCTCCAAATGTTAAAAGTGGAGGTTTAAAAAGTCTGAGGCAGGATTTAAACTCAGCCAATTACGTTCATTGTGTTTGTAAGTACAACATATTATCACTCAACTGAAGAAACAGCCGAAGGCAAACCAGGTTTTGCGGGTTATGTTGCGGGACACTGGAAAGCTCGTGCGCTCAGCTAACAGTTACAGCTGTTGCACTTCACTTCCCTCCCCTTTGCACTAGTGGGCTTGTCGAGCCAACGCTGTCACACAAACAAACAAACCGTCTCTCTTCTCTGTTGGCCTTACCTTGCGCCTCCTCTTTTGCTCTGTCTGAGGGGAGCACAGACGCTTGGCACCCTCTTTACGGCGGGCGTTTTTGAGAGAGGATGATGAAGACGAAGATGAGGTAGAGCGGGCTCGGGGAGGACAGGTGGTATCGGAAGGGCCAGGTAGGAGGGTGAGGTCAATCCTCACCCTGAGGGACCTGAGACTGCGGGCGCGGGTGCACTGGGAAGGGGGCGAGTGTCCGTGGCCAGGATTCACCCCGTTGCGGCCGAATGGGACCA